>OX101823.2:6570000-7170000 GCA_944452925.2 Chrysolina oricalcia
CCTCAATATGTCTTGAAGAAGTCTAGAGGAATACCATGATAAAAATTCAGATCATCTTACATCAGAATGGGTAGAAACATTGAACAATCTCGCCATATCGGTGACCTTCACCGAACTGTGTAACCGACAGCAACGCCGCTGTTTCAACAGTCAAAAGCCGAAACTCATACGAAAACCTTAGTGACAGATTTATAGCGGTCTGGCAAAGGCTCGGCTACCAGTAAGTAGGTACACATAGAGAAACTTTCGGAAATCCACGAAGCAAGGAGACCGTCCTCTAGCCCTCTTTACATTCGCGCTGATATACGGCAGTCACGCAAAGGATTACGTCTAAACTTGTATTTATGTTGTAACGTTATGGCGCGGTGACAAATTTGCCGCAAGGGCGATTCTAACTTCCGGAGTTTGCCGATTCCCGATTCGAGATGAGGGATGAAGCTGGATGATAATTAAAAATATGAACGTGAATTATGTATGAATTATAATAAAATACTGCATGTATTTGATCATTCACTGGAGAGATTTGAGTCAGGTGAATGATATTTTATTACTGTATCACCTAATAGCAAACTAACTCACTGTCACAATTGTCATTGTAAGTATATTTTCATTGAAAAAGTAATAAAATTCTACAGCTATCGCTTGAAATACAATCGTCAGAATTATTATAATACGACCTTTAGGAGTATTATACTACGGCCGCTCAGCCGTACCGCACAGGGGGCCTAAAATCTGTATTTGAAGTCGTAGGATCACGAAACAAAAACCAAAATGATCCTCATCGAAAATCAGGAGGGAAGCCGAAAAAAAAATGATAATATCAATAATATTTCCCTGTCAAAATGACAAACCAAAAAAAAACAACCCTCTAACTTTCTTATTTCAAGAGTTACAGAAAAAGTTATTCGAAAGAAAATGATCCTCGTCAAAAAGTAAGTCTGCATGTGGAGGAAAAAATTTTTTTAAAAAATAAAAATTTTCAAGATTTTTGGTCTGTCCGTGTCTGTCTGTCTGTGACATTTCAAAACGCTCTCATTTCTACACCTTTGGAGATATCGCTTTGAAATTTGAACTACGGGTAAAACTCGAGGACAGTATTATTAATTTAATTTGTTTTTCCGACCAGAAAATCTGGAAAATTTTTACAGGTTTTTTCCGATTTTTTCAACTTCTAACGATACAGGTCAGGCAAGTGATTTGATCCGGTTCATATTTTCGGAAAGTATACTCCTATAGGCTGTTCCCAAGTGTATAGTTTTTGAGGAAGATCGAAAAATTCTAACATGCTTTTCCGAGCGATTTTCCAAAAAAACGGGAATTTTTCAAAAATCGATTGCGGCTAACCCAAACAACAAATCAAAAATTTGAGAACTGCAATCGATAGAGCTTCAATGAACGTACAAATTTTAATTGAGCCGTTTTTCCAAAAACCGATCGGAAAATGGTGAAAATCCTTTAAACCTGAAAACAAAAATTTGAATTTTCGAAAAAACGGAATATCTCACGAACGGTTAATGCCATCACAATTTACCACGATAACTTTCTGACCGCTTTGAGAAAATCTACAAAAAATGTTTGAAAATATTTTCGAAAAAATCAATGGCCCAGGAAATATTTAAAAAAAACGGGAAAATCAATATATTGACCGTACTAATGATAAAATCAAAATTATTAAAATCGCCTCGAATACATCTCTATGAACTCTACAGACGCTTCAAACCGTTTTCCTCCGACTCGATTGAAAAGTGGAAAAATGATGGAAAAACTGAAAAAAGTTTTAAAAGTGTGTATTTTGTGTCTAAAATCGCCAAAAACTCGAAAACGAAACTGGATTAGAAAAATGCATACATACAGTTTTATTGTCCTTGACTAGGTCTACAAAAAAGTCAAATGAACTTTTTCCATATCATGATAAATAACTTCGGAAAAATCGACTAAACTTTAAAAAGTGGGCATTTTTTGACTGGACTTAGAAAAAAATTTGAACAAAAATAAAAAATTGAAAGATATCAAAAAATGGATCCGGAAACTTCATTGTACTCGACCGGATTAACAAAAAGTTTTTATGAAATTTTTTGATATCTTGAAAAAAAAAATTTTAGATGTGGACTTTCGCCTTTTTTGGGTTTTCAAACACCAAAAAATCGAGAACGAAATGAGATATCGAAAAAATGTATATCATTAATTTTATTGTACTCAAGAAGATCTACAAAAAATTGATAGAAAATTTTTCCATATTTTGAGAAAAAATATTTGACATATGGACATATGTTGAACAAAAATAAAAAACCGAAAGAAAAAAAATGGATGCGAACAATTATTGCCCTCGAACTGATCAACAAAAAGTTCGAAGAAATTTTTTCATAACTTCAAAAAAAAAATTTGAGATGTGGACTTAGAAGACATTTTGAACAAAAATAAAAAATTGAAGGATATCAAAAAATGGAAGGAAGCTATAGCCCACATATAGCTGTACAAAAAAGTAAATAGAGTTTTTTCAATAAGATAATTATAGTTTAAAAAATGGGTATCGTTGAAGTTTTCAGAGCTATAGGTGGATCCACGCGGGTCGTATTATCAGATAATTATTGTAAGATAATTATAGTTTAAAAAATGGGTATCGTTGAAGTTTTCCGAGCTATAGGTGGATCCACGCAGGTCGTATTATCAGATAATTATTGTAAAATAATTATAGTTTAAAAAATGGGTATTAACATCAACTTCCGAGCTTTTAGTTTCAATAGGCACTTCAAATTTCTACGATCTAGACGGATTCCCGTTACAGGTGCAGTGCCGTTGGAGGTGGATTCCCGGTAGAGGTGGATTCACACGTGTCGTATTATAGACATCCGAATTTCCGAGCGAAAGGCGGATTTCCACACTCATTTGTTATATCTCATCTCACTAAACAGGCCAATCAGTTCGTTTGCTACACTGTATCGAATATGAGGACAGACAGGCATTGATAGAATAGAGTAGACTAAATATCGAGTGTGTTTCGACTGAATCAATTTGTCATCGATTTCTATGAGATCGGCTGGAGCAACGTTGCGATTTTCTTGGGAAGGACTTTTTTGACGGAGAACGAGGTATCGGGAAGTTAGAGTTTTGAGGTCGAAAAGTACGGTTTTAGGGTATCGCATGAGGTCGGAGGTCGGATTGTACTAACTCAGTTTTTATATTTTTATTTTAGAAGTGACATTAAAATTCAGCATCAGTATCAATAATCAGTGATTGCGTTTCTTCTAAAGCGTAAAAACATATCGATTGTTGTAACTGATCTATACGCAACCTCTGATTCGAAAACCACTATATTGAATTTTTCTATTGAAGTATATCGAAATATTTCCGGAACAATGCCCCCAAGTGGGTATTATATGGAAATTGGCTCCAGTAGGATCATAAGTTAGGAAAAAAACCCGAACTAGTTCAGGGGTTTATACTCCAAGCAGCACCCATTGGGGCAAAAGTAAGGCATTTTGAAAAGGAATAAATGTTTTATTGGAGTGACTGAAACCCATATCGAATTGGATATTTTCAGAGTCACGAAAATTCAAAATTTATGAGGTAGACCGTGTAGGAGACATCCAAGAAATTTCTGAAATTTGGTTAAGTATGTTCATTCGAAACTAAATGTTGCAGACGAAGCCACCAAAAGACCGAGCAAAGTAGATTTTTCAAGTAATACCGGGTGGTTGAATGGGCTACAATTTCTTTCAGACTCTTCTGTGTTGATACATTTTAATATACAGTGTCACACTTAAAATTCGCGACATATGGAAGTTTGTTAATAGATATAAAGAAAATTTGACTTCGCAGTTAGTTTGTGCTTGAAAATTGAGTGAAAAACAGCATCTTTCCTTTTTTCATGTGCCACTATAAACCTGTCAAATTTGACATTTTTTTCGAAAATCCTCAAAAAATCAGTTTTTTTTGATATTTCGAAAAATGCCAAAGAAAAAATTTCTCAGTTTCCAATTTTATACATTTGCTCCAAATTTGGACTCTCCACTGTCACTTCGACTTTTTTCCATTTTTTTTTATTTTTCGAATCTTTAGCTCTATCTAACAAAATATGATTCAAATTTCATAATTTTGATGAATATGAATAGTTATGAAACTGTAGGTCATTGTTTAGTTTACAGAAAAGTATGATATTTCGGGTTTGTTTGTAACTGAATTATTGATCAGAAAAATAATCAAACTGAATAAAAGTCAATTAAAAATAGAAATACGAGTGTAATAAGAATAAAGAGAAATTCGTTTATTCGATTACTAACATATTAACGTCCATACATTGAAAATCCGAATCAGTTTAACAATGCAATGAAAAAACTAGGTGAACTTTGAAACAACAAAGTCGAATTTCTGGAGGTGCATTTTTTTAATTTTCTGGTAACAGGCCAATGTGGGTATTTTCTGGGCAAGATATGATATTGAAGTCTCATATTCATCAAAATTAGGAAATTTATAATCATGTTTCGTTCGAATCGATAGAGCGAAAGATTCGAAAAATTAAAAAAATTGGAAAGAAGTCGAAGTGACAGTAGAGACTCCAAATTTGGAGCAAATGTATAAAATTGGAAACTGAACAACTTTTTTTGGCATTTTTCGAAATTTCCAAAAAAAACTGATTTTTTGAGGATTTTCGAAAAAAATGTTAAATTTGACAGGTTTATAGTGGCATATGAAAGAAGGAAAGATGCTGTTTTTTACTTATTTTTCAAGCACGAACTAACTGCGAAGTCAAATTTTCTTTAAATCTATTAATTAAAAAACTTCCATATGTCGCAAACTTAATGTGTGACACTGTATGTAGTGATATGTCTCTAATCCTATGATTTGGATTCAAAACTTAGGAAAGAATTTGTTAGAGTCATTTCGAAATACGACACAGAAGTTTCGTCACTACCTGATCTACAAAATTTCTCAAAATGGAACAAATTGCTACGGTGTATATAGCTTGGATTTAAATATTTTCGAGAAATTGGTAAGGGAGAAGTGACAACTAAACTCTTTCCTGGAGAATTGTAGAACTATTACTATTAGGCAGAGTTCAACAACAAAAGTTCGGGGATGAATTGTCTTCAGTCAAAAATCAAATTTTGCTGCTGAAATAGTGTAAACTGTATAAATGTATGTGTTTACATCAACCAATCATATTCGATGCTAAACATACCAAACTCTTGATTTTCAATGAATAACAAAAGGTAAATCATCGTGGAAATGAAACTTGTCCACTTTGTTGTGGGGGAGCTTGGGAAAAGCTGATCCAGTTAATTAAGAAGAGTTTAAGGCATATTTTGACTCTGAAATTTCCTTCAGAACAAACGTTGAGAACATTGTTAGCTGAAGTGGAAAACATAATAGATAGTAAACCTTTGACAAACGTATCACTCGACCATGAACATGAGGCGGATTTGACACCCAATTATTTCATAATAGGACTTGACTACTTGACAAATATTCCAGTGCAGACTGTTGACAAAAATCTCTGTTTATTGTCGAAGTGCAAAGCTTTCCTGAAAATCACTTATGACGTATTCTGTAAAAGATGTCTACCCACTCTGTTGGGAAAAGCAAATCGGAATTTGAATGTAGGCAATGTAGTGCTGGTTACTGATCCGAATAGTCCACCAAACTCTTGGCCACGTAGGAAAGTTGAATACTTCATATGGAATATTTCGTCACCCTGTAAGCAAGATCGCCTACCAGATGCAGAAAACAAGGGTACTAATTGATGAATATGATCAATTCGAACCATCAACAACTATGTTTACATCATTCTCATGCAGATTTCCTGCTGGAGATCGACCAATCAGTTATGCCGAAGATTTTGGAGGTTTGATACTCATAAAGTGTATAATTTATTTTTCCTCAAGCTTGAATCAACTTTTATTTGGAAGATTTCTTGTACATTTGCGTATCATTTGAGTGAGCATGATACTCGGTATGTTTCCAGCATTTCTGAAATTATGATCTGTGTACAGAGTGAAGATGAACGGACCCAGTATTGATCCTTGTGGTACACCATTTTTCAAGTTGTGAAATTAGATTGGATATTGTTGAGACTGACGCATTGTGTACTATAACCAAAATTGTTTAACAGATTCAGTAATGATTTAGGGTTTATTTTATGGATTGCCTAAGATTGGTCAATCTACACCAGAATATGCAAATGATCATCATCTTGAGGCTTTGTGAAGGTCGTCCACCGCTTTCAGGAGAGTCATGGTGCAACTGAAACCTCAACAAAATACAAATTGACAAATGAGTAATTTGATTTGATCCTCGAGAAACATCTTCATTTGTTTATTGATAACCTTCTCAAAAAGCTTTGAAACTGCACAAATGATGAAATGAATTGTCTAGCTGCAGAGCAATCAGCAGTGGTGTGCCACAGGGCTCAATCTTTGGCCCTCTGCTGTTCACAATATATACAACTACCAAAATGTTTGGACCACTGTAATATTCACATGTGTGCTGATAGTACATAGATATACCACTAATGTGGAAATAAAAACATTATTATCATTGTTATTATTATACTTTTCGGTCGTAAGTCACCATAATTTTGTGGACTCGTAATTTTGGTTGTCGAAATAACATGTCATTTCTTCCATAATGTTGGGTTCGAGTTTTTCAGGATAAAATGGTTGAATATTGAGTTAGAAGAACTTGAATTACAGGAAAGAATGTCAAGTCTTATTTCAATTTTTAGTTAATTACTTTCTATGTAATATATTCTGGCATTCATATAGTTATTGTTTTTTTTAACAGTTCGCTTTGAAAAAAGCAGGTTCCTACAAGTTTCATTAAACACAAGAAGAAAATATATCAATTTTGGAATAACCAATAGTATTGAAAATTTTGTTTATTTCAGCAGGGTTACAGTCCTTTCAGGTAATATCTATTACGTAGTTGTCCCTATCATCATCCAGTATATCATCAATATAAAAAAAGAAAATATCATTTTACGACCTACCAATCACAACCATGAAACAAGAAAGCGGAATAATACCTTGCTGTAAAAAAAACTATAGGCCAACGAAATGCAACTTACCTGGGACCTCGGTTGTACAATATGATACCAGACCATTTGAGGAATATTAAAAAAAAGTACAGTTTTGGTAGAAAAATTAAGCAGTGGATTACAAAAACTGATAGATCACTTTTTCAAAATATTGTGAATAAAAATATTGGTTCTTGATAAAAAAAACTCATTTTTTCCATTTTCACCAATATTTCAAACAATTCTGTTACTACTTAATCACATTGATTTACTATTTTTATACTGTGATTTCATTATTTTTTTATACATTGAGAATTTATTTACTTTATTTTTGTTGAGGTTTTATAGTGGACGTAATAAGTTAAGTGTTAAGTTCTATTACTACTATATCTGTTTATTTATATTTTAATTCAAAATTTCAACTACATCGAAAACTTTATATGTACTTAAGTTTTAATTGTCAAAATAATATGATTATATCTACCTTGATTATCTATTAATCAAAGTCAAGCACAAGAGTATATCGGTTTATAACTGATGTACGCTTCTGAAGTCACACATGTTTATCTGTACGTAAAACTGATCGAAATTCATGTAAACTATATCCATACAAATAAACTTATTATTATTATTATTGCGAATAAATATTATTTACTCTTTTCGATAGAATTCACGGTACCTACACATTTCAATATTATTTTGCTGCATTGTTGATGCCATTTTGTCTGCTTCAGAGATTTATATTTCATATTCCAATCAAACAGTGCATGTTCTGGTTTTCTCTTTCAAGCATCACTCAATCAGAATCGGCATCGATTGATTATTTTGCATGATTGCGTTCCCACTCTGAATACGTCGAGGATGTACTACAGTTATGTTATAATTTGATTGTGAATCGGGAACGTTCATCTATAATGCAGAAGTGTTCTGTGAATGCTACAATCCATGGCTGTGTAGTGAAATTAATATATTGGTTATTATTCGTAGAGATAACTGGAAATGACAGAAGTACACTGAAAAAAATATTAGGATCATAATGTTAATTTTCGTAGAAATAAGCTGTGTTTCATTGACCACTAGAGTTTACAGCTACAAGTAGAAGATGTAGAATATCATGGTTTCCAGTAGAAGTCAAATGATTTTGAAATTCCCTAAATCTCTGTAAAAAGTTTGAAACTTATAGGTTTCATTATCATAAATGATACATTCAATATGAATAATTTGCTTGCATTAACAAATATTACAGACAATGGAAGAAAGCGCAAGCAGTATTATATATACAAAGATCAGATCTAGGCGGGAATGTTTCAAGTGCAATAATAAACTTTTTCTGAAATCGTTCAAGAATGCCCACTTTCTCGGAGCAACTTCAGGCCTCAAAATACGCTAATCTAGTATTTTAGTCCGTTGCTAAGCAACGAACTTTCCCGGATCGTTTTCGGACCTAAAAGGTACGAGAATAGTAATTTATGTCCGGAAAATACTGTTTTTTTGGACGAGTAGACCAAATTCTAGGACGAGCGTTAGCGAGTCCTGGAAGTCTGCGAGTCCAAAAAAACTGTTTTCGGACGTGTTGCGTACACTATTTTTTCGGCAACCATGTAGAATAACAAATCAATGAGACGCATTTAGTCTAAGAGACGAAGAGAGGTCGACTTTCACCCATCTGTTAACCGGATGAAACGATTCCATATTTGAATATTTCGAACATTTCAGTTCTTATTTGTATTATATATTGAAATTCGAACAGAAGATAGGTACCAACAAAGATATTCTAAGTGAACACTTCCCGGATGGTTGCCGAAAAAGTACTATCCCGTATCGTTTTCCATCCGGGTTGCCTGCTTGTTTACATTTTAGACTTTTATTGAATTCACGCAAGCAATATGTAGTTTTTGATAATGCTGATTGCGATTTCAGAAAAAATAGTATGCGTACCTCGTAGTAAAAGCATATTCTCAGACTTCAATGCTTGTTGGCCTCGGGAAGTACGTACTTCCCGGACTAGGCCGGCAAGTCCTACTTTCCCAAAGAAAAAGTGTCCGGGAAGTGAACACTTCCCGGATGGTTGCCGAAAAAGTACTATCCCGTATCGTTTTCCATCCGGGTTGCCTGCTTGTTTACATTTTAGACTTTTATTGAATTCACGCAAGCAATATGTAGTTTTTGATAATTCTGATTGCGATTTCAGAAAAAATAGTATGCGTACCTCGTAGTAAAAGCATATTCTCAGACTTCAATGCTTGTTGGCCTCGGGAAGTACGTACTTCCCGGACTAGGCCGGCAAGTCCTACTTTCCCAAAGAAAAAGTGTCCGGGAAGTGAACACTTCCCGGATGGTTGCCGAAAAAGTACTTTCCCGTATCGTCTTCGATACGGGTTGCCTGCTTGTTCACATTTTAGACAGTTATTGAATTCACTCAAACAATATGTAGTTTTTGATAATGCTGATTGCGATTTCAGAAAAAATAGTATGTGTACCTCGTAGTAAAAGCATCTTCTCAGACTTCAATGCTTGTTGGCCTCGGCTTAAGGCCTCGGCCAATAATTAACATTGTCGTCCGGGAATGTATTGCTTTTACTACTAGATACACAATATACTATTTTCTGAAATCGTTCAAGAATGCCTACTTTCTCGGAGCAACTTCAGGCCTCAAAATACGCTAATCTAGTATTTTAGTCCGTTGCTAAGCAACTAACTTTCCCGGACCGTTTTCGGACCTAAACGGTACGGGAAAGTACTTTTCCGTACAGAAAACGATCCGAGAAAATTTTTGCCGGCTTGTCTGCGTTTTAGACAGTTATTGAATTCACGCAAACAATATGTAGAATTCCAGTTTTTGATAATGCTGATTGTGATTTCAGAAAAAATAGTATGTGTACCTCGTAGTAAAAGCACATTCCCAGACTTCAATGCTTGTTGGCTTCGGCTTAACGCCTCGGCCAACAATTTACATTGTCGTCCGAGAATGTATTGCTTTTACTACTAGATACACAATAAACTATATATATATATATATATATATATATATATATATATATATATATATATATATATATACATATTATATATATATAAGTGATAATAGAGTATATTTCGTTTTGATTCCGAGAGTTCCAACCTTTGACAGCTGTTTCGTGCTGACGCACTCATCAGAAAGGATTTATGGAGCTCTCGAAATCAAAACGAAGAATTAATACCGTGAGGCAAGACAGATATAACAGGAAGTTTCAACTAGTGACTGTAGATGTCATAAATAACTTCCTGTTATATATATATATATATATATATATATATATATATATATATATATATATATATATATATATATATATATATATATATATATATATATATATATAAAACAGAAAGTTACTTATGACATCTACAGTCATCTTGAGTGGATTCGTTTTGATTTCGAGAGCTCCATAAATCCTTTCTGATGAGTGCGTTAGCACGAAACAGCTGTCAAAGGTTAGAACTCTCGGAATTAAAACGAAAAATACTCTATTTTCACTTATATATATATATATATATATATATATATATATATATATATATATATATATATATATATATATATGAAAACTGGAAGTTCAGGTTGAACCGCGTCTAGAATTTATTGAAATTCGACGTTTCGGCTTCGATTTTGGAGCCATTTTCAAGAAAAAGAAATAAGGATGAATGGATCAAAAAGGGGGGGGGGTGAGGGTAGATTTTACACTGAGGTCTCAATCTGCCTACTCCTCAGGTATCATCAGGATTTTGTGACTTGACGCCGGGTAATTTTTTGTTATATATATATATATATATATATATATATATATATATATATATATATATATATATATATATAGAATTGAAAATATCTTGAGGTTGCAGTCTGATATTGGATTTAAAGAAAACTCTTTGTCATCTTGCCAAGCTTTCGGAAATGTTTATTTCCTTCCTCAGGACAACTACAAAAGGACAATTTAATAAATGCAGAAAAAAAAAATATTGAATCTACTTACATAACTTGAGTAAAAATAGAAATTAGCATCAAAAAAAGAATGTTGTATATAAAAATATTAGACAGATAAAATTTTAAATGAATGTCAATCAACTTCAAAAATGATGAGAAACAATCAAGTAACTCTACTGGGTATATCAGCATTACTATAATTTTTCAACTTATCTCTGTTCAGTTTTGAAATATAAGTGTAAATTTTACTCAAATTATTGAGATCAGTTTTTTTATTTAGGCTGTTACTCTCTTCATTAATTTGCAACATTTCTAAAAATGTCCTTTTAAAAATGTTGTTTTCTATTCCAAGTACACTAACATTATCAAAACTCATTCGATGGTCAAATTGATTAACATGTTGAGCCAATGCACATGAATTCATATTTCTTTTACAATCACTTTTATGTGATGTTATTCTACCTTTCAAGAGTCTAGATGTTTGTCCAATGTATACTTTATTACAATCGTTACAAGGAATTTTATAAACAACATTATAATTTTGGGTTGTTTCTAGAGGTGTTTTCAATTTTGAAAAAAGTTTACTAATGGTCTTAATGTTTTTTTGTCCAATTTTGATATTAATAATAATAATAATAATATTTATTCATCGCCAACAAACAGTACATCTTAATCACAAAACACAAAGTGTTTATAATTATATATAAAAAATAGAATCTGATGAATAAATCATAGTTCCACTGAGGGTAAAACCCTGTGTGTGGTAAAATAAACAAGTCACTATATGTATAAATAAATTTAAAGTTAAAATTATTGTGTACACAGATAAAACATGTATAAAGATATAAATCTTAAATACTAGTAAGGATACATGTGAATTAGAGTTTCCTTTGATTTAATTTTTTTTTTTTCAATTGACTTTAAGGATCGAAATCACACAAGAGACATATCACACTTGCTAACATAAATATATAGAAATTAAAATTTTTATGCTATGCTTCAATAATCTTATGGAGATCCTTCCTTGGTGTAGCTCGTATAAAATTTTTCAATTGTTTTTTGAATATAAAAATGGAAGATTGGGCACTCAAATCGTGAGGAAGAAAGTTGTATACTTTGGGTGATAAATAATTATAACATCTTTGTCCTATTGCCTTATTCATTAAAGGTGTAACAAAATCATGTTTTCTTCTTGTGCTATATGAATGTGTTAATGTTCTTAGATCTTTTTTGCTTGAATATTGCCTAGTGGCTATTTGTATAATATATAATTGTCTAATATCTAGAGTGTTGGTTTCAGTGTAAAGTAAGTCACTTGAATATCTAGCATCTTTTTGAAGTATCAGCCTGAGAAATCTCCTTTGGGAGATTTCAAGGGCGTTGAGGTAAGTTCGTGAAACTCCTCCCCATCCAATGATTCCATATGACAAGTGCGACTCCACTAAACTCTGGTAAACCATCACTTTTTGTTTGAAATCAAGATGCCCAATCACTTGCTTGAACCTATACAAGATACATCGTAACTTTTTCACCAAATAATCAACATGATGGTTCCATCGGAGATGAGGATCCAAAATAATTCCTAGATATTTCATTTTTTCTACAGGCTTTATAAAAAAGTTGTTTTCAATTGACAGGTTATAATTTGGAAGGGAGTTCTCAAAGCTACTGAATGGCAGATAGTGGGTTTTACTAAAATTGATTGATAATAGTCTACTATCAAACCAGTCTTTGATGTGGGCCAGATCGTTTTCAGCTTTTATTTTAAGATCGTACCAATTTTCATCTTTGTATACTATGACCGTATCATCAGCGAAACTGATGATTTCACCATCCCTTTGTTGTTCGAATAAATTATTTAAGTAAATAGTAAATAAAACAGGCCCTAACACTGTGCCTTGGGGTACCCCGCATTTAACAGTTTCTTCTGAACTCATTTCATTTGATATTCTCACTATTTGTTTCCTTTCGGTTAAATAATGTTTGAATAGATTGTGGGCTGTACCTCTAATTCCAATGTCGTCTAGTGTATCAAGAAGTATAGAATGATCAACTGTGTCAAAAGCTTTTGACAGGTCTAAAAAAACTCCTATTGATGGAACACTTTTATCAATACTTTCATATATGATGTTAGTTAATACATGTATTGCGTCTTGAGTGGATTTTCCTTCTTGGAAACCGTACTGTGATTTTGACAATATGCTATATTTATTTAAAAAATTATTTAACCTTATTTTGATGATTTTTTCGAATACTTTACTCAGAAAAGTGATGAGAGAGATTGGTCTATAGTTACCAACATTATTTTTATCCCCGCTCTTGTAAATAGGGGAGACTATCGATAACTTGAATACAGAGGGAAAAACTCCTAGCTCAAAAGATTGATTAATAATATATGTTAGAGGCATACTAATATGAATCGATATTTTCTTCAGAATTTCTGCTTTCAAACCATCATATCCAGGAGACTTTTTATTTTTTAATTGAAGAATAGTATTAATAACTTCCCGTTCATTTGTTGGTGCAAGAAATAACGAATTTACGGTTTTATTTGTTTTATGATTATAATTTGGTTTCCTGTTTATTTTTTGTGCCAAGTCTTTCCCAATATTAACGAAAAAGGAGTTAAACATTTCTGCAATTTCTTTAGGATTGCTTGTCAAATCACCATTTTGTTTTTTAATACTACATATTACTTTTTTTTCTGTGGTTTTGAGGATTTCATTTACTGTTTGCCATAATTTTTTGGAATCATTTTGTTCTTTCTCAACGCGTTTTCTATAATAATCAATTTTTGTCTGATTAATGGTGCGTTCAACTTTTAATTTCATTTCCATATACTCATTTTTTAGTAAAATATTTGTTGGCGTAGATTTCCACTTACGGTACATATCATTTTTTTTATTAACGAGTTTGATCAGAGATTTTGTTATCCATTTCTTTCTTTTATGTTCTCTATTTCTTATTTTAATAATTTTTTTAGATCTCTGTACACATCCGTTCAAAGTGTCAATGAATTCTTCAGCAAAAGTTTCTAACTCTAGCTCTTGATTGAAAAGTTCATCCCACTTGATCGCCTGTACTAAGTCCAGTAGTTTGTTATCATCGATTATTTCAAATGAGTTTTTAGTCTTTAATTTTTCAGTTTTTTGTTTTATCTCCAGTACTATTTGTAGTATAGTTGTATAATGATCTGTTATTGATGTAGCTACAGTCATAGGCAAAATTGATTCCAATTTATTGTTTTTAACATGAATGAAAATATGGTCTAAACATGTTTTTGAGTTTTTTTGAACTCTTGTAGGGGTATTTATTGCAGACTGGTAACCATGTTCGCTCATCAGATCTAAGTAGTTTTTTGAGTCCTCGCTATCATTCATCAGGTCAATGTTTATGTCCCCGATAAATAATTTGTATTGACAACTTTCTTTTTCTCCACTTAAGATATTGTTTAGTTGATGCAAGAATGAGTTTACATCACTCGCAGGAGATCTATAATATGCATAGATGCAGAAATTTTTGTTTTTACTTTTAATTTTTGCTTTAATCAAAATACTACCATTTAGTTCAATGAGCGTGTGAGATTGGTACAATTCAGATTTAATATATACAATAACGCCATCATTTTGGTTCAGATTGCCCTGGTTATAGATCGTTGTGTATCCTATAATATTGAAAATTGAAATATCTCGAATCTTTCTGGTTTCTGTTAATACGATGCAGTCAAAGGAAGTATCAAGTCCCTCAATGAAAATATTGAATTCATCTAAATTTTTTCCAATACTGCAGATGTTATTATGGATTATTTTGAAGTTATGAAAATTGTTATTGATTTGTAGTACTTCTTTTGTTTCTTGGGCGTTATTTAAGGGAAATGTTGTTAATTTTTCAAGTTCAAAGTCTCTTATATACTGATTCATTATTATGTTTAGTTTCTCAAGTTCGAGTTATTCACATGTCACACAAAAACTATTGTACGATATCTTCAATCTTCTTGAGCCTTGGAGATAGAGATGAGATTCAGTTTATATGTTTCTTCTGGTCGACCGGGTGTTAGCAGTTTTCTTTGGTGTTTAGTAATAACGGAAAAATAGCGGTTGTTTTATGTAATTGACGAACTGGTGATATCTAGTTTTGGTAATTTGTCCGAGATCTGGTAATTTTCTCTATAGTTGGGTTGATGGGCTTCGGTGTCTTCTTTGATATTCCACTGGATTTTAGAGAGTTTTCAACTTGACTTGTTGATTGACTCTGTTGAATGTTATTCAAATTGGATGTATGTGAAAGCTCTGTGTTTCTAATTTTATAATTTTCGGAGTTTGAAACTTGTAAGTGAGTTGGAGTTGATGGGGTACTATTTGATTTTTCCTCTACTTGATTTTTTAAGTTGTTCAGATCTTCTAGGGAAAATTCCGTATTCTCTACAACGAGTTTATTGCCTTTGATATAGCAGTTCTTGTTTTGTTTCTTTAATAACATTAATCAATTTAGGTGTTAATTCTCTAATGTGTGGTAATGATCGGTATTTTGTAATTGATTGAGGATAATCTGGAGAAACATCTAATGTTGCCTGAGATGTACTACTTTCATTGAAAAGTAATTTGTTTACCAAATTTTTTGGATATGAATTTTCAATGAGAATATCTCTCAGTTCTTTCAGACACTCAACTTTCATTGAGGGATGGGTAACTTTTACAACTCGCAGTTTCATGTTATTAATCATGTTGAATTTCATTTTAGTAGGGTGATAAGAATAATAATTGATAAATCTATTACTACAAATTGATTTTCTGTACCACCTAGTGATAATGTTATTATCTGTTGTTCTGATAAGTGTCATATCTAAAAATGGAACGCAATTGTTGAATTCTTCTTCTATTGTAAATTTTATATTCTTATCATAACTGTTAAAAACTCTCAGTATTTCTTGTGTACCATTTTTAGGAACAGAGAGAATCAAGTCATCAACATATCGTTTGATAAATGGTAATTCGAAACTAAGTTTAGGAACAGAAATTTCTAATAGTTGGTCAAGTACGTAACTGGATAAAATTGGTGAAATACTCGAACCCATTGGTGTCCCGAAAATTTGTTTATAATATTTTCCTTGAAAATTAAAATAATTTGAGTCAAAAATAAAATCCAGAATTTCAAAAAAAGTATTTTCATCCAGTTTACAGTATTCTGAAATATCATTCCATTTTTCGTGTAAACTTCTTTTAACTAACTCTTTAGATATGACACTTATCAGAACAACAGATAATAACATTATCACTAGGTGGTACAGAAAATCAATTTGTAGTAATAGATTTATCAATTATTATTCTTATCACCCTACTAAAATGAAATTCAACATGATTAATAACATGAAACTGCGAGTTGTAAAAGTTACCCATCCCTCAATGAAAGTTGAGTGTCTGAAAGAACTGAGAGATATTCTCATTGAAAATTCATATCCAAAAAATTTGGTAAACAAATTACTTTTCAATGAAAGTAGTACATCTCAGGCAACATTAGATGTTTCTCCAGAATATCCTCAATCAATTACAAAATACCGATCATTACCACACATTAGAGAATTAACACCTAAATTGATTAATGTTATTAAAGAAACTAATATCAAAATTGGACAAAAAAACATTAAGACCATTAGTAAACTTTTTTCAAAATTGAAAACACCTCTAGAAACAACCCAAAATTATAATGTTGTTTATAAAATTCCTTGTAACGATTGTAATAAAGTATACATTGGACAATCATCTAGACTCTTGAAAGGTAGAATAACATCACATAAAAGTGATTGTAAAAGAAATATGAATTCATGTGCATTGGCTCAACATGTTAATCAATTTGACCATCGAATGAGTTTTGATAATGTTAGTGTACTTGGAATAGAAAACAACATTTTTAAAAGGACATTTTTAGAAATGTTGCAAATTAATGAAGAGAGTAACAGCCTAAATAAAAAAACTGATCTCAATAATTTGAGTAAAATTTACACTTATATTTTAAAACTTAACAGAGATAAGTTGAAAAATTATAGTAATGCTGATATACCCAGTAGAGTTACTTGATTGTTTCTCATCATTTTTGAAGTTGATTGACATTCATTTAAAATTTTATCTGTCTAATATTTTTATATACAACATTCTTTTTTTGATGCTAATTTCTATTTTTACTCAAGTTATGTAAGTAGATTCAATATTTTTTTTTTCTGCATTTATTAAATTGTCCTTTTGTAGTTGTCCTGAGGAAGGAAATAATCATTTCCGAAAGCTTGGCAAGATGACAAAGAGTTTTCTTTAAATCCAATATCAGACTGCAACCTCAAGATATTTTCAATTCTATAGTTATTGTCAGTCACGAATTACCTATTTTCATATATATATATATATATATATATATATATATATATATATATATATGTGAATTCCTTGAATAATTTTCACTCTCAAACCTTTTTCCAAATGTAAAAATTATTGAAATTATTATGAAGAAGTGATTCCTAAACCTTCACACCTTCCACTTTCGAGGCAGCTTTGAGTGAACCGGAAATAAGCCGGAATTATTTTCCAAAAATGAGAGATTATTTGTAGGTTGGAAACAAATAGGAACTGAAGAATATTTCTTGATATGGACAATTTTTCTCTATTCATCATACATAAATCGATTTGACACAATGTTTCTATATCATCCCACTGTTGTTTTTGAACGTCCGCTACTGTCGGGGTCATCATCTTCTTTTTCGGTATCCATTTGTACATTTGTTCCGGAAATAATTTTAAAATGAAGGTCAACAGAGGTTTTCAATGAATTGAGAATCAATATGAACCCACCCACCTTCTTCATTATTTAAATAAAACTCGTTGTACAACCTATACGTACGAGGATATTTTGAAAAATACTTAGCCTACTATAGAACCAAACAAAATTTCAATGTCAAAATATTTTATTACTCAACATATTCTCCTCTTGATTGGATACATTTATTACAGCGAACCTGCAACGTCTCTAGACATTTAAAAAAAATGTTTCTTCTTGCTTTGCAAACCAGACCTCCACAGCTTTTATTACATCCTCGTTGGAAGAAAATTTACGACCTTTTAAACTTTTTTCCAGTTGAGGAAAGAGATGATAGTCGGACGAACCCAAATCTGGTGAATGAGGCGGGTGTTCTAGTAATTCAAACCCTATCACGAATTTTTTGCATGGCAACATGAGATTTGTGTGCAGGGGCGTTGTCCTGCAAAAACAAAACATCTATGGATAGCATTCCGCGTCTTTTCTCTTTTATTTTTTTCCCGTAGATTGGTCAGTAATGTCGAATAGTAATCTCCAGTTATTGTTCTACCCTTATCCAAAAAATCAATCATGATTACTCCATGGCAATCCCAAAAAACTGAAGCAAGAACTTTTCCAGCAGATTTTTGGACACGAAACTTCTTAGGGCTTGGAGAACCGGAGTGTTGCCATTCCATCGATTGTTGCTTTGTTTCTGGATCGTAGAAATGTACCCAAGTCTCATCCATAGTAACAATTCGGTTTAAGAAGTCTACATCGTTTTCAAATCGAGCACAGATCCAACGCGATGCTACTACCATTGCACGCTTTTGGTCAACATTCAAACATTTGGGGATCCATTTTGCAGCAATTTTTCTCATGTCCAAATTGACGTGAACTATATGTTGAACGCGTTCGTATGAAATATTCAGTGCTTCAGATATCCGTTTTAGCCCAATTCGACGGTCTGTTAAAATCATGTCATGAACTGCATCGATATTTTCGGGGACTGACACAGAAACTGGCCTTCCCGATCGGTCATCATCTTCAATGGAAAATTTACCTCTTTTGAAGCTTGCAGTCCACTAATTCACGGTCGCATACGAAGGACATTGATCACCAAGGGTATTAAGCATATCTTCGTAAATCTGCTTACCTCTTAACCCTTTTAAATACAGGTACTTGATGGCTCGATACTCCACTTTTTCGATTTTCACAATTTCGGGGGATATATTTCTTCTTTTAATTTATTGCGTAACTCTGGTTTACTTTTTTGACGTCAAACTTTACACTGACACTTCAAATAAGTTATTGTTCGTTGCTATGGTAACGCAATATTTTGTTTATGCAGGGAACTGGTCTAGGCTAACTAGATATCAGTACATCCCCGTATAGTGAGAATTTCAAATAGATCAGCAGATTTTGTATTTTTAGTGATTTTTAGGGTAAATTTTGTCACTTCGATTAACTTGAAATTGTCAGAATATAATAATTTGACCATTCTGAATCGATAACAGAAGAGGGCTATCGAAGAAAGTCACAGGGAGTGGGATACCTTTGTCGAGTTGGTTAGTTAGATTTTCGATAACAAAAATTCAGTAGCTCTTGCTGCAAATTGATTGATGTTTTTATGAAAAAAATTAATAAAAAAACTGATGCTGATAAGGAGAGTAAAGTTGACGCGAGTTGGGGAAGAATATTTATAATTTGCCCAGTTAGCTTACATGCAGAAAACAGGAAAAATACAGTTCCTGCACACAGAAAATAAAGATTTCATCATAAAGCTGCTAGCATTATCCTAAGAAAATTATTGTTATATGTAATCTATGAAATGTATGTTTATTCGAAGAAATCTATTTTTCAATGCGATTTACTTCAATCATACATTTTTACATTTTTCTGCCAAGAAATTAAGTTTTCTCTATCCAAGAAATACATTTGCTGTATCCAAGAAATTACCTACTATTGAGAACTTTAAATTCTCCATTTGAAAGAATAATTTTATCGATTATATATAACAGAATTATATCCTTGGAATATCGAAAGCTGCATTATTTTGAAAATTTGTTTGTGTTCATGCAAATCGGAATAAAAACCTGGTTTTGTACGTGTAGTGTAAGGAATGATTATTTTGATAAGTTTTTGATGATATGTTATAATAATTTCAATAATAAATACCATCGCAAATTCATTTTTTCATTTCGAAATGACAAATGCAGTTCTGGTCAAAAATAAGTTGCAGTGTTGAGTGATTCATCGAAAAATATCGAAATTTTCATCACAACTAGATTGAAAAATAGTCGATTACTCAAAGTTTATGATGATCAATCCATGTTATAATGATTTTAATAAGTAAATACCATCGCAAATACATTCCTTCACTCCTACATGACAAATGCAGTTCTAGTCAAAAATAGGTTGCAGTGTTGAGTTATTTATCGGAAAATATCGAAATTTTCATTACAAAAATAATCGATTACTCCAAATAATATTCCTATTTCCTCAGCCAGCGGAAATGTTTATTAGTCTTGAGTATTTGAAAAATTACAAAATTAATTAATCAGAAATGTTATCTGAAGATAATTATTAGTATACTTTGAGAATAATATTATCTTGAATGGAGAAAATTGAATATTTTGTACTTAAATACCTACACAAAATATTCTGACGAATACTTTAGTTCTCTCAATGAAAGAATATTTTCTCAGAATTAGAGAATTGCTCAGGAATATCAAAGTTTTGAAAGAAAACTTTCGATTCGATCACAATAACCAAATTTTTTTTATTATAAACGATTTTCTATCAATTCAAGACAATTGATTCAATACTTTCGAAATTGTTAAGTTGAGAAGTAATTTTTGTGTGTGGAGAAGCCCATTGGTTTCCTTCATAGTCTTCAGAGAAGGATTCCACTTCTATTCAAATCCTGCCAGAAAAACAAGTAGGAAGAAACTTTGATCCAATTATGTATTTCCAGTTTCAAGGAACGAAATCTTATTTCTCTTTATTTCTCCCGATATACCAAACGAAGATTCGAATGGAAAATGAAATGAAAGCGGATTATTCAATTCCGTGCTCATAAACTGAAATTGCAAAGGTAATAATTTCATTTCTAGAATGGTCGGTGGGGCACTCGGCCATTCTCATATTTTAAATTACCCAGCGCTCTGCGCTCAAAGCCGGAAGCACTTCAAACGTAAAAAACGCTCTTTGCCGTATCGATGCAAATAAACTCGAATTATTTACGGGTACCTGCGAGTTCGAATGGAGGGGTTGGATGGTGTTTAATTGCACATTCAACAGCAGTTCTGAACATTCTGTAATTTATATCCAATTCGCCAAACAGGTCGCTGCCATCCACAAAAATATAGCAACGCAAAAACAATATATTTCTTTAGGGGGAAGGAAATAGTATATTGTGTATCTAGTAGTAAAAGCAATACATTCCCGGACGACAATGTAAATTGCAGTCTGGGAATGTGCTTTTACTACGAGGTACACATACCATTTTTTCTGAAATCGCAATCAGCATTATCAAAAACTAAGGAATTCTACATATTGTTTGCGTGAATTCAATAACTGTCTAAAATGTAAACAAGCCGGCAAAATTATTCCTGTACCGTAAAGTACTTTTTCTGAAATCGTTCAATAATGCCCACTTTCTCGAAGCAACTTCAGGCCTCAAAATACGCTAATCTAGTATTTTAGTCCGTTGCTAAGCAACGAACTTTCCCGGACCGTCTTCGGACCTAAACGGTACGGGAAAGTACTTTTTCGGCAACCATCCGGGAAGTGTTCACTTCCCGGACACTTTTTCTTTGAGAAAGTAGCACTTCCCGACCTAGTCCAGGAAGTACGTACTTCCCGGACTAGGCCGGGAAGTGCTCGAATTTTAATACAAATATTAATATAAATAAGAATTAGAATGTTTCTGTTGGTACCTATACAGGTGATTCACGACGAATTGTACATAGTCCAACCATAAGTACTATGGACCAATGCCATTTCATATCTGGTATTGAAAAATGCCTTGTTTCATTTTTGACGGATATACAGGGCGATATTTGAAAATATGTGAATTATTAAACGTTAAATATCTCTAAAAGTAAAAAACTCAGGCATATGAAATTTTCCACACTGAAAATGCTTCGTGAGCTCAATAAAACAGTTTTTGAAAAAAAAATAATTTCAGGACCGGTTTTTTTTAGATTTTCATTGGTTTTTTAAAAACAACACCCTGTAAGCAACATCAGGCAAATTTAATTTTTCTCACTTTGAAGCTTAAGGACCATACTAAGCAACAGTTGAAAAAAATTGAACGCGGAAGTTTTTGTTTTCTGCAGAAAAAAATTGCACTTTCAAAAATACTATAATTTTAATGGATTCACATTCCGCTTATGACTGATGCGGCACTACATCGATAACACATCATAATTTTTCAACAGAAATTATGAGGAAAGTTCATAATACAAGAGATAAAGTATTATTCAACCAACCGTTAAAATTCCAGGGTCGTATTTATTTTTTTTTATGTTTTTATTGATCCAGTATAAACAACACCCTGAAAAGCGGGTTGAATAGATTTTCTTTCTGTCACGTCAATGCGGATGGTACGATAGAAAATACTTTTTTTTTAAACAGTGCAAATGTATTTTTATCTACCATGGCTAATACAGCACTACGTTGAAAAAAACATTTATTTAAAATAAAATCGTTCGGAAAGTATTACTAACTCGATTTAAAGATTGATATTACAGGTTCTAACTCATTTAACGTTCTAATTGGTTTTGTAAAAACAATACCCTGTCACCTTGGAGGCTGGCTAATACTAAATGCCTGAGCAAAATTAACTAAAGAAAATTAACGTAAAATATTCAAAAACTAATTGATTTCTATCCTGCAAGTAAAACAAAACCTTGGATGTTGTATCCAATAAAGATGGCAGCCACCACCACCATGCACCCCCTAAGGTTGAGGCCCGGAAGGATGAACGCCCCAGCACTCGTACGTACTCGAAAGCTCACCCCCCCTATCCACCACCCCCGCTCGTTAAAGCGGTTCCTCATCCTGATGATTGGCGATCAGCGATCAGCTTCCGTCTTACTTCTTCAGGGGTGTCGTTGTCTCCCTGGTTCACTGGTCGTCTGTATTTGTCTCTGTCTCTATCGTCTTGCTCACGTCTGTTCTCGAGGAGCTCCGTGAGCAACGGGTTCGTGTGGGTCTCTACTCTGTCTAGAGTAGTCCCCACGTGATTCCTGATCAGTCTGTCAATGTAGTCCGGATGGATGTCTAAGTCTCGATATATAAACCTGTTTGGCATATATCGTGGTGCGTCTGTTGCCATTCTCAGGCAGACATTGAAGAAGGCCTGCATCCTCTGCCTGTAACTGTTCGCGCATTGCCCCCAAGCAGTAGACGCGTACATCATGATTGGCAGAAGGATTGTCCTGATGAGGCGTAGTTTCAACTCGAGTGCCATGTTGCTCCTACGCCCGATGAGTGGATACAGCTTATGCCTCGCGGCTTTCGCTATAGCCAATCTGTGGGAGACGTGCTTCTGAAACGTGAGTTTCTTGTCCAGGGTTACTCCTAGGTATACGGCTTCGTCTACCCATGGAATTCTCTCATCGTTCATAGTAACATGGCCCTCGGGTGTCCTACGTCGCCTCGTGAACAGTATAGCCTTGCTTTTGTCTGCATTGATTCCGATCTTCCAACGATTGAACCACGGTTCCAGCTTGTTTATCTGATGTTGCAGCTTCGATGTTACTCCTCTCTCATGGGATGACTCAGCAAAGATTGCCGTGTCATCTGCATAGAGAGCAAGTTTGGTCATGGGGTTGTCCGACATAGGCATGTCTGCAGTGTAGATCGAAAACAGGTGAGATGGCAGCCGATCAAATGTAAAAGATGGAGCTAAACTCACTTTTATTTTTCTACGGGACAATTTTTGAAGTTTGCTGCTAACCGTCACCGTAAGAAATACATGAAAATGTTTTAGTCAACTTCAACAACCGTTATTGTGAAAAATGGAACGGAGAGTAAGTGCAATTACAGACATACAAATAACAAATTCAGTTTTCTAGAAAATTTTATTTAGTTGACTCAACGATAACAATAACAAATGAACACTACTTGAAAGAGACCTAATCGGATTTAAGTTTATTTTCAAAATGCCATCCATTCGCCTCCCGGCACTTCCTTTCTCTTTTCAAGATATTCCTTACGGCTTTTCTTATCTGATCTGGATGCCTTCTTGTGAAGAGAAATGCTTCAATTATTCTCTCACGTAGCTGTTCTCTTGTTGTAATCTCTACCTCATATACTATGCTCTTCAAAACGCCCCACAAATAATAATCTATTGGGGTAAGGTCAGGTGATCTCGCCGGCCAGGAAATCGGCCCACCACGTCTCATCCATCTATTGGGAAAATTTTGATTGAGAAACTGATTAACTGCCCTAGTTGAATGAGGTCCTGCTCCATCGTGTTGAAATCTCATATCTCTCACATTGACTTCCTCATCTTCCAGAAGAACAGGGAGAACATTCTCCAGAAAATCAAGGTACTCCTGCCCACTCAATCTATCGTTCAAAAAATAAGGACCCACTAATTTATTACCGATGATACCTGCCCAAACGTTGACAGAGAATCTAACTTGAGATCTAGTTTGCTTTATAACATGTGGATTTTCATGTCTCCAGTTGTGATTATTTCTGGAATTGTTTATGCCGTCTTTCGTGAACTGGGCTTCATCGCAAAACAATATCAGATAAATGTATCTTCTATTTGCAGAGATCTGCATAATCGCAAACGTGGAAGATTATCTCCCGGATGTAGTCTCTGCACCAGTTGGGGGTGATAGGGATGGAGGAGATCTTTCTTCAACGTCCTGAAAACTGTGGACTGGGAAATGTGCAAAATGCTGGATATTCGCCGGGTACTTATCTTATCATTTTGATTAACCATTTCTAAAATATGCTATTTTTGGTCTTCAGTCAGTCGCTCACCACGTTCTGCAGTACCAGAAGGAAATTTTCCCGTTTCTCGCAGGTGCGTAAAAACGTTGTTAAACGTTTGGTGGTTCGGTACTCTTCTATGTGGGAATCTTCTCCGGTACTTCCTGACTGCTGCTCTGGCATTTCCATTACAACATCCGTATACAAAAATGATATCTGCGTATTCTGCGTAAGTAAACTGATGAGGCATCGTGCTGAATGACCAACTCAAACTGTCAAAATGGATACCCGAGCTTCTGTCACCCGCTGCTTTATTTGTTTTTCGAAGCGAATTAAAAGCCTACTTGCATTTGAACTGTTTTCAAAAGTAATAGTTTCTTCTATGGCAAATGGTGTCTATTTATTTCAGTTAGTATCATCATCATATTTGACGTGACAGTAAGAAAATTTGTTCAACTCCATTTACTGGGTGTTATTTTTACAGGATCAATAAAAACTTGAAAAAAAATACGGCCTGGAATTTCAACGGTTGATTGAAAATACTTTATCTTGAGTAATATGACCTTTCGTTAAAGTTTTTGTTGAAACATGATAATGTGCTATCGATGTAGTGCCGCATCAGCTATAAGCAGAATGAGTATCCTTTAAACTTATCCTTTTCAAAATATTCCATTTTTTTTTGTAGAAAACAAAAACTTTCGTGTTCAATTGAAACTAAATCAGCTTAGGTCATTTTTAGGTAGTTTTATTTAATATGTTATTGTTATCGTTGAGTCAACTGAATTACATTTTCTAGAAAACTGATTTCAGTATTTATATGTCTGTAATTGCACTCTACATTCCATTTTTCACAATAATAGTTGTTCATGTATTTCTTATGGTGACGGTCAGCAGCAAACTTTAAAAAGTGTCCCGTAGAAAAATAAAACGGAGTCGGCTGCCATCTTTATTGGATACGAAAGGTTTTGTTTTACTTGCCAAATAGAAATCAATAAGTTTTTAAACATTTCACGTTGATCTTTGATTAATTTTGCTCAAGTACTTAGTATTAGTCAGCCTCCAAGGTGACAGGGTATTGTTTTTACAAAACCAATTAGAACGTTAAATAAGTTAGGACCTGTTATATCAATCTTTAAATCGAGTAAGTAATACTTTCCGAACGATTTTATTTTAAATAAATGTTTTTTTCAATGTAGTGCTGTGGTAGACAAAATACATTGGAATTTTAACGGTTGGTTGAATAATACTTTATCTCTTGTATTATGAACTTTCCTCATAATTTCTGTTGAAAAATTATGATGTGTTATCGATGTAGTGCCGCATCAGTCATAAGCGGAATGTGAATCCATTAAAATTATAGTATTTTTGAAAGTGCAATTTTTTTCTGCAGAAAACAAAAACTTCCGCGTTCAATTTTTTTCAACTGTTGCTTAGTATGGTCCTTAAGCTTCAAAGTGAGAAAAATTAAATTTGCCTGATGTTGCTTACAGGGTGTTGTTTTTAAAAAACCAATGAACATCTAAAAAAAATAAGTCCGGACCTGAAATTTTTTTTTTCAAAAACTATTTCATTGCACTCAGGAAGCATTTTCAGTGTGGAAAATTTCATATGCCTGAGTTTTTTACTTTTAGAGATATTTAACGTTTAATAATTCACATATTTTCAAATATCGCCCTGTATATCCGTCAAAAACGAAACAAGGCATTTTTCAATACCAGAAATGAAATGGCATTGGTCCATAGTACTTATGGTTGGACTATGTACAATTCGTCGTGAATCACCCTGTATTCTGTTCGAATTTCAATATATAATACAAATAAGAACTGAAATGTTCGAAATATTCAAATTTGGAATCGTTTCATCCGGTTAACAGATGGGTGAAAGTCGATCTATCTTCGTCTCATAGACTAAATGCGTCTCATTGACTTGTTATTCTACATGATTGCCGAAAAAATAGTGTACGCAACACGTCCGAAAACAGTTTTATTGGACTCGTAGACTTCCTGGACTCGCTAGCGCTCGTCCTAGAATTTGGTCTACTCTTCCAAAAAAAACAGTATTTTCCGGACTTGTTACGTAAATTACTATTATCGTATCGAAAATGATACGGGAAAATTTTTTCCGGCTTGTTTACGTTTTAGACAGTTATTGAATTCACGCAAACACTATGTAGAATTCCTTAGTTTTTGATAATGCTGATTGCGATTTCAAAAAAAATAGTATGTGTACCTCGTAGTAAAAGCACATTCCCAGACTTAAATGCTTCTTGGCTTCGGCTTAACGCCTCGGCCAACAATTTACATTGTCGTCCGGGAATGTATTGCTTTTACTACTAGATACACAATATACTATACCTGTATCGAAAACGATACGGGAAAATTTTTTCCGGCTTGTTTACATTTTAGACAGTTATTGAATTCACGCAAACAATATGTAGAATTCCTTAGTTTTTGATAATGCTGATTGCGATTTCAAAAAAAATAGTATGTGTACCTCGTAGTAAAAGCACATTCCCAGACTTAAATGCTTCTTGGCTTCGGCTTAACGCCTCGGCCAACAATTTACATAGTCGTCCGGGAATGTATTGCTTTTACTACTAGATACACAATATACTATTCCCATACCGTTTAGGTCCGATAACGGCCCGAAAAAGTACGTTGCTTAGCAACGGACTAAAATACTAGAATAGCGTGTTTTGAGGCCTGAAGTTGCTTCGAGAAAGTGGACATTCTTGAACGATTTCAGAAAAATGTATTTTTCTACAACCGCTTACAAAAGTAGCTTTTGTCGCTTTCAGATCTCAACGAAAAGTTGGCATTTTTTCAGAAATGCCATTTTGTGACAGCTTTCTCGCTCTAGAGCGGAAATATTAAAAAACGCTCGATCTCCACAACTTTTTTTGAAAACGAAACTCTTCTTGTATGATGGAAATTATAGACAATAAATTCGAAGCACTCTGACTTTAACTAACTCTTACTAACTGTGGCGGTGCTGAGGTTAGCGTCGCTGTAGAGTAAACTGAAGGCCTGGGGTTTGATCACAGCATTTGATAATTTAATTTTGCTAATAATAAAAATGGATTGAGCAATTCAGACTTCTGCATTTAACCTATACAATAGGTATAATCGTCGGCAAGTCTCCAACAGAAAACAACTACTGCCCCCTACGACCATTGAATTATATCTGTTAGATTATTGGCAAAGTATCCTACAAGAACTACTTGCAGTGTTCGTTCTATCTCAACGCCAAAACGTTTCTTCTGCCAAGTAGTGTCATTGAATATTTTTTTCTGAAATTTAATTTTGTTTTTCTTGAGTTATTTTCGTTTTTTCCTTTTGTTAAAGAAATCAATTATGGAATATTTGGATTTGGGATCACTATCGGTTATTAATTTTCTCATAGAATATATTATGTTGAATGAAGTGCTGATCGTTTTTATGTCCAAGAGTTACGTTCGTAAATTTCGAGCACAAGTGTCATAAAGCAGTAACTCTCCAGTCTTCTGAGATTATTCATGATGTATAAGCCTCTGAAGAAGCTAGCCACTCGCGCTAGCGAAACGTTAGGAACAAATTCCAAAACACGACGGCCTTGTGAAAATTGTGACACTGAGTAACTCTCTTGTCGAGCGGCAATCAATCAATTCGCGCTCTAAATACACAAATAGCTATTTGTTTGTTTTATTGAAAATAAAGTTCATTAAGTCAGTTGTGGAATCATCTGAGACTGAAAGATACACTTTTCCGCTATTTTCCATCATACAAGTTAACCTCTCTTGTGAAGGGAAACATTCTCAATTGAAAATTGAACCAATACATGACTACTCTGGAAATGGAAAAACCTACGATAAAATGAAGTTACTTTTTTGTAATATGTAATAAAAAACAACTACGTCCCCGGCTGAAGCCACGTTGAACATTGAACTACATCTGATGGATATTGTGAAAGACCCTATATACCATGAGAGAAAAAAATCTGAAACTGAAAATTTGCAATTTCATTCATATAGTTGATTATTTATTAAATGTCCAGTTTCCATTGGAGATTCTTGTCTATGAATGAGATAAGGGAGAATGTTATTCAGAAGTATCACTCACAGAAAATTGCTCATTCCATTGATGCGTGAATTGCATCTCTTTCGCTAGGCCTCCAATACATTTTGGTCGACAAAAATCTATTTCACTCTTCTAAGATCATCAGGGAGGTCGGAAGAATTGGAAAACATACTCTTCAGAAGTAATTTCACACTGTTATGATGGAATTGTTGGACTATTTCTTGTGCGGAGACACTTTGAAAATATTTTTCTGACATAAAATCTGTCATGGGTATAACATGTTGATTTCATTGAAATTAGGAACAAGATGTCATAAAGTCAGGGGAGTCATGTATTTGTTCAATTTTCAATTGAGAATGTTTCTCTTTACAACACCATCATCATTTTTACAGAGCATCCAAAGCTCTGAAGTGCCAGATTTGGACGAAATGAGCAGAAAAAATATAAAAAAAAAGATTTAGATACCTACAGAAAATAAGAGAAAATCTTAGACAAAGATTTGGAAATGAATTCTCGGCAAATTTGGTTCATTTAAAACAAATAAAAAGCATCAACTAGGTATAGGTGATGTAGTTCTAGTTGGATCGGATAACACAAAAAGAATGAGTTGGCCAATGGGAAAAATACTTTAGATTTACCCCGGAAAGGACAAAGTTGCGAGAGTAGCACGAATCAAACTAGCTATAGGTCAAATAATACCGAAACCCTAAGGCAAGACATCCCGAAGGAAGAAAAGCAAACTGAGGAGAACAGAGAAGCACAATCGTCACAGAAAGGAGAGGAGATAGAGAAGAGGATTCCAGTATCTACGAGGTCTGGACGACAGATAGGAGATATATAAGGGGATTCCGCAGTATCTACCAGGTCTGGAGGACAGAAAGAAGAGATAGAGAAGAGGATTCCAGTATCTATAAGGTCTGGAAGATCGATCACGGTTCCTGATCGATACGGAATTTGAATGTTTTGCAATTCCATATTGCAAAAGGTGGGAGAATGTTGGAGATCAGCGGAGTCGTAGCGAAGTTGCTGTTGTTTCCATATACGCTGTATTTTTAGTTGAATTCAAATATTATTTTATTCGAAGTTATTCAGAAAATTTAATGTTGACAAATTGTAAAAAACGTCGGTAAAGAAAAGTTAATACAAACTCGTATTTCTTATCAATTCTCCATATATGATACATTGAATGGCGACCGTGACAGGACAAACTATGAAGAATATATTAACGGTTAAAGAAGAATGAGACATGCTGAGAAAAATGTTCAACAAAACCTGCAATGAGCTGGAACTGGAACTGAACGCCAAGCCGCAGAAAAGAGATGATATTGTTGCCAAATCAGCACAACTAGAAGATAAAGGATCCAGATTATTCATCCATGATGAGCAGATCCATATTACCATGTAAGCCGACGACGAATATGAAAAAGAGTATGAAACAACAGAAAAGTTTCGGAAAAATGATGGAGGGAGCGTATAGTAAGAATGATCAAAGAACTTTTGAGGTGCAATCTAGGAAAAATGACAGTTGATTATGAGGAACTGAGCACTCTGCTATGTGACTCTGAGTCAATTATAAATCCACGATCACTAATATATGTGTCAGATGATTCGGAAGAATTAGTTCCAATAATACCATCATCAGTTTTACAGAGCCTTCATAACTGAAGTACCTGTGAATGGCCGGGCTTCGTGACCACGCGGGACACACGCTTTCACTCAGCTCGGTTTTCAACCAAGAGTTCGTCTTCCAAACCTAGGAAGGAACCCTAGCGTTCTAGACTAATCTCAGTCGCCATTAACACGTTCCTCGGTTCTTCCTCACTCGCTCGAAGGTCCGAGAGCAAGGACCCGAGCCACAAGGATGGATGAGTGGATCGAAACGTCGGGACGTGACATATAATTAAGGTTCATTCGTCGAGCGGCTGTCGAATGTAACCCCATGTGGATTTTTCTCACTATCCTATTACTAACGCAGTTGTTCTAAGACGGCTATCAGCGAAATCATGAACAAAAAGGCACGAGTCATTTCAAACATCTATTTTAAATATAAAGCAAATAAGCACTTCCACAGGAACATCGGATCTGCCTGTTGTCGGCAGATATCATATTCTTAGAAAGAAAACAAACATTGTAAAAGAGACAAAATTCCTTAAATATTTATCATCATGCTTGCCAGCGAATCTACTACGAATTGTGCGGAGAAATTACTTTACATTACTCGAAACTTAACTTGCAACGCAGGATTACGTATCGCTAACAGGTTTTTCAAAACAAATCAATAATAAACACAAGTAATACAGTTATTGAAGTACGCCGGAACATAAGATACATCGGGACATTTCCTATGTCGAAATCATTAATATACTGTTACAAATTCATAAACATTTGGTGCATACTGTGCCATACATATCGGGATATCTAAATAAATCAGATTGACACATAATTAATCTTGGATAATATAGCAAGTCAGTACCTCACAGCTTGAAATCCCATAATCTAATACTACATGCACAATAATAACTAATAACAACCAAAAACAAACATTCTTTTCATACCGATACGACTAAACTTCTAGTTCAAAGGTTCTCGGGTAAATCATAGCGAAATTAATGGTTATATCTTCAATCCGATGAATTATTTGATCACTTACGAATTAAAACTGCATAACCTTTCCACATTTTGTAATTAACTGAACACTGGCCGGTCTAGACTGTAATTGACTCTTTTCCAAATGACTTTAATTTCCGAAGAACGAATTCATTTTGAATCGGTTTAAATCACTTCATACTGATTGTCGAATTGATTCGAATGAATAATCATGATTAAAAACACTTCTCCAAGTTTACATTTGAATAAACAACTGACGGAATGGAATTCTGAAGTCTGAAGTATATGTTATTCGAATTACGAATTACCAATTGCGAATTGCCGAACTGCGAATTTCCGAACTAACTCCGAATTTCGAATTGCCTGCATTGAACGCGAACCGCGGCTTTTATAGTAACGTCCAAACGGGGGTAACTTGCACGTGGTCATTTGATGGTCGTTAATCAGTCGCGCATGACAAATTTATGATGTCAGCTTCTTTGAGCGGCGGCCTTTGTAACCGAGAGTTACAGTTTGCGCGAGACGGGAAATTTCCTTATTTGGTCACTCGCGGCTCTTAATTCATTCGATCTGACAGATTTATGTTACACGGCTTGCAGCGGTACTTCTTTGAGATATGATTTACGATTTCGGCGGCTTTGTACGCGGGGTTATTAATTCTTATCGAACACGTGCACTTCTAGTGATTCGCGCTAACGGGTTGTCAACACGGGGCCAGATGTTTTTTTACGCACGAAATGAACTCGGTTACGGTTCATACAGGGAGGAGTAGCTGACGATAATTATTCAACTATCCTCGCAATCTGAACTCTTTTCTTTTTAACAACTTGAACTACGATATCTGCTAGCGCAATACAGGGTGAGTGTGGGCTCACCACATGCCAGATTTGGATGAAAGGAGCAGAAAAAATATCAAAAAAGATTTAGATACAGACAGAAAATAAGAGAAAATCTTAGAAAATGATTTAGAAATGAATTCTTGGCAAATTAGGTTCATTTAGGACAAAGAAAAAGCGATCAACTGGGTACAGGTCAAATGATACCGAAACCCTAAGGCAAGACATCCCGAAGTAAGGAAAGCAGACTGAGGAGAACATAAAAGCACATTCGTCACAGAACTAAGAGGAGATAGAGAAGACGATTCCAGTATGTACGAGGACTGGACGACAGACAGGAGAGGAGATAGAGAAGAGGATTCCAGTATCTACCAGGTCTGGAGGATAGAAAGAAGAGGAGATAGAGACGAAGATTCCAGTTCCTGATCGATACGGAATTTGAATGTTTTGCAATTCCATATTGCAAAAGGTGGGAGAATGTTGGAGATCAGCGGTGACGTAGCGGGGTTGCTATTGTTTCCATACACGCTGTATTTTTAGTTGAATTCAATTTTTATTTCATTTGAAGTTGGTAAGAAAATTTGATGTTGACAACTTGTAAAAAACGTCACTTAATAAAAGTTATTACAAACTCGTATTTCTTATCAATTCTCCATATTATACAGGCATGTTTCGACGTTTCATGGACCAATAACTCCTCCAAACTTCGGCAAGTACAAATTCTCGGCGACTATTCGAAATTAGCGATACTCCAAGAGTTCGTGGACGCAGATGTAGTCAACGCAATGCGGTGCGGTTTACAACTAAATATAACTAACGCCAAAACCGATAGGTTAGCGGCGAATGTCGCCGCGAAGTCTCCAAACTTTTCCGACAACTTGATTTGTCTGAATGTATCGCCGAACGCAAATGGAGCGCGCCGGAAAACTTTCGCTGAGAGGAACAAATCTGCTTCGGGAACTCTGATCCGGAAAGCAAGAGCGATATATTGTCGAGCCGGATGGCGCAAACAATAAAGAATGCAAATTCCGAAACGGAAAGTTTGCCAACTCGAATTAGTATCAGCGCGCTAATCGCGGATGCCGGCGGCGAAGGAAATATAGCGGGTGTTTAGAGGAGTCGGCGTTCTGAAAGGGAATGGCACGAGATACATCGGATATTTATTAGATATAAAGGACCAGGCAGCAGCCTCATGGAAAAATTGTCACCGGTTAATTTTTCTGAATTTTTGGTACGTTGTAGAATATGACCTCCTGAACAAGAGTGTCAATGGGCCCAACCCAATCCTATGACTATTTTTCGAGATACAGGGTGTTGAAGTTAAAAAATGCCACTTCTTTGAAGTAACATTGCTCTCAGGAAAACATCTTGAATGAAAGTGTTTTGCGTGACAAATATTGCTTACCCATAAGGCAATAATTCTAGACTGGTTTTTAATAAAAAATATTGTTACATACGGGGTGAGTCAAGCATTATTCAAAATGAAATTATCATTCGACCCTATGAAATGAAGATGTGATCAAACCAATTTACACACTGAAATGCTCATTGTTTGAATATGTCAAAATCGAAAAATTCACATTTTATACTGGGTGAGTCAAATAGTCATACTTTTTTTGGTGACATTTAGTATATTTATTTATTTATATATTAGTAAAAATCGAAAGTTTTGGTGTGCAAGCCTTGCGTGTTTTAGTAAAATATATGCAGATTGCCCTCCATTTCGAATGATAATTATACAGGGCAATTCAAATTCGACCTCCACCATTGGGATCTCCTAAACTACAGGAGATACGTCGAAGCTTAAATTGGGGCAAAGTTGCGTATTCTGGTGCTTAACAAAATACTGTTTTGAAACTTGGAAAATTCCTAGTATTTCCGGAAATATCGGGAAAAAACTGAAAATCGGAATTTTCGTTTTTATTTTTTTTCTATCGTTATTTGACAACACAGCTCAAAACCAAAAGTAAATTTTTATTGATACTTTTTTTCAGCTACACGTTTTCATGTTCATATGTACTATCCGACGTTTCGTCTTCTGGCATTCATCACCAACTTTTTTTTCTGTTATGGGCACCATATTGTTTTTTTATACAGAAAAATAGTGATTCTTATTCTGATTTCATTGATGTATAAGTTGTTATGATTTGCACTTCTGAAACCACAGATATTATAAAAAAAACAATTCCATCTGAGATGGTCATGACTCCATCGAAAAATTTTGTTTAATAAACACTAGTTGTCAGAACTCATTAAACATCATTAGTTTGCACAAATACTTCAGTTGAAATGTCCTCATTCTCAAATGAAGAAAAACGAGATATGTTGAAAATTTATTATAAATTTGATAGGAATACTACGAAAATAACATAAATTTATTTTGAATTATATCCGGAAAGACAACAGCCGGATAGAGCATTATTCGGAATTTTGGGCAAACACTTGGCTGAGTATGGTGCGTTTCAAAAAACAAGAATGAAATAATGAGCTTGTAAAAAATGCACAAAAAGTATTACAACAAGTGTTCGAAATGATGGCCTTTCTCTTGAATACATAACCGAGCTCGTCGTCTCAAATTAAGAACAGCCCTAACAATATTCCTTCTTCTGATAAACCTGAAATGCGTGATGATATTGTTTCTAAGTTCATCTACTGTGTCATATTCTTGCTCTCCATAGATTCTGTTCTTTAAAGTGCCCCACAAGAAAGTATCCAAAACTGTAAGGTCAGGTGACCTTGCCGGCCACCTCACTGGTCCAGAATTTCCTAACTACCTATTAGGTAAATATTCGCAAACTGCTCTTTTATTGTGTGGAGGAGCCCCGTCATGCTAAAACCAGCAGCTGTTATAATTAGCAAGAGGAAACGTATCCATATATTATTCGAATTCGTTTCTTGAGAACCGAAGATAGGTTTTCCCGTTCAAAGTATTAGAGAAGAAATGAGGTCCAAGTATTCGGTCGTCATAAATTCCAGCCCACACATTCAAACGAAACCGAACTTGTGGTCTTACTTCTCTGAAGTGTCGAGGATTATTTTCACTCCAAATGTGCTCATTATTTCTATTTAAAACACCACAGTTCGAAAAAGTACTTTCGTCGGTCCAAATAATGTTTTTCAAGAAGTTTGTAGGGTCTTCCTTATTCGAGAGCCAGCTACAAAATTCCATCCTTCTCTCAGAATCACCTGGATGTAATTTTTGTGAAATATGTATCTTATTACATTTCAAACCACTTTTTTTGAATTCCCTCCAAACGCTCGTCTGTGGCACATCCATTTCTGCCGAGACTTGATGTATTGATTTGGAAGGATCTGCATTTATCTAAAAAAGTAACCAAAATAATTATACTTCGAATATGGAATGAACAATTATTTTACCTCGGCTAATAAGTTACGTCTAATATTTTGTTCCATTCTGCTTCCATACTTCATTCTTGGTTTTTGAAACGCACCGTACTCAGCCAAAATTCCGAATAATGTTCTATCCGGCTGTTGTCATTCTGAATATGATTCAAAATAAATTTGTGCTGTTTTCGTACTATTCCTATCTTTATAATAAAGTTTCAACATATCTCGTTTTTCTTCATTTGAGAATGAGGACATTTCGACTGAAGTATTTGTGCAAACTTATGATATTTAATGAGTTCTGACAATTAAAATTTTTCGATGGAGTCATGACCATCTCAGATGAAGTTGTTTTTTTTAATGTCTGTGGTTTCAGAAGTTCAAATCATAACAAATCATACAGCAATGAAATCAGAAGGAGAAGCACTATTTTTCTGTATAAAAAAACAGTATGGCGCCCATAACAGAAAAAAAAGTTGATGATGAATGCCAGAAGACGAAACGTCAGATAGTAAATCTGAACATGAAAACGTGTAGCTGAAAAAAAGTATCAATGAAAATGTACTTTTCGTTCTGAGCTATGTTGTCAAATAACGATAGAAAAAAATAAAAACGAAAATTTCGATTTTCAGTTTTTTCCCGATATTTCCGGAAATACTCGGAATTTTCCAAGTTTCAAAACAGTATTTTGTTGAGCACCAGAATACGCAACTTTGCCCCCATTCAGGCTTCGATGTATCTCCTTTAGTTTAGGAGATCCCAATGGTGGGGGTCGAATTTGAATTGCCCTGTATAGCTGTACCTATTGTCTTTTGAAATGATGATTCACAGATTTTTTGGAAGGATTGTCTATCTTTGATGAGAATGGTCCGAGAGTTTTCTTCATTTCTCACAAAAACTGAACCGTTTCTCGTCTAGATGAATATGTAGTTCTTCTCCTTGACCATAGCTCGTGTATCTTTGTAAATGATCTAATTTGCAAACGTGAGATGTTCGTTCATATATAAGTTGTCTGAAATGCCTTCTATTTACATTTTTTGGGAAACCATTTCTCCTCTTGAATGCTTCAGGAAATATACCAGACACGAATATGAGATAGATAATATCAGTTTGAGTTTGTTGAATGATGTTGAAAGTTTCCTCAATTATTTCCTCATTTAATTCATTTGCGTCCAAGAAATTGTAATTTTCAGTGACTTAATCACATTCAAAACGTCATCTGTAGTTAGTGGAACTACAAAGAAAGAACTAAAGAGAACAGGATAGTTTCAGAAAAGGAGTAAATCGAGACTTTATGTTGATGGAAGCGATTTTATGTTTTCAACATCAATTTTTCAAAATTTTTGGCAATACGACATTAAGGCCAGAAAACCTGGTAAATTGTTCTCCCAATACATTCCTCAATTTCGTTTCGAGAGATTGGATATACTGGTAGAAATATAACCAAAGGATGAGCCACAATAGGCCATTGGCCGCAGTAAAGGGCCTGATACGGGCCCACTCACGTTCAAACCTAACCAAACCCAACCTACTATGTGTAAATTTTCTTGTATTTTTTGAAGAAAAACAGACTTCCTTCACTGTGAAATATTTGATCTCATTTCAACCCGCTTCTGATTTTCCATAATTCCACACTAAGCTGACATCCGACACTTCCCCCATAGATAAAAAAAATGCCGACTGTGATATATCTCAAATCTCCATCGTGCCATGGACAGTCCCCAGATACCGCACGACGTCATGTTTAATGCATTAGCGGAATAATGAGAAAAAAACACCCTCATAACGCACAAACAGCTCTGTTCGTTGTATTGATTTTGCGAGCCATCCTTCTGACCTGACAATGAAACGCAACGCCATGCCATACTGACACACAAACATAATAGACAAAGGTCATAAATTTCCGTTGTACTCTATTTATGCCGGAATCGGTAATGGGCAGGAAGAGCGTAATGTTGCGAATAACGGCTCGCAAACTACAAAATAGGAACGAGTGGACGTTAGGATGAGTCGGAAGTTTCGGTGGATGTCTCTTTTCGGCTTGATAGGCCAATTATTTTCGCGCTTAAAATCTGAAATGGAAAGACACGTGCGTGTTCGGTCCAGTTCGAAACTAGGTTTGTTTCAAAATTTGTTTTTGGAAAAATAAACATATCAGTTTGTCTAGGAATGTTGTAATGTTTATGGTCTAGACCACCAGTGAGAAACAAACTAGTGTTGGCAGCTCACAGCAATAGTGGAATTGACCCCTGAAAAGGAACGTATCTTTCGGTACGTTAGCCACGTAGGCAGTTAAAAGTCACTCTGTATGGAATGTTACACACCTCACAGACTTGTCTATCGCTGGCAGAACCAAAGTTAGTTCAATTATCCTTGTTTCTTGAATAAGTTTAAATATGCACACAAAAGAAAATGAAATATAAATCAGTAAGAGTTGAAAGAAAACAATTCTTCATTGTTCGCCACACAATATATAACGAAGCACTAGCTGTGCTGAGTCTACTTGATTGTAATCGATCCTAGCAAAAAATTGTTTTTGCAATTAAATATTGTTCAGTTCACGAAAAATATGCTCACTATGTAGTGAGGAAACACAATAGTTCAGTCTTTCATCAGACATAATTATTTCTTCGCCCTTCGGGCGAATACCATTTCAGGAAAAAAGATCAAGAAATAAAAAGTGTATCTTCTCAAATAATATAACCTTGGCTCGTATTCTGGAATTTCCCAAAAATCAATTGGCAGGCTCTTGATTTTTCAACAAGCGCATTTCTTTCCCAGGAAACCAACTCCTATCAAATTCGTCAGATTTGCATTGCAGAATCTTGCAGGAAAGCATTACAGCAACTGCCAAAAGTATAACTTTGCGGAATAGTCTACGAGTGTGGCGTGAAAGCTCTTTCACGAGAACAATCAATTTAATGAACCCGAAGAATTGTTGCTCAAACAACTAAAGCTAGTTATGAAAGATCCCTATTCAATCCAGGTCCACCACCATGCACCCCCTATGGTTGAGGCCTGGAAGAATGAATGCCCCAGCACTCGTACGTACTTGGAAGCTCACCCCCCCTATCCACCACCCCCGCTCGTTAAAGCGGTTCTTCATCCTGATGATTGGCGATCAGCAGAATAAAATCTGATCGTTTAATATGGAGAGCTCGGCCAATTCTCGGCCTGAAATTATCTCAATCCAGGACCAAACTCAAACTGACTGTTCGCTCCGCGAAATTGTTTCTTTAGAAACGTTCGCGGTGCTCTAGGGGGCAGAGCCTACAAGAATTTAAATGCGAGAAATGGGGTGGTATGATTAAAAAGAGTATTTGCTTGTACTTCAAATAAGAACTTTTACTTCCTAGTATTTTGTGTTGTTTTACATAAAGTAAATTCTTCGATGGGAGTTTTGACTTAGGTAAGAAGTATGAACTACTAGTCAACACTAGTACGTGATCAACCTCAAATTGGTTCGATTGTTGTTGTTTGTTCTGTGGTACTTAATAATCATGAGTGAGAGTAACGATAGTTTTGGATTGACGTGGCCTTTACTTGATGGAAATTCATAGTATATGACACTAAGGTAAACACGATTAAATTTCCACAGATTTTTTGTCTACGCGACATGTTTCGATACACTGTATCTTTTTCAAGCGAATGTAATACAATGTATTACATTCTGTGGAAATTTAATCGTGTTTACCTTAGTGTCAGTAACGATAGTGTTGAACAAAGTGCCGAGGTTGCTGAAGATGTGGGAGTACACAATTTTTTGTGAAACTTCTTTGATTACTTTCGACACAGTTGTTTGATGTGCCTCGACATCTACACCCACTCCTTGTTGAAACCCCGGATCACTTAGAGCTCTCAAAAATACCTCCAATCAAAAGTACAAGCATATAGTCTTTTTAATCATACCACCCATGCTCTCGCAATTTTTTTCTCTTTCGGACTCAGTCCGTTTCGAAATTAATGAAATTTTATAGGATTTCATAACACCTGAATTGACTATGGAGAGAATGCAAAGGTTTTTTGAATTGGTCGGGAATGTAGGGAATAATGTCCCCGAAAACATATTAAATTTGCCCCCACCACTGATTTCGGAAACTTTGTCATATTTGAAAAAAGTGAAAAAAATACAAAACAGGTTTTTTTTATTAAGGTAGTGTTGGGGAATAAGGCCAGGCGGTAAATAAGGCCCAATGTCTTTTTCTTTGAAGACTGGCAAATTTTTTCAAATCTGTCAACATGGTTAGTTTCATCATCCGAGTGGTGAAGCTTTATTAAAAGATCGTTGACTTCAGTTCGCCATTAACAACACTAGGTGAATGTCCAGTTTCAGGCTGCACAGATTATATATAAGTTCGCAAGAAGGTGAGACGTCGTTTTTAATTCAACCTATTTTACTTAAAGACACAAATAGTGTTCCATCAGTTACTATAACATTGGTACTATCTTTCGCACTGAGAGAAAAATTTAAAGAATTGTTAATTTTTCTGGAAATTGCATGTTTAAGAAAAAGTGCTCGCCCGGTAATAAGGCCCTACCAACGATCGCGTAATAAGGCCCGCGGGTAACATGCGAAATTGTCTAGAATGTGGAACTTGGTTACACGAGACTTGCATGGGACTGACGGCTGAAGATGTTGAGGATTTTTACGGTAGGGAATGTTCTTAGAATTCAGTTTATTATTTTTTTGTATAATTTAATTTCCTTGTTGAATTCTGTTAATTTTATCACTTTTTGTAGAAAATAATGTTTATTTTTGTTTTTTCATAAGTGTTTCATTGAGTTTCTACTATTTCTGATCAATAAAAATGATCTGTATATATTTATGTATACAATAAATAAACGAAATTCTGCATAACTTACTAAGGGCTTCATTACCCCAACAGGCGGGTAATAAGGCCCAACAGCAAGAATTTGAAATTTGCCTTTTTTTGGTTACTGATGTATTGAAGGAGACGAATATTGATGTTAACATAGCGGCAAACATCACAAGCAATCAACTCATCAAGTTTCTGATTTTTTTGAATAAAATATAAAGGATAAAAAAAATTGCAAAGGTTAAGTGGGCCTTATTACCTAACACTACCTTAGACAAAGTTCCCGAAATCTGTAATGGTGGCCTATTTAATATGTTTTCTGGAAAATCACTGCCTACGTTTCCGACCAATTAAAAATCTTATGCATTATTTCCATAATCAATTCAGGTTGCAAACAAAATTTTTCAGTGTAAAATAAAGAACCTGTGGTAGAAGTCTACTATATAAGTGGAGTGGAATGGATATACAAATCAGTAAAACGCAAAGTCTTCTCCAGAATTTAATATCACCATTCGTTGCAGTAAAATAGTGAAACAGCTATCAATCAGTCACATGGTAGTACATGTTTTGGACCTACATAGATCCATCATCAGCTATTTAGAAATTCTACAATAAAAAGGAGAACGATGTAACTAAAGACAATTTGCCTCATTAAAAAATTACTTACATGGAGATGAAATAATGATGTATACTATTCATGTGAAAATTATTAGCTGTGCATGATTTTTATGATTTAAATCTAATATTTTTTTATAGAGACGGAAAGGGAAGCTGAGAAGCCGGAAATCCCCCATTCCTATAAGGGAAAATTAGCACAGCATCAAAAAATATATACAGAGTTAGTCAAATGTATGGAAGCGCACATTTTTCTCAGTTAATATGAGGATTATCAAAAAAAAGTTCGAATGAAAGTTGGGAAGTATTCCACTCTGCACCTTTTCAAATAATTTTTAGATGTGCTATTGGTGAATAAGTGACGTCATCGACATTTTTTTTAAATGGAACCATATGTCATGTTTGGTATCGCTAGTTAGCCTGTTTTTTTTTTCTCATTTCAGTAGTATCAATACTATTCTAATTCTCTCAATAGGTACAGTGTGTTTTGTATTTCTGTGTCCACTCCTGTAATTCACTTACCTATTGCTTACTTTGTTCAAAAATTTCCTCAATCGGAGAATGAAGCCAGTTGGATATTCTAAGCGATATGACAATTTGATTCAGATAGTGGCGTACGGATGTATAAGTTTCTCAGATGATTATTCTTCCAAGAACATTTTTAGTTATTTTTCTATAGGAAATGTCAATAAAAATTTTGTTCCAGAATATTTGAAATGTCTCAATCCTGAATTTTTCCTGAATGGAAGGTAAGAGGAAAAAATAGAGATAGTCATTTGTTTCAATGGTTCAATATAATTTTTTTAATGAAAAAAGGACAACATATCATGTACAGCGGCTATTTCATTTACTTATTCATTAGACCTGAAAACAAATGTTTTATTTGAACCCGTGATCTCAGATGAAAAATGTAACGTTTCTAATGGCTGAGCCATTGAGGTATATTTTGAAAATATCCTATAACCATTACTGTTAATTGTCAACTACGTAAGTGGAATTATTTGATGAAACAACTGTCAATGTAGCACATAAAAAATATTTTTCTATAAAAACGCATGTATCATCGCCAGGTAGATATTTTGAGCGATATCATGAAAAACAGATTATCATGGTTTCATTTCGCTCTAAATCAGAACATTTGTGACAGTTTGCATTTTTTTTCTATTTTTTTCCCCATTTCCATGTTGAATGTTAAAATGATTGGCCTACAGCTCCCAAACTCCAAAATAGGAACGAGTGGACAGAATCGGGAAAGATAGCGCTGTTTCACTTCGCCACTTTCCTTTTTCGTGAATGATGACAATGGGGGCTAATCAGTACACAAATGAAACCCCTTCCTGTTTTTTGTCGCTTGCAAGCTTCCATTGTTGGAAGGTATAACGAATTCGTTGAATGTTGAGTTTGATAGCAATGAATGAAATGGAGAAAACAGAAAAATGTGAAGTGATAACTGTGAAATACGAGCATACACTGATCTCTCCACTGAAAACATTGAGAGAATGATGAGCAGAAGCCTTACGAGATGATTTCTTTATATCTTACGATCCTCGTAAGAAAAAATACTTTATGTTTAGAGAACTTTGTGGAAACTTATGGTGGTAAGGGAAAGGAGGAATTGGATTCGTTTTCAAATTATTCATATAGGTAAACTTTGTCTTTCCTTGTAATTAGAAATTTTATTTGACATATAATTCGAAATATCTCAAGGTTGAGGACGGAAGAAAGCCGGATCTTTGCGAGTAATTCACAATGAGAGATATTCCAAAAGTGAAATATCTATGAAAATTTCACACCTCTACATGTTAACTAATAAGATGCCTTAATTTTGACTAGTTACCATGGCAGCTAAAAAAATATCCGGAAAATTTTTTGTTGCGCCACGATATTTAAGTCACTTCGCGATTCGGGATAATTTTCAAAATATTCGTGCCCTCAAAAAAATATCCGGAAATAATTTAAGCTCTTGTGATATAAGTGAAAATTTCACACCTCGCTTTTTTAGCCAATCAAAAAATTGCCTTTTGTTTAGTTGCCATGACAACCCAAAAAATTTCCGGAAATTTTTATCCTCCAAGGACCCTTAGCAAATTTAATGAGTTGAAATTCATCTGCCAAATATTCGACATGTGATAGTTGACAATTTGCTTTTACGTACGAATGAAATTTCATTTTTCATATGAAAGGATGAGGACTCCATGCATTTCAACAATGAATAGGTCCATCGATAAGAAAAATTATATCAAGCAAATGTCTACCTATACTTGACTACATAGAGTGGTGCAACTCCAATCTGCTTTCCCTCAATATAGAACAAACCAACCTCATGTCAATTAATTATAATCTAACAAGCATTTCCTTGGGTAATGATTTTATACAGAATAAAATTTCCAACAATTTTCTTGGAATCAACTTGGATAACAACCTTAATTTCAATAACCACACTAAAATAATGAGCAAAGAACTAGCTTCGGGATGTTATGCCTTGCAGATGGTGTCCAAAGAATTGGGTAATTTGACAGCAAAAATTGTGTATCACTCTGTAATTGAATCGCATCTGAGGTATGTCATATCATGTCATATTATTCTGACGCACCTGGTAACCAACAACACTTCAACGCAATATTTGTTATTCAAAAGCGCGCTATTCGATATCTGTGCAAAGTTAAGCCTAGAGTGTCTTGTAAACACTTATTCAAGGGCAAAAATTACTTACACTTCCTTCTCTTTTCATCCTGGAAACTGCGTGCTTAGTAAATAAGAACAAATTATTTTACGAAATTGTCGTTGGATTCAACCGTAAAAATGACAAGCTGAGACTACCCTTTCCATCATCAAATTTGACACAAATAGAATTTCCGGAAATAATTCAAGCACTTGGGATATAATAATAATAATAATAATAATAATAATAATAATAATAATAATAATAATAATAATAATAATAATAATAATAATAATAATAATAATAATAATAATAATAATAATAATAATAATAATAATAATAATAATAATAATAATAATAATAATAATAATAATAATAATAATAATAATAATAATAATAATAATAATAATAATATGGTTTATTATGCATAAAAAGGTACATTTTATACATAAAGGAAAAAGGTTAGCCAAAGGCTATCTTCCACCCCTCCCATAAATTATATAGTGTGTGTAATAATATAATCATAATACTTATTTACTATCAGAACAATGATAGAGAAAAAGAAAAGGATGAGAAAAATTGAAAAGGATACAAACGTATAGGTACTAATTGCTATTAATATTCTTAGTCTAAGATACCATTGGTCAATTTCATTACAATATCATATTCATTGAATCTGATATTAGCACTGAGCAGTAAGCAGCTGTGATTTAATTTCTCTCTTGAATTGATGAATATTATGATGTAAAATGGGTAAAATTTCATTCAGATAACTGGGGGCAATATAAGAAAAACTTCCTTCAAATTTGGAAGTACGGTGCCTAGGAATGTTGAATGAGTTAATTCTCAAATTGACCAAATGTTTATCAGAATGCCTGCTTACTAAACTATATAAATAACTAGGAGTTTTAGTTTGGAGCAACTTAAACAAGAAAATTGTTATCAAATATTGGACCCTGTACCTCATATTCAGCTCCTTTATTTTTAACAAAAATGGTGTGACATGTTCACCATATGGTATGCAGCATACGAATCGCATGCAAGCATTTTGTATTCGTTGTAACTTCAATTTGTTATATTGTGGCAAAAAATTGTAATACACCGGACAACAGTACTCGATAGGGGGGTAAATAAGGGTTTTAACTAGCCTGAGTTTAATTTCTTCAGATAACTGATACCTGAACTTATACAGCGATTTGAGTTTGAAAAATGATACTTTATAAATGTTTTTCACATGTTCATGAAAAGACAAGGAGCTATCTATGGTTACGCCAAGATTTTTAGCAGTGTCTACCCAGTCAATGTCTGCGTTATCGAGAGTGAGCCTGAAGTTTCTTTGAGTTTCAACTTTTTGTCCCTGAGATCCTATGCATAATGCCAAGGTTTTGTTTGGATTTATTTTCAGTCCATGATGCTCCGAGTATAGGAATGTTTTATGCAAATCTGAGTTTATATTGGCTACGCAACTTTCTGTATCATTATTACGTGAAGACAAATATAACTGTATATCGTCTGCGTATAGATGTACCTGACAATATGATAAGGAAGATGGGTAATCGAAAATAAACACAGAAAACATCAAGGGCCCCAATATGCTTCCCTGTGGTACACCTGAAGAGGTTGCTTTTAGGGATGACAATGAGAAATTATCCAGTTTGACCCTCTGTGATCGGCCTGTGAGATAGCTGGTCATCCATTTAAGAGAAATATCATCGAATCCTATGAACTTAAGCTTGCTAAGGAGCAGATCGAAACTAACTAAATCGAAAGCTTTGCTTTGATCCAGCAATACTGATTCATCTCTGGCTCTCGCAAGATCATCGACTACCTTCACGAGGGCAGTCTGTGTTCCGTGTTTTTTGCGGAACCCAGACTGCTCGTATGGAAGTATTCGGTTTTCTTCCAGAAAAGCTCTCACTTGACGGGAAACATTTTTCTCGAATATTTTAGAAAATGAGGGCAGAATGCTAATAGGGCGCAGGTCACTAAACGTGGTAGGTGTCTTCTTTTTTGGAATTGGAATTATATTAGCAACCTTCCAAATATCTGGAAAAATACCCTGTCTGAAGTACTCGTTGAAAATATGTTTAATTTCATTAATACAGTGTGGTATCACTAAAGAAATCATCTTGATGATCATATTGTCAATTCCTAAAGCATTGGATTTAATTTCTTTAATAGCAGTCACAATATCATCATTACATATTTCGGTAATGCAAAAGTTCAAATTATCGTTCAATTTATTACTATTGTAGAATGAAAGAGTGTCATTATTTACTATTGAATGTCCAGCCACATTTAAAAAATAGTCATTGATTTCTTCAGGTCTACGTAGCTCAATTGGCAGACTGTTAATTTATTATTATTATTATAAGTGAAAACAACATTGATATTGTCAAGAAACTATAGTGTTCTGATCCAAAGGCTGGACCATAACATTGTACATTTTAAACTTTGTATAATGGACCTTTCCACGACATATGAGAGAACACTGTAATTAGAAAGTGTATACGCTAATATCACTCGGGATTTTTTATTTATTTTTTCTGGCCGCTACTTTCTCTATAATCAGAAGAAAAGTGGTTTCTTGACGTCACGTTCATCAAAACTAGACTTGGCAACATTGTAGAACTTGTGCACCATTGAATCTCAAATTCTCATTACACTGGATTGTGTCGTATGACAGTTGTCATTTGATGGCGGATGGGTTCGTTTGTCTGTTTCACGGAGCATCAATTAGAATCTTTTCTTTCTGTTTAACTCGTTTGCCTACTTCGATATTTAATACAAGTAGAGCACTTCCATCAAATATTTATGCTGCAAACGAACAGGCCCTACTTGATTTCTTTTTTGAGGTTAATGCGGTTTTCAAAGTTTTGAAATGTTTTTGTTGTTTGTGCTCTAAATGTTTTCTTAATAGACCGGGGGATAGTGACAGAATCTGGGACACGATTTTACTCAGTATGCCTTTTGGAGGGCAGTACTGTCCGTATATTCTCGTGATAATAATGCATGAATCAAAGAGTCGTCGTAGATTCTTCATATTGAAAAATAATAATAATATTTTCGAAAAATTATATGTTTCGGTACGATTCCAATCAGGTTGCCATGTGTTTTATAATAAAGTAATAGACGTAAAATGCTCGAGAAACCATTGGCATACCATCAGGATGGGCGGATAATTCCTTTTCCAAATACAATTTCACGTGACCATACCAGCCATTCGGACCCAACCTAACGGCCTGCCAATCGTTTTTCGAGTATTTTAGTTTTATTATTTCATCACGAAACACATGGCAGTCTGATTAAAATCGTATCCGAATAATAATAATAAATAAAATTATTATTATTATATTTCAATATGAAGAACCTACGACGACTCTTTGAATCATGCATTATTATCATGAGGATATACGGACAATACTGTCGTAAAAAAGACATACTGAGTAAAATCGTGTCCCAAAATCTGTCACTATCCCCCGGTCTATAATTCCTGTATCTGTATCCGTGCAATAACTGTGAACATGTCGAAAAGGTGCTTCGTACCCGGTTGTCTGAACACCAGTGAATATTCTAATAAACAATTTTTTATGCTACTAATTATGAAGCGCATTGTAAAATGTGGTTCGAAGCAATAAATAAACCTTGTGTGAAAAGCGGAAATATAATTATGTTTTCGTGAAGAACATTTCCAACTGAATATTATTGTATTCAAGCAGCGTTCAAGGAACGATTTTAAATTTGAGTCATTGCAAAAAATAAATTCATATTTGTCAATCATCTCATAATATACCCTCGTTAAATTATCTGAACTTCCCTTCACGAAGCCTTTCCATATTCAATACACAAATGAATTCACACCCGATCTGTCACAATAACACCTCGCTACAGTAATAATAAATGTTGAATGTAAATAAAAACAAACGTTAACCTCAAATCTCGAGATCGCACTTTGGTTGCATGAGAACTGTCATAATGATTTGCGGTGTTGTCAATGCTCGTTTTTCATCAAAAGGATGGTCCGTTCAGGAAATTTGAAAGTTACAAAATCAAAAAAAAGTAGCTAGAATGTGGATTTTTTTCTGAGTCGATCAATTGACGAAGTTTTAAGTATTTCTCAATGGCTTATACCAAGCTAGAATCTATATTGTTGAGGAGAACGGTATTGAATGTTTCGGAACGTGGATTGTGGTGGGGGTTATTTCCGATGAACGTGACGTCAGTGGCACACTTTCAAATGAGATATTTTTTCCAAATGAAAGAAGTATAGTGAAACTCTTTGTTAAATGGACGTTTCAGACTAGAATCTATCGATTTAAAAGAGTTTTGCAATTTATTTTTCATAAATGTAAAGGTCCATTGATATTTTATTCATTTTGCTCACTGAAATATTAACTGTCACTGAAAATCGTTTGACAGTTCATGAAAAAAGTCTTGAATAATTTTGAAAGTTTTTCATCATATTCAATTCACTTGTAAAGCTAAAATCAAGTTGGGGCAATTCAGTGATTTTCAGCATCGTACTCACTGATGTGTCATTGGCACAGAAAGAAACTTGACAATACGTCATATTGGGATATTGCAACCCCTTACGAAACGACACTGAAAGCATCAACGACAAGACCTTTCCATACAATCAAACCCTTTGTCCTCTATTCAAGAGATTTCTCTCAAAAAGTGATGCTGCTATCGAAGGCAGACATCAAATGTCCTTTGTAAAGTCGAGTAATTCAGGAATTTCTATCGTCGATTTCTCTCAATATGTCGTCAATTACTCTTACTCGATCTGTTTCATGAGTATGACGATTCCGGATACCACACTGAAAATAAAGTAAGAACTAATGTTCTAGCGTGTTGGTAAAAGGTGGCAGAGCTCGTTAACGAACATTTCTCTTGGAATCATCCAGAAAAACAATATGATCGGGACTGTAATTGATTTTCGTAATCCCGTATTCAGAAAACAATTGAAAGGTTAATGTTAACAGCCTCCGTCCGTTGAGATTTTTCAACGGAGGAGGCCTTTAAGAATTCACTTGTTCAAATATTTTTTCAAAACTTTATTCTGCTTACAATAACAGTAATTATGATAATACTTGTTAAGTAATTGTGTGCAAAGTTTTGAGAATTTCACGTTTATTGAAATATACAATTCCAATTCAAAATGTTACAGTGACAGTAAGAATAACAAAATCTTTCTGTTGTTGTTCATTTATTGAAATCGAAGCATGAATACAAGCTATGACTATTTTTGCATAGAACGCAAATAATCTTGTTTGAAGTCGTTGTGAAAGATCTTGAATGTTTTTGAAATGATTTTGTCACGTGATGTTTAGATCTCTCTGTAGATTCAGAATACAATGATGACAAAATTCGACAACGGTCTTTCAAAAATTCCAACAACGTCGCAAGAGTCGGAATCGTTTTAGAATCAGAGAATTAGAGGTTGTTATAATATTCAACCTCATCCGTTATTTCCTACATATCGGCCTTGTAACGTTGATAACTAAATAAAAAATTTAAAAGATTGTAGAGGTACTCCGTAGCATGAATAGAAATGTGAAAGATTTTAGAGTTTGTACGAAATATCATCTACAGTGGCGACTAATATAACTGAAGAACAACATTTGTTACTTTAATAATATGTGCATACAAATTCTGCTTCATATCTCGAAAACTGTCCATTTTTGAGCTTTGTGGCTGAGAACACTTTTGATCACCACATCAAGAACTGAAACATCCCAAAAATTCAGCTGAATTTACGGAAAGTCATTTCCCAAAAGAAATGTGCGAAGTCCTGAGATATCTTGTTTTGGACGAACCCATTTTGTGACGAATCGCACCATAACTACAAACCATCTGGTTTAAATCAATACAACTCTACGTATTTGAGAATAGTATATTCTGTAACAAGGTTAGAATGAAAATTCGATGCGAGTGGAAAGTTCTAACCGAAGCAGACTATATTTTCTCCACGATCAAAGATAGGAAACGTGACAGCAATAATTTTGACACTTACTCAAATTTTGCCACTACGATGACAATCAACTGCGTCAAGGCTAATGTTATTATTGCTAACCAGTGAGAATATTATTCTATCACAAGAGAGAGAATGTAAATACTTTTTCCCGCTGCCGACACTGTAAATAGTCCATACATGCTTAGCAACAAAACAGGTAAATGGCCTATATCATTCGTTTACTAATTCATCTTGACAACGGAACTTAATAGTGTCATTTACATGCCTAGGGCATTGTTTAAATAGAACATAGTTAGTCAATGCCTGTGGAAAAGGTATTGGACACAAACGCGAGTGTCATCTAGCGTGATTGGTTACAAACATGAATATTTGACGTCATTTTAATGCAGGTTTCTTCAAAAAACCCTGATTTTAATGCTTTTCCATTGTTTTAATCAAGTTACGACATGACTTGGAGACCAGATCACTGAAGATACGACATGACTTGGATGCGAGCTCACTATCGCCATCTACATGTCGCATCCATTTTGATCCAATTATAATCCCATAAGGTTGACTAACTATCTTCTATATAAACAATGCCTAGGGTAATAATGACTTTGACTTTGACAAGTAATACCTTCAGCTTCATTCATATCAATTTTTAGGTTATGAGACCTTTTGAATATTATTGTTGTCTGCTTATTCGGTAACTAAGTTACACGCACAAGCAACTTAGAATGAAATAGCGAACGAATAATAATGAAGGAAGGGTAAGAAAACAAACTTCAATTCAGGCAAATTTTGAGAAATGTCAACAAGCAGCGGGAAAAACGTAATAAGTAACACGGAATGTATCGACTGTTATCATCCTCGGCAAGCGACAAGCCTCGGCTTTGCCTCGGCTCGTATTCGCTCACCTCGAATGTTAACACGTCTTTACATTCCTTGTTACTTAAATAACTATTAAATTGCATGGGGAGAGAATTCCAGCAGTCTGAAATTAAATTTGATTCCAGAATTGTCAAATTCTGTGATGATCGTGGAGAAATGATTTTCTATAGGAGTTGAATCTTGCGAAAATATATAGGGTGTCGTCCACCCTCGATGTATCCTTGATACATCTTATTTTCTTTAGTTTCCTTGTCATCTGTAGCACCACTACTTTTTGCAAACTTTTTGATTTTTCAAAAAGTTTTTCCATAGTTTGCTAACTTCTGGTATTTGTAGATTTGTGTGTCTATGTTTCTGGAATGGCATGTAGACAGCGTAGTCAGACTGAAATGAGCTAATCTGAAAACTGCCAGTTCTCATTCTTCAGATTTATATTTTTCCATATATTCATCAATCGATTCGGGGCTTACTGGTATACCGTTCGAAGAAGGATACAAGAAAAAAACTTTCGAATGAATACAGGAGATTGAATATATTCTGGATGATCCAGTTTTGCGAGCAACCTACGTTGAACGGAATAAGAGTGTGAAATCCCGGTTTGGGAATAATTCTATCCACGCAGTTGTCAGCTGCAGTTCGGGTATGATTGATTGACACAGAAAATCAATTTGAAATACCTATTCTCTTTTACTTGGGTCGTAATAGATACTAAATATCCATCTTTTGAGTGTTATTTGCATCTCAACAACTCTTCTGAAGAGAAATTATTGTTTCTGTAGGAACATTTACTCAATATGTTTGAGTTTATATTGGTATTATGGTTACATCAGAATCCTAAATGAGGTCCTTGTCCCAGAATTGCCTCGTAGTTAACTAACATTTGAACAGATTATATGCAGTGAATAGAGAATATTCCTCATCAAATTTGATGGTCTCCTTGGGATAACTACACCGTACCCAGCCAGCATTCCCGAATCTATAAATTCAAAAACCAAGAAATGACGTCATTCAGATCTTCCCAGTATTCATATCACTAAATATTATTATTTAATTATTGTTTCACATTAAAGTTCAATATTGCCGAATTGCAATATTATAAATGGAATTCTTTTTTCATAAATAAAAACCAGTGAAAACTGATTCAACAGCTTCGCGCAGTCGGTAGGATCTCGAAAACGCTGTGATTCAAAAGAAGAAACAAGAACCGCAAGCAGAACACAGTAGACAAGAAGGTATCTTCAACACGAAACCCGCATAAGTCGCCGATGATGCAACGTTGCCCACAAGGTTGTGAAGAAGTCACCTCTTAGAACCATCGTCGTCGTCGAATGCTGCTCGTCGTGGAGATGGGATTCTTTTATTATGTTTTGGTTCTCGAAATGAGTCAAACTATTTCATAAAGAATAATTATGTTTTTCAAAAAACGTTGACATTTCGGAGAATATTCAGTGAGTCATATTTCATTGAAAATAAAATAATATAATTTTTTTTTTAAGTTATGGTACTCAGGAATACCTACCTTCATGTTGATGAAACATTCTTATATCCATTTCCTACCGCTAACTTTAACCAATTGAAAAGTGAAAAAGAAGGGTTGTTTTTCATCACAAAATTAACATCAAATTCTGTTTCACGGTACCCTTGAACCCCCAGATCTCAATGCCTGAATCAAATGATTATACAGGGTGTCATTTGTTGCTGGCAATATGATTAACTCTTTTGCCTATAATTTTCAAAATTTCTTCACTTTTCACAAAATTCACAAAAATATACAATTATTACTGCGGAAAATAATCAAATATAACTTCTCCATGACAAACTGTGACAAATTGAATAGTGAAGAATTGGGAAAATTTATTGGAATATTATCCCTAACTAAACGGTATTTGTCCTCCCGAATATAACTTTGACATTAAACCATCAGTCCATAAATCGGGTAATAAAAAAATTATATCAAACTACTTTGATTAATAGCTTTGCAAAAGTTTTCGGAAAAGCCATAAAAGCACGCCTGGAGCCATTTATGAGGAATTTCGGATTGTTGAACGGAAATCAATTTGGATTTCAGAGGATCCAACTTTAGCCTTGACGTCTAGAATGTATGAAGCCCTCGATAACACCAAACCTGCATTATGTATTTTTCTTGACCTTGCCAAGGCTTTTGACACCGTAGACCATGTACATTTATTGTGGGCCTTGCAAAATATGGGTTGCAGAGGACGTGTTCACAAACTTTTTGAAAGTTATATCTCGAACCGCCAACAAATTGTCAAAATCAATAACAATATCAGTAATTCCAAAGAATTGGAATGTGGAGTACCACAAGGTACCGTTTTAGGTCCACTATTATTTAGAATCTACATAAATAGCTTGCTTAATATCAATACCAGCGGAAAAATCTTCAGTTTTGCTGACGACACTGCAGTGCTTTATATCGCCGACACATGGAATGATCTGAAACGGCAAGCTGAGAATGATTTCACTAAATTCCTAGACTGGTTTAATCACAAGTTGTTGACAATCAATTTAAAAAAACCAAGCTACGTGAATGGATTACCTGAGGTCGATACACTAGATATTCCATATGAAATTAAACTGACAGATAAAATGAAATATTTAGGTGTCACAATAGATCGCCACTTGAGATGGAATATTCACATTGAACAAGTCAGTAATACGCTTCGGACAATGACTTATAAATTCAAATGTCTTACTAAAGTAATGAAAGTACCGCAATTGAAAATGGTCTATTTTGCCCTTGTTGGCTCTAGGATAAATTATGGTATATTAGGATGGGGAGAATTCGCTTCATCAAATCTGGAAAGTATCAATATACTGCAAAAAAAAATTCTGAAAATTATTTTGAAAAAGGACCGTAACTTTTCAACTGATGCTCTCTATGAAGACAGGAGAATACTTGACCCACGTCAGATTTATTTTTATAAAGTAGCATTGTTTTGTCAAAAAAACAAGAATAAGTTCTTGCTTGTTTCCCATTCTAATGAGACCAGAAATAAAACCAATGAAAAATTTGTTATTTCAACTTCAAATTAAAGTTTTGGTCAAAAATGTTATACCTTTCTTGCCCCTAGAGTATTCAACTACCTTCCCCAGCACTTGAAAAGTATAGTTAATTATAATTTATTCAAATTTAAGCTTAAGCAATTTATTTTGATAGAAGATAGAAAGAAAATACACCATAGAATGAACTGTACGTATAGAGTAGCACTTGAAATTTCATATTTGACCTTCTGCTTATGTTTATTCATTGCGTCTTTATTGGTATTGAAATTGAAAATTGGAATTTGATGTTCATATGACTCTAAGTGGAATCCGTACTAGTAACAATTTTCTAGCGGACAGCCTCCAGGCTTTGTTTATTTGTTACTGATAGGCATGCACTTACTGTTAGTTGAGAAAAGCGTAATGTACTACACCGAATTTGTTCCCAATTCTTGCATAGTTCGCAAAAATCCAACGCAGACAGCCTCTTGGCTTTTTGCGAATTTGTGCTGAACATTCTTGATATGTTTTAAAATAATATTATAATTGTAAATAATTTTTTATTGTATACATTATCCGCGGACAGCCAATTAAGCTTTGCGGTTTCTTTTTTTATTTGTCCGATCATTTATGTAATTAATATAATAATAATAATAATTTTTACCACAGAATTAAAACATAAAATTTCAGTTTAATGTTAAAGAATGTAAATAAAGACAGAGAAGATCCACAAAGGCTAACCTGCGCGTGGATCACTACCTATCGTTATTATACAATTTTAAATTGAGTATTGTGGAATTTGTATTTAGATAATAAATTTATAAAACATTGATAAAATATTGGAATGCAATAGAAAAGATAGTAATTAAAAACATATAAAAATTTTCAAAAATAATAAAAAAACATAATCATATACATATTAATGTACGAAGATTTGAAGATCTCGGTAATAATGATTAAAACACGGTCACATATATATTTGATTTGCTAAATGGAATTAAAATGAGATTCACGATAATAAATATAATAACAACAACAATAATAATAATTAAAACACAATCACATTGAATGCCAAATGATGGACAAGTAGATACGACGTTAGAACATGGATAGATTTCAATTTGCATTTTTGAGGTCTATTAAACGGTGTATCTCATTTCTTGATTTCATATTAATCCATTTCTTGGCTTCTTGTTTGAATAAGGATAATGAGTTGAGATTCTTAATTTCGGTTGGAATTTTAAAAATAGGTTAGGAGCAAGAAAGACATAACATCTTTGTCCAATAGTTTTGGTCATCTTAGGTACATCTAAAGCTTCCTTCTTATATTGGGTGTTGTATATATGATGAACGTGTTTGTTTGATGAAATATATTTTCGTTGGTGTACCAAGAGTGTGAGAATTATTTTTCGATATTGTACAAATAAACATTATTATTAATATTATATAACTCCTCGTTTTGGAATGTCCCAGAACCCCAGAACTCAATGAAATATCGATGGTGTCATACGTACATGGCAATATCACAATATTTTTCACAATATTTTTCACACTACTGATTAAATATTTTTGTAAATTTTGTAAAAAGTTAAGAAATTCAGGAAAATAAACAAATATCACATATGACACCCTATATAATCATTTGATTCAAGCATTGTGATTTAGGGGTTTGAGAATATTCTGAAACAGAATTTTATGTTACTTTTGTAATGAAAAAATCCCTAATATGTTTTCCCCACTTTTTCATTTTTCAGTTAGTCCTGTTACCAGTGAAAATTGGATATATGAATGGAACATGAACAAAGAAATCATTGAATATTTCGGATATTTCCAAGGGATCAGAGAGTATACTGTTTTCATAATTCATAAGGATATTTTTGTCACTATTTTTATCATGCTTGCTCATTTTTGAAATTAAATCCCACGTAAGTTTGTTCATATTTTCAGATTCTGCTAGTTTTTGAGAATTAAAGTTATGTTTTTGTGGTTTTAACTAGAATATTGTGTTTTTTTTTTTCGCTTGTAGATATTGTTGTTTGAGAGAATTGTCAAGTTTTTGAAGATAAAAGATATTTTTCTAGTTTTTCAGTAGATTTCTTGACAGAGTAGTTCACCCATTCCCTATCATTTGGCTCAGATTTGATCACAGGCTTCTTTGGACAATTTTGGACGAATTGAAGAATGAGGGTCATGAAAGAAAGTGTCAAGAAATTGAAATGAGTGCACAATTTTTTACATCATTCCACCATATTTTAGTAAAACTCCATCGACATAATATGATTGATATGATATAATTTTGCCTTTCAAACAATAAGATGCCGATCTTGAAACATGCCAATTAGAAAAACTTTCACCGCTTGAGAAAAAAGTGGTCGAATTTCCCGCCCGCTAATATAAAATGAATTATTTAACACTACATTGAACTCAACTATGGCACGAAGACTTCGGAACGGGACTCGTGTTTGTGTAGCAGAACGCATCGGGTAGATAATGGGGCTCACCATAAAAAACCTTTTAGCTCCGAAATTAAATCAGAACGACGTTCGGGATTCCCGAGACCGAAAACATTCAGACTGAAATTATTCCGTTATTCCATTAGGTATTTCGGCGATATCCTGGATATGTCCATATTATTGGCGTAAGGGATAATCTCCGGGATTATTTTAGTGGGCAGGTGCATTTTGTTCGACGCTTTCGAGATTAAAACAAAAGGTTTATGTCATCTGGACTATGCCCCAGCGAATCTAGAATTCATATTTATTGCTATTCCTTATTACACAGTATTTTCGCTCCGATTTACTGAGGGCAGTAACCAATGACCTTCAGGAGTGATTATTATTATTACTATTTTCAGAAAGCTATCCACTAATTTCAAATCCGTGTGATAGAGCGGATTTCTGATCTGAGAGCAGCGAATAATTTAAAATGATCCTCAAGCTGGACAATCTCATAAAGGGTGTTGTGTACTGTTCTGGTATTGATATACCTTCAGGACCGGCAAGGGATCACATCAGCTCGAAGGTTATTATACTTGGCGCTGTCCTGATTCAGATTCTGGAGAAACAGAAAAAGGTCATTGGTAACTTCCCCTCTATCAGACAGGTTGAACCAATGTTCCACCAATAGTATTAATATATTATTAGTTTTTCTGCATTTACAATATATCTGTATCGGCCCAATATGAAACCAAGATCCAGGCAATATGAGGGGCTACCTTGGTATCTCACTATGGCATAAATGGTACTGCACTTAAGTGACTTGAATCTCACCTAACTTGAAGCAAAAAAACGACAATTTATTCATCTCTAGCCAGCATAAACTGCGGAATTCCACAGGGATCGGTGCTTGGCCCAATACGTTTTCTCCTTTATATAAATGATTTAGCAACCATAGACATTGAAGGATAGTTTACCTTATTAGTGGATGAGACAACAACAAAAATGATTTAAGCAAAAATCGAAAACCTAAAAAACGGTTGCGATTCCAACCAATAATCCTTGAATATTTCGGAATAACTGGGGATAAGAGTTGCCACAGTGTAAGTACCACACGTAAGTAGAATCATATTCACGATTTGGAATTCCATTCTGGGAAGTATGTAGTAAAACCAAAATTTAGTTTTTGTGAAAAGAAAGATCCAAACAAAATGAAAATGAAGATTTCAGAGAGTACTGATAACGAAGGCAGATATATTCTCCGAAACGTCAACGTTTTTTTTAAACAGATAAGAAATCTCATGAGTTAGTTTAACTCATCATGAGACCGAAATCAAAGAGAAATATTTGTCCATATTCACTCATATAGGACAAGCAGCGTTCGACTACAAGGGTTCGAGGGTACCAAGAGGTGATTTTTTCACAATCCAGTAAGCTACTTCGGCGGGTTTCTTTTTTTCGAAAAGATTATCTTGTTCACTAGCTTCTGCTTGCGGTTCTTGGACTCTTTAGAAGTCTGGAGATTACTCCTGTTCCTTCTTCTGAAGATCCTACCGACTGCACCAATTTGTTAAATCCGTTTTCAATTGCACAGATTCATGGAAAAAGTGCCCTATATTCTATGTTACAATACGGCATTATTGAACGTCAATGTGACATAATAATTAAATAAGAATAATTAGTGATTCGAAGACTAGAAATACTTGAATGGCATTATTTCGTGAATTTATAGGATTCAGAATTCTGGCTGGTTATGGTGTAGTTATCCTACGAAAACCATCAAATTTGATGAGAAAATCCTGTATCTACTACATAGAATCAGGTCTAATGTTAATTAACTTTGACGCAATTCTGGGACAAAGAGCTCATCCAGGATTCTGATGTAACATCCATAATACCAATATACACTCAAACATTGCGTGAATGTTTCCACAGAAACGACAATTTCTATTCAGAAGTGTTGTAAAGATGTTTTGAGATATTAATAACAGTCAAAAGATGGATATCTAGCACCTATAACGACCCAAGTAAAAGAGAATCGGTCTTTCAAATTGATTTGCTGTGTCAATCAATCATACCCGAACTGCAGCTGACAACTGCTTGGATAGAGTTATTCCTAAACGGGGTTTTCACACTCTCATTCCGTTCCACGTAGTTTGCTTGCAAAACTGGATCGTCTCGAAAGTATTCAATCTCCTGTATTCATTTAAAGGTGTTTTCGTGTATCCTTCTCCGAACGGTATTTTAGAAAGCCCCAGATCGATTGATAAATATACGGAGAAAAATAAATGTGGAGATTCAGAACTGGCAGTTTTCAGATTAGCTTATTTCAGTCCGACTACGTTGCTTACATGCCATTTCAGAGACGTAGACACTTACAAATCCGCATATATCTGAAGTTGACAAAGTTTGTTGCTAGCTCCATTAATAAATTTTGTTACCCAATTCGTGGATACCATTTATATCCAAACGGTGAATGTACCCCCGAAAAAAAAACGAAAAAAAACTAAAAAATAAACCACCGGAAATAAAACACACCGGAGAAAAAACACAATAATCACCCCTAGGAAAGAAAGCAGAAAAAAATCATATCCAAAAATAGTGCAAAACCGACATAGTTATCAATTTCCATGCACTCAAATGTCTACGTAAGCTTAGTTCGGTCTGGTAAGATCATATTTAAAAATTACTCCCTACCAAACGTATTTTCAAAATGTTCGTAGGTTTTTTGCATTATTATTTTTACTGGGATAACAAATAATACCCCAAATGTGACCAGAGCATATGATGCATTTTTTTACGAAAAAGAAAAACAAATATCTCTTTTGATTCAGGCACATCTGAAACCCCCAAATCCTATGTGCAATTTGAGTACAAATAATAAAATTTTCTACTTTTTGAGAGTGCACTGTGTAAACGCTACTGAGTGTATGGCAAATTTAAGTTAAGTTATTCAATATCATCCTCATATCTCATACCGAGTGTTCATAATAAATATGGAAATGTAGAAAAAAATCTGCTCGGAGGTTGTTATACTACAAACGCCACGATTTTTTGAAAATAAGTCGATTATTGATTTTTGCTTCCGATTTGCATCGTGCATTCGAAAGAATTCAATTCAAGCAACTCGATAAAGTTTGTTAAATTTGTACTTTTTATAGACTGATATAGAAAAACAGGAATGATAACAAAAGATGTACCCATTGAGTAAAAATAAAAAATTTTGAATTTTTCAGATTTCAATTGGACCACCCCGTGAAGCAAAACAATTTTCCAGTCTCTTCCCACAGTTGTTTGTGAGTTTTCGTAGTACTTCCTAGGTGACTTTTGATCTATCAACAATCTAAAAATTGCTATACACTCAGTAGCGTTTCCAGACGGCACTCTCAAAAAGTGCATCTCTTTACTACTGTAAAAACAATCTTTAAAAAAAATCAAAGCCTTTAACCAAAATTCATCAATATTTTGAAGAAAATTGATTGTATTCGAAGAGTTTTCCGCAAGGAATCAAGGAGAATACTAAGAAAATTCACGGTTTTCAATAATAAAGTGTCTTTATTTAAGGCGGAGTTCAGTCAGTGACTACTCTTAATGAATATTCTATGAACGGATGAATCAACATTTTCAGCTGATGGAACATTAGGTTCACAACACTGTAGGTGGGCTAAAGAAAACCCTTATTTCACTCTAGTGGACCAATATTCATTTAATCTTAAATATCTTATGTGAACTGTTAAACAATACTGTGAATAGCCCCTTCTTGATGAAAACCTTCCTGCCAACTTATATTTGCAGTTTTCACGAAGAGATTTATTACTCACTATGAAAACCTCCACAAAATAGATGATATCAATTTTTGCTAAAATATTAATTTTATTTTGACGTTTTACCACTACATATCACTGGAAGTTATTTTCTTATCACAATACCGTGTTATTTTGAGCAACTTTAAAAAATAAAAAGAATTTGCTCTAAAAGTTTTTAAGTTTATTTTACTTAAAAAAAAGATTGGCCGTAGTTAACGTAGTAACGTTGGGCTATTTGTATTATTACACGCTTTTATAATGAATCGTTGTACCTATGCCGGATGTCATTTATTTGTCATTTTGGGCAAATTTCCAAAGAATAATACCCTACTTATATGGCCATGACTTCAAATTCAGGAGTATTTTTAATGCTGAAAAACTTTTCCACGTAACATTTTTCGATATTTTCCAAAATAAGACTACTTTACTTCTGGCTTAAAATCTAGTTTTCCAATGCGCCTCGTATGTTACGCATGTTTTGCTCTATTTTGTTAGTGCATATTCAGATTTAGAGGATGCACAAACTTTTATCATGAATGACTTGTTGAAAAACCCACGATGGAGAAGTTTCCCATATGGTGAGTACTTTGGAGATAACACTGTATAAATCATCAAAAACAACTCATGCCTTGAATGCACGATCAATAAATTCAATACCAACTGGATAATTTCCATTATTATGAAATAAGATGAAAACCAGGCGATAAAGCAGTCCATTGTTACCATAAACCGTTTTCCCCTAACGACATTGAAATATAGCGAAGTTGGTTATAATCAAGCTAATGAAAGTTCGATTTTCATGATTTGGTATCGTTTTAGAAACTCTTCGGAGTCATATTTTTTATCCCCGTTAACATAATTTGACGATCCGCAGGTTTAATCATTGGCTGAAAAGGAATCTCACTTACCTCAATAGATGGTGATCTTTCAATTAGCCTGTAACAAAAAAAAAAGATTGATGAGGAAATTATGAGATTCAATTAGTTGGAGATTGAACGGTGCTAGGGGGATCTTTCGATGAAAAGTGTCAGTTTTCTCCAAAATTAAAAATCACCATTTCATCTCTGATTATTCCCTTCCATATACAAGGCGTTATGAAAATCTGAAAGGGGCTCAAGGGTGAAATGAATAAATATTTTTTTCTGAGGATTTTAAAGAGTTAGAAAATAGTCAACTGGCTAGTATAGAATTTGGAATACGGAAATGAGCGTCAGAAAAACGTGATATCTTGTAAACATCATGGAAAAATAGAACAATCGTTGGTACAATTCATCAACTTATGTATTTGTCACCAGTAACAATATCATACATTTCAATTTTTCACCAACTGAAGAGATAATGGAATGCTGCTGTTCATAAGAAATGCCTGAGATATAATGAAGTTTGTTCCATAATAATTTCTACCAAGTGCTCTCCTAGCTAATAACTTGACTATCATCCACTTATAGAGAACAATCGGCTGACTACTAACTGAACTACTACTTTTACTAATTTTGAAGCGAGCGTCTAAAATCCATCCATCCATCCATCCATCCATCCAACACTACTCGGATCACCGTTTCCAAAATGATCAACATTTTGGAAAGGTCTGTTTTGGTAAACTTTTTGTTAAAGGTAACCCTACAAGGAATAATCAAGTGGGGTTAAATCCGTAGATCTAGCCGGCTATTAGGAAAACGAAACATCTTCGACCCCCCCCCCCCTGGTACCCAAAAGTGTATCTCAAACGCATTCCAAAATATTGTTTCTTGACAGTATTTATAAATTTATGATAATAAGGTTTAAATTAATTGTTTTGCAGAATATTCCTCTCACTGCCTCTTTTAAAGCATGTTCTGCAAGAAACATCTCTAATTTCAATTTACACATGTTCTACAATATCTAGAGACACATTTATTTTTTTTATTATGTTTTATAGAATTGTGAGATTTTTTCAAATGACTTTCCCACGATCCATTAGATCTAAATTTTGCCATTATCCTACTCACAATAGATTGTTGCACTGTTTACATGTTATACTTTCAAACACAAACTAGAACCAAAGTCAAATTTCGAATAAAGCTGTTGATAAAAAAGGAATCTCATTTTGATGCTGATGTTACTGGTCACACTGTCCTTTGTTTGAATTATTAATTTCAAAAGTGTGAATATTTTCGTTAAATTTACCATTTCAGACAGTGCGTCTTTTCCTTGCGACCGTTGTTGTGTTGAATGTTTCTTATTATAAAAAAATTATTACAACTTATGGAAGTTTTCACACTTGGAAATATTTATGCATGTTGGAGTAGTTGAAAATAACATAGAGCAAATTAAGTATTGCTTGCCAAACAAAATTATAATATGATCCCAATTGGAATTACTTTTGATTTAAGAATAAATGCCCTTCTATAACGTATAATTATTTTCATTGAATTTTCAATCAATGCACGATGTTGATTTGTGAAAACTATTTTTGGGTTCATTCTGATGGAATAAAATTTTGAAATGCAATAATAGGGAAAAGCAAAACAGAATTATGAGCAAAGAAAATAAATTAAAACTGTTGTAGAAGTAGTGAAAATATAGAAACAAGAATATTAAGAAGTTGTTAACGTACCTACATAGTAACAGCAAATTTGATGGAAATATTGAAAAATTACATCCTATAACGTTTATGAATATCACAAATATAACAAAACATATAATAGGTTTTGAGGAATTAAAAGATAGTATTAGAGAGTTTTTAGTAAATCAACCCTGTATTTGGTTTAATAGCCAGGAAATAATATTAATGCTTTAGATGATTTTGAAAGGTAATTTTCCAATTTGGGGAGAAAATGGTCAGGTAATAATAAGAGATAGATTACAATTTGGGAAATTTAATGAGAGAAGAAACATGAATTACAATAATTATGCAATTTAGTTATATTGCATGGCTCAATATCTAAATCTGACAATGAGAGAAGAAGAAATAGTTGGGAAGACATTTTGAGCGGGAGATTTTTAGGATTTTTAGCATGCATGAAATGAAAACTATGGCCCAGATTATAAAGGACTTGATCTTGAAATTGGAGTAGAATAAATCAAAATGACAGAGTTCTATATAATAATAACAATAATCAGAATAATAGTTAAAATAGTTATGAGAATAGGAGAGAGAGTAATAATAATAACAATATTGACACATATTCACAAGGAAAAAACAATAGGTATTACAGAAATAATAGTTATCAGAAAGGAAGAAATTAAAATAATAAAAATAATTTTGATATAAGATAATAATTGAAATAATGAAAATAATTATATAATCAAAATAGATATAATAATCAATATTTTAACCGAATCGCAGTTATTACAATTTCAATGTCAATAGCTAGGAGAAAAGTTTCAGTTATGTGTTGTTAGCATAATTGAGTTACATAGGTCAGTGTTCAGGTGTGTGAAATGCGAGCGCCAAACCGAGCAGATTCTATTTTCTGTCCATTAGAACGCATGCCAACAACCCGCCGAGACAGGATGCTCGATGCTCTGAAATGTTGCTTTTTCAGGCTAATTAAAATTTATCTTGGCACAGTAACAAAGTGGGCTTGTCCTGGACATCTGCTGAAAGCTATTCACTCCCTCTTCATCTCTGCTCTCGCTCTAGCCATTCAGGAAAGTTTGTTTTGCTCTTGTTGTTTGCCGTTCATTTATATACTACTTCTGAAATAGTTACGCAGTTGTTTTGGTTAATTCAGTCGAGTACAGAAAAACCACCATTTCAACAAAACTTATTCAAAAACAATTTCAATTCATGCCTCGTTTTTTTCTTTCTCCAATCTATGATCCCACCATGTTACCCGAGTATTTTTGGTGTGAAACTAAAGATAAAAAAAGTTAAACACAAGTCTGCACTCTTTCGTTTTCCATGTTGTATGTTCAACTGTCAACACGTGCATGTCGATGCATATCAAAATAATTTCAATAGAAATTCTCATCGCATGTCGAACATTTTATACGCCCAACACATATCGAACCAGTTCGTGCAGCTAGAAGGAGTTTTTTCAATAATCTCTTAGTATTACGACAACTTTATTGAAATTAGAAACAAACTAGATGTGAAAAACCCACAAATAATTCGAGTTGACGTCTTCCGAATAGCAGGAGTTCTGTTAAATCGGATTGTTGTGAATAAAAATCAACGGCCTCAGAAATAGTTACGAATCAAAGACCATCCTAATAACGACTTCAAATACAGCGAGTGGTAAATTGATTGAGACAAACTGCAGAAAAATCGTAGGACCGACTTTGAAATCACAAAGATTGAAAGTAACAGTATATAGATGAAAATAGTCAAAGCAATACTAGTATTGAGATAATCATTTATCTGTGAGCTGTCTTGATGGCATAGGCAATGAAGTATCCAGCTTCCTGAAAATGACATTTGGTATGTCGCAAGGCTCCATTGGTGACTTCTAATCATTTCATATATCTTCAGTTATGTCGCAAACAGCTTCAATCTCCTGTTTTTGAAAATAATAGCAGGAAGGCCAACCGATATCTGAGTTACTAGCGAGTGTGGACCATAATATATGGAAAAGATGGGAATAATTATTATATTGAGAGTTACAAATAAAATTTAAAGAAGACTGTTGAAAAATCCATTTTGCCATATGTCACGTGAATACCAACATAGCAGCAATTTCGAAGAGTTCATAAGGAATGGGCAAAAATTGGGGATATTGCTGAAGATAAAAAACTTATTTTGAAAAATTATTAACAATTTGATTTTAGGCCGATGTGCAAAATTTCAAGTATCTATCTGAGATTATTGACAATTGCAACTTTTTCGAAATGTGTTTTGTTGATTCCAAATAACCTGCAGGTATCATTATACACTGAGTCAGTCAATGGAATAGATTTTTTTTCAGGATAATTTCCAAATGTTAGTACTAAATTTAATAAACTGGTTCTCACTATGACTCTTGCTGTTGCAATGGGTGATATCCCAAAATTTTGTTCAATTTTTCAATAACCTCTAGAAGAGTCATGATAGATCAATTTTCTCGATCGTAATCAAGTTTTGAACACGAAGAAGGGAAACAATGTAAATATTCTACAGAGCAAAGTGGAAACTTGAGATTTTCTATTTTATGTAGGTAGGTATTTATTTTTAATATTTCCTTAAAAACGATCAGTCTCTTCATTTCCGACAAAAGAATGTGTTTTTCAGAAATCAAGTAAATTACTATGAAATCGTAGAAGGGGAATAAAAACTGAGTTATTAACAGCTATAAATAGAGGTGTAGTGAATAGTGTATGAATTTGAATTTAAATAAGGTAAACTTCTATAGAAATGGTCAATGAATAACGAACATACAATATGAACAATAAAGTATGTAGAAGATAACGATAGATGATATTGATGACAAATGTTCTACTCTGGAAGCTCAAAAGTAAAAAAAATGCGATATTAAATTTATGTTATTCGCGAACAAAAAAAATACTACTTTTTTGGAACGGTACAATGAATTCATTACTGTAATTAACCTGTGGTAGAAGTCCATTGTATCTCGAAGTGGAGTGGTATTGATTCACAATATAGAAAAACTCGAAGTCATCTCCACAATTTTTAATAATTTCATCTGGTGTGGTGTGATGGCGAAGTCATCAATTAAAATACCAGTTTATCGAACATGTTTCGAACCTATATAGGTTCATCATCAGCGAATTAGACAATTCTACAATAGAGAAGAAAAATATAACTATTGGTAATCCAGTAAGGTGTAGTGCTACTTACATGGAGAAGAACATTTGATATGGATTTATGAAATTAAGTATCCTCACATTTCAACAATATTAAATGGGGGTGGATTAAATTCTACAATAAAGAAGAAAATTATGACTATAGGTAATCCATTGAGTTGTTGTATCACTTACATGGAGAGGAAAAATACATAATTATGATTATACCATTAGAAATGAAAATCACCACATTCTACCCAACAATGGGGAACATGGTGACAGGGTTGAAGGTTGTCCAAGTGACAACAACCCTGGAACAAATAAGGGGGTTTGGGGCCTTAAGCCCTTCCTCCAAATCAAAATCAAATTTGGGCAACCACATGGCAACCACAGACAGAACGCAAAATTGAAGATGTGGAGGATTTTGTTTCTTTATATATGTTTATATACTCTACACTTTTCTTGTTTTTTCACTTTATCTTTATTGTTTCTAATACATTTGCCCAAAGTGATGTCTTCCGCAAAAATCAATATTAAAACCTTGCTTTACCAAGAAATTACCTATTTTATTACTTGCTTCACCGATATAAGAGATTGTTTTGAACCTTTGGTGGTCTTTCAGAGAGGGGTAAACTTCTTGAATTGCTTTCTTAGATTGCTTCTTAGACAGAAGGTTATCAGGTATCTATCAAAGATAATTTATAACCGTTGACTGAAATTTGTTTGATAATTTCTAGTTCTTTTTAAAAATTCGATGTGTTGAGAGGACTGTTAACTAATCCATGTATCAAACTACATTTAACTATTTTTTTTGGCTCACACACTTTATCAATTTTCAAACGTTGTTTACGATTATGAAGATGAGAATGAAATAATTTCAAAGGTATTCCTCGTATTCCTGAGTCTTCCAAGACTTTCAACTGTACCAAAAGCCTTGGCCAATACTTGAAAATAAGGAAATATTTTCAAAAGCAACAACAAATATCGAATTCAATATTCCATATCTAGCAAATTACAGTTCAATTCCTTTCGCCATCCAAACTCCGAGGTAGATAATTCAAATATGGTGGTCTTGTAGCGACAGATGTGAAGTGGAATTGCATGTAGCTACCTAAGATAGGGTCAACCGTTGGAAACAGGGTCGAAGGATCGACGGGCAGGCGGGGACAAGAGCACTGGAAAAGATATTTTCCCATTTTTCTATTTCATTTCTCCGGAAAAGATGTTACGTCGAGCTTTCATATATTCCGCTAAATCGAACAGATTTTCAATTCTGCCGAGAGCAACTCGTTGTTGGAAGGAAGCATTTTCAATGGAATTACTGGCCCTCCAAAGGCCAACTACGTTTCCTTCATATGTGGAAGAGGTAAATATTTTCGAGTTTCCAGCTTTCGCAATATCCATAATAAATGGTTTATCACAGTGATATCGTGAATTCTTTTTCAGCAAAGTTCAGAGATGGTATACAATAACGAAACTGTAGAGTGCTTGTCGGTTAATTAATTGAATTGAATTCTATTCATTATCCTAAGTGGCATGAAAAAATTTGGCAAATAACGGTGTCATTTCAGGAAAACATTGGCATAATTGTAAAGAGAAACATACTCAATTGAAAATTGAACCAATACAGGACTCCTCTGGAAATGGAAAAACCTACGATGAATGGAAGTAACTTTTTTGTAATATAAAACAGAAAACGACTACTTCCCCGGCTTAAGCCACGCTGGACATTGAACTACACCTGATAGGGGTAAAAATTTGGTTTACTGGAAATCTGCTATGAAAAAAGAAATGGTATATCGCGATTGAGGGCCCTCGGCCAAATATAATGGTATCATTTTTATTTTGCGGAAATGCCCTGTTGCCAAGTTGACCTCTTCGGATTACTGGAAATCTGATATGAAAAAAACAGTTGAACGTCTCGATTATACCCTAATAGCACACCATGTCCCAGGGACGTCCCTATTTGGTACAAATCATATCCGAATGTCCGGGACTTAAAATCATTGTCCTTGGGACGTCCGATTCAGTACATTTTCATGAATTTCCCCAAAGGACTTCCTATGGATGTCCCAATCGGTACATCGTATAAAACGTCTCTGCGAGGACGTCTTTGGGATGTCCTGGGTCGGATATATTTTGTAATGTTTCCTAGGACATCCATCGGACGTCCTTGTTAGTAAGTATTCTGGCATGTCTTTGAAAGGACGTCCCATGGTTGTCCTGGTACGGGACATTTAGGTACATCCCGCATAAATGAATATTGGACGTCCCAATTGGTTAATCTTAGAATACCTCCCTGCGAGGACTTCCTTGGGATGTCCTGGTTCGGATATATTTTGTAGAATTTTCTAGGATATCCATTGGATGTTCTGGTTGGCATGTATTTGGCATGTTATCAAAAGGACTTCCTATGGTGGTCTTGGTACGGGGACATTCTGGAACGTCCTTGATGGATGTACATCGGACGTCATCCCAATCAGTGAATTTCAGAAAATGTCCCTGCGAGGACTTCCTTGGGATGTCCTGGATTGAACATTTTTCGAAATGTTTCCTAGGTGCATCCATCCAAAGATGAAGGATGGATGATCATAAAAATTAAACAAAATTCGAAAACAGTTACAATAATTAGTCCTCCATGTACCAGTGTATACATCCCAGCTAGTGGTTTTACAGAAGAGGTATAAAATGGATCGCATACTTACAATAGGGCTAAACATTATAGCGAAAACAGCCCATCTGAAATTAAACCCTTTTCACTATCATTGAGGTCATCAGGGGCCATATTCTCAAGTTTGTGCGTATGCCAATACGATTCACAACAATGAAAATAAAAAAAAATATGTTTGTCTCTCTTGTTCGTATAAGGATTGAAACCAAACAATTTCTCCTCTATGTATGGATTCCGTGCATAAAGTTGTTTTCTGTGTTCAAGTGAAGTGTTGACGAATTGACAGACAGTTGTTGAGTATTTACCAGCTATGGTCGCTTTTCTATCGTCTTTTGTGATTAATTAGTTTAGTGACTGTTCTGTAAGTTATTTTGTGATCATTCAGTGTAGTTATATCTATAAATGAAAATAAAAGTTTTGTTATACTATTCAATAGTTATTTCTAACCTATTCAACACTGTTTTGAAAAAGATGTTTCCGTAAGACAAGTAGAGTTGTGTGTATCCTTTAAACATGTACAAAACCGAAATGAATGACTCTGAGAGAGTGCTGAGCTTACCTAGTGAGTAAATCTGGTTCCATCCAAATTGGTATCTCCAGTAATCCACAACAATATCATAATCTTATTCCTAAAACACATCTGATAATTCTGCACATGCTAAGGACGTCCCAGATATACTTTCGATTGATGTAATTCGGGGACGTCCAATGAACATCCCAGGTGGATGTCGATTGAATATCCTAATAGAAAGTCCAATTTTGGTGAGAAGTCGAGACATTGGTGCTTCCCACGGATGTCCAATGGACGTCCGCGGTACCAATACTGCACGTCCTAAGGACGTACCAATATTGCACGTCCTGAGGACGTCCAAGATGTACTTTCGATTGATGTAATTCGGGGACGTCCGATTAACATCCCAGGTGGATGTCCTTTGGATATCCTTATAGAACGTCCAATTTTGGTGAGAAGTCGAGACATTGGTGCTTCCCACGGATGTCCAATGGACGTCCGCGGTACCAATTTTGCACATCCTAAGGACGTCCTGAATGTCCTGAGAGGATGTCCTATGGATTACCATCGGACTTCATGGTGCTATTAGGGTAGACCCTCAACCTATTCTAATATTACCATTTTTGTTTTGCGGAATTGCTCTGTTGCCAAGTTGATCACTTCGGATTACTGGAAATCTGATATGGAGATGGGTCGAAGTGGACATTATTCTATTCAATCAAGAAGTTCCTGCTATAACATTTTGATTTTGCGTAAATGCGCTGTTGCCAAGTTATGGATGCAGGAAATCATTCAGAGAAGCTTGATCAAATTTTCAATGGATAGTATTAATATAAATTCTAATGCGATTCTAATGGTGCCATTTTTGTTCTGAGGAAATGCTCTGTTTTAAATTACTGCGCACTTTTACGGTCATGGACCGAATTACTAAACTCAAAAAAGGGGACACAACCTAACCTAACCGAACTAACCTAGCTATCCAAGTTGCTGGTAATTCGATCTCTGATTAGGATGGAAAGGTGAAATCACAGCAGATGCGTGCTGCGATCGCATTTTGAAAATTACCAGAAGAAAGAGACACGTCTTCGGCGTGTCTCTCTCTTCTGACTGCCCACGTTTTCGGCTATGGACCGAATTTCTGAGCGTAAAAAGAGGGACACAACCTAACCTAACCGAACTAACCTAGCTATCCGAGTTGCTGGTAATTTGATCACTGATTAGTATGAAAAGGTGGAAACACAGCAGATGCTCGCTGCGCTCGCATTTTATAAACTACTAGTGTAACGCTGTAACTTTTGTTTCCATGGAAATGAAGTTGATGTCAAACTCCTGACCATTTATATAGTCTGTAAATAGTATGATAATTCGAGACATTGTGACTGAGAATCCAGAACTTGATCATTTCAACGTTGTTTCGCATCATTTAGTTATTTCAAGAATTGCTAAAGTGTATCATTTTTACTTAAAGTAAGATAACCTAAATTGAATAATAGTTATTTAAGTAACAAGGAATGTAAAAACGTGTTAACATTCGAGGTGAGCGAGTACGAGCCGAGGCAAAGCCGAGGCTTGTCGCTTGCCGAGGATGATAACAGTCGATACATTCCCAAGTAGCACACCTATATTGGTAAAATATTGATACAATATTGTGAACATATTGGCGAAATATTTGAAATGCAATATTGGCGAGAAAAAAAATGTGAACATTCGGCGATATTGGTCCAATATTACTTGAATAATATTGGCGAAATATTCTTGAATTAATATTGGCCTCAAAATGTTCGGCGAAATTGGTACAATATAGCTGATACAATATTGGCACAATATTCAAAAGTTATATTGTCGAGAAGTAAAATGTGAACATTTTGCGATATTGGTCGAATATTGTTTGAATATTTTAGAAATAGTTTTGGAGGAATATTCTTGAAGCAATAATGGCCTCAAAATATTTATCGATATCGGTACAATATTTATCGATATTGGTAGAATATTTATCGATATTGGTACAATATTTATCGATATTGGTACAATATCATTTGAATATATTGGTGGATGTCAATATACCTTGGTAAATTATTAAATGTCCTTTAGTTGATGAAGGTGACACCAGAGTCTGCCTTTTGATCGCTATAACCGCTGAGTGAGCTGTCTTGAAAACAAACTAAGGGAAGTATTTAATATACTTTCGTAGGTTTTAGAAGACGTTCTATATGTAGAGCCACCTAGCGGATTTTTATCCAAGTTTGATCATGATATAATTTCAATATGTTTCATTGAATATTCGGCCAATATTCAAATTTCATCTCAATCTAGGAAACAATATAAAGACAATATTGTTTTAACGATATCGATAAATATTATTGAACCAATATTGACCCAATATTAATTAATGAGATTTGTTGAATATTGGCGAAATGATATTCAACCAATGTGTAATCACACATGGAGATACAATATAGTTTTTATTCCTAGAATCGATATTAGGGGAATATTGGGATTGCGATATTTATTCTAGATGTTAAAAACGATGTGAAGACAATATTGTTTTATTGATATTGGTAAATATCGTTCAACCAATATTGACTCAATATGAGTTATTACAATTTGTCAAATAAAGTGGAAATGATATTCAACCAATATTCTAACAAACTTGAAAATACAATATAGTTTTTTCCCCTATAATCGATATGACTGGAATATTTGGATTGCAATATTTATTCTAGATGTGGAAAACAATATATAACCAATATTGTATTATCGATATTGGTAGAAATTATTCAACCAATATTGACCCAATATTTCGTGTGATAATCTACATTCAAAACTAGTTCAACCTATATTCCACCAATATTATTAATATAATATTGTTTTTTGAATATTCACCCATATTGGACCAATATTGATTTTTCATTTACAATATATCTATATTGGCCCAATATGGAACCAAGATTCAGCCGATATGATGTGCTACCTGGGTTCCGTGTTACTTATTACGTTTTTCTCGCTGCTTGTTGACATTTCTCAAAATTTGCCTGAATTGAAGTTTGTTTTCTTACCCTTCCTTCATGATTATTCGTTCGCTATTTCATTCTAAGTTGCTTGTGCGTGTAACTAAGTTACCGAATAAGCAGACAACAGTAATATTCAAAAGGTCTCATAACCTAAAAGTTGATATGAATGAAGCTGAAGGTATTACTTGTCAAAGGCAAAGTCATTATTACCCTAGGCATGTAAATGACACTATTTACATTCCGTTGTCAAGATGAATTAGTAAACGAATGATATAGGCCATTTACCTGTTTTGTTGCTAAGCATGTATGGACTATTTACAGTGTCGGCAGCGGGAAAAAATAATTTTTTGGATTATGCGTCATCACATTTCCAAAAGAATTCTCAAAAAATTAATCAGAAAAATTGATAAGAAGGAATATTTATATTGATATTCTTTGAGCTGAATTTCCTTAAATATTTTTTCAATGCTTTCCAGCGCCCACGACTTGGCAACATTGGCGCATATCTGCAAGGTTCAAATGTCATTGTCCAATCATCTAATTGAATAGTATGGTATCCACTCAGAACTATCCTCATATATCAGATTTCCAGGTATCCCAGGTAACCAAAACTTGGCAACGGCGCATTTCCGTAAAACAAAAATAATATCATTAGAATAGGTTGAGGGTCCCTAATCCAGACGTTTTTACATATTACATTTCCAGTACTCCGAAGTGACCAACTTGGCAACTCGGCATTTCCGTAAAACAGTATTGTACTGTTACAATTGGCTGAGGACCCACAATTACTACGTTCAATTGTTTTTCCATATCAGAATTCCAGTAATCCCAGGTGACCAAAACTTGGCAACTGCGCATTTCCACAAAACAAAAATAGTTGAGGGTCTATAATCGAGACGTTCATCTGTTTTTTTTATATCAGATTTCCAGTAATCCGAAGAGATCAACTTGGCAACAGGGCATTTCCGCGAAACAAATATGGTACCATAACAATTAGCTGAGGATCCACAATCGCGACGTTGAATTGTTTTTTCCAAATCAGATTTCCAGTAAACCCTGATAGGTATTGTGAATGACCCTAAGAGAAAAATTCTGAAAGTGAAAATTTCCAGTTTCACTCGGAGATTCTTATCTATAAATAAGATAAGGGAGAATGTTATTCAGAAGTATCACTCACAGAAAATCGCTCATTCCATTGATGCGTGAATTGCATCTCTTTCGCTAGGCCTCCAATACATTGTGGTCGACAAAAATCTATTTCACTCTTCTAAGATCATCAGAGAGGTCGGAAGAATTGGAAAACATACTCTCCAGAAGCAATTTCACACTGTAATGATGAAATTGTTGGACTACTTCTTGTGCGGTGACATTTTAAAAATATTTTTCAGACATAAAATCTGTCTTGGGTATGGTATGTTGATTTTATTGGAAATATGAACACCCTGTTCATGAAGTCAGTTGTGGAATCATCTGTGACTGAAAGATAAACTTCAGTCGCTATTTTCCATCGTATAGTTGTAGTCAAACATATAAGATAAATAAAAAAAGGCGCAAAAAATGGTCGATTAGCACGAAATTGATTCCCATGCCGCCGACCAGGGTCGGACTAGTACATATGCCACTAAATATTGTGATGCGTGCAGATTAATCAAGTTAATTTAACAAAAGCACTGTAACTTTTGTATTCAGAATAATCCATTTTTATTATTATTAGTATCCTTAGATTAGGGAAACAACTGCCCCGTCGAAATCTAATTTGCTAATAGCTGCGCGTACCGCACACAGCTGTGATTTCTATTATAACTACGCCCGACCCTGCATGGAAAAAAACATACCTAGTTGCTGTGCGGGCCTTTACATCTTCCGCGCCAAGTGTTACGTGGGGGGCGATAGGTTGAATAATTTGAACGAATGTAGAGATGTCAATAATTTTATTTATTGATTTATTGCAATTTTTGTCTAAAAAACTGTTTGGTTATTGACAAAATAGGAATTAATTTCCTAGTAATTTCCTGGACTTATGTAAGTATTGATATTGACTCGCACTGAATTAAGCCAATATTCTCATGTGACTACCATTAAGGTGTGTATGGCGTGGTAGGTACTATGCATTTTTGGCAGAAATATATACTTTTTAATTGATTTGATAACTTGCTCAATTTTTTTGAAGGAAATGTGAGGACTAGCACAATATTTGCTTATACAGGATGATTCCTAATGTGGACCGGTCCGTTCGTTAATTTCTCACATTGCAAGGAAAATAATGTCTATAGGTGAACATGTAAAAAGACAACAATTTTCGAAATGCAGGGCGTTAAAAATGAAAATTATTATTGAATTTACTTTTATTAGCGGAGGATCACAAAATACCCAAGAGCAGATGAATAAAAATATGATTTTACGAAACAGAATGCCAGTGTCCTATATTGATTATATTCCCGAATTTGATTTTAAGATATGAGAGAACATTCAATTTTATGCAAGAAATAAATGAATCCAGTGAAAAAACGATGAGGTTCCACTTTTTAAAAAGTTGAGAAAAGCGAAATCTAATGTGGGAGTGTCATCGTTTTTACGTTGTGCTGCCTACTTTCGACCGCAGTTTTTTATGGAATGTCATTGTTTGTCCCCAGTAAGGTTTGGTATGTTGATACTTCGAGCTATAAGCTAACAGATGCCGCTAAAATGTCGATTTCGGAAAATATGGAACCTCATCGTTTTTCTACTAGGCCCTTCAAATATGATAGCACTAAAACTTGATAGAATTCACCGATGAAAAACGAGAAAACAATATTCGGCACCAAAATTTAATGTAATTGTGTCGGACTAAAATTCCGTTCAAGACACCCATATGATACATATGATTTTTTAATTTTAGCACAATTGATCATTGACATACCATACTGAGAGCTTCCATCAGAAAAATTCACACAAGGTTCAAATCATCTATTAGAAAATCTTCAACCGCGAAAGTATTATTCCAGTTCAAAGTGAAGTAATTTTTCGCAATAAGATCTGTATAAATAATGATAACGTGTGCAACGCATTGTCCGATCTGAGAATATAGGATTACAGAGAGTTCATATAAATAAAACACAGGGCGATTAATTGGAAAGTTGAATTTATTTTCATGGAAAACCATGTTGGTATATGCTCTTATTTGGGAATTACCTTCTCTAGATTATTTTTAAATTATCTGAACAAAAACATCTGAATTCCTGACAATCCAGATGTTTAATCGGGAAGAAAGCAGTACTGAATGAAAACTGTGCATATACGAGAATGTTGTAAATTTTTTTATTTGTTATTCTTTTTGTGGAATAACTTTTTAATGAATGATAAATGGAATCATTATACTGCATATATTTTTTAAATTGTTTCTTTGTACTTAGTATCGATCTCTAGTATACTCGTTATTCTAAACAAAAAGAATTAATTAATCCTCTATCAATAATGAAATGATGCAATTGAAAAATTATTACCCATAGTGAATTTACCTATAATGCACTAGTTATTTCAAACTCTTGCACCACTTGCCCCCAATATTATGTGGCCCTTTCCAGGCAGAGATGGACAAGATAAGACCATTTTTTGCTCCTTTTTTTATTTATCTTATATGTTTGACGACAACTATACAAGATAACCTCTCTTGGAAGGGATTCATGTTGTAAAGAGAAATATTCTCAATTGAAAATTGAACCAATTCATGACTCCGCTGAAAATGGAAGAACCTACGATAAATTGAAATAACTTTTTTGTAATACATAACAGAAAACAACTACTTCTCTGGCTAAAGCTACGCTGGACATTGAACTACATCTGTTAGATATTGTGAAAGACCCTATATAACTTGAGAGAGAAAATTCTGAAAGTGGAAATTTGCGTTTTCATTTAGATAGGATGTTCATAAAATCAGTTGTGGAATCATCTGCGACTGACAGTAAAAATTTTGGTCGTTGTTTTCCATCGTACAAGATGGAACAGACTTTATGAACAACCTGTTCAAATTTCCAATAAAATCACTGGCATAATATTTTACCCCCAATGTTGAATGGAAAAAAATCGCATCATTGATGAAAAATTGCAAACAAAAATAAACCTTGACCATATCCTCTTCCTTGAATTCTTTGAATGAATTCCAATTCTTTTTGTTCAGTTCTGAGAGAGAAACCTGAAGCATGAGCATTTGCTAGATTTGATTCATTTTGTGATATTTTCTTCTAATATTTGTTTTTACGAATTTTCGGAGAAAAACCCTCAGAAGCAGAGCTTGTGCGATCAAGGAATATCCGGGACAAATAGCTTACTAAAAAGTGGATTCCGAACCACTTCAGCTCCGTGACATGCGGTGAGATCGAACCCAGGCCGCCAGTGTGGAAGGCAAACGTTACTACACCACGACCACTTCACTTCATAAAACCCACTATCCCCAAAAATGTCAAAATATTGGTAGTTGATATAAAATTACTAGCTTGTTTTTTGTACAGCTTCAATAAGTTTACTCTGCCATTTTGAAATGATACAGAGATTGGTTCGCAGTATGTGAAAGCATGCACTTGAGGCTCAGCCTATTGATATTTTTTGCCCACTCGTTCAATCACCTACTCGAATGGTTTCACGTAACTCTCACTACCTGTCAAAAGTTTTTTTTTTTTTCAAAATAATCTCTCAAAAATAAGCTAATTAGTCGAAAAAAAAGAAAAGTTGTTTCTCTCCCGATTTTTCACAAATGTGTTTAAATTTCACTGTTTTGTTGCAACTTTAAGTTTTTGCTATATTTTTAATATCCATGAAATATCATATAACTAAAATAATTATTCATACATCAAGGGAGTTATAAGGGTCTTGAATGCCTGATGTAATTAAGGATCATTAATTCCCGTGGAACATTAATGATTTTATTTCTGACCGATTTTAATAAAATTCTGTTTACTATTGTTTCAATGTATTACTTTTCTGGTATTTTTAAATCGATTATCGTCGAGTTTTAGTCGTTGCCAGGTTGTTGGTATGTTACTTGTTTATAAACAGACCTTTGTTATCAATCGCTGATCTTGCGTAGAAAATCTGTTTTTCGCCCCAAGTCGATAATCATTTTTCGATATTGTTGAAAATCAAAAGACACGGAGAAATGTTATGCCAAAAGATACCATTGAAACTGTCTTTCTGACATAACATTTTTCCGTGTCAGAATTTCTTGTTTCGTTTTTACCTGTGAAAAATAGAGGGAATTAAAGAATCTTTCGTATACCAAGGGAGTTATAACCCTAGTTATTGATAATGTAACCATGACGATTGTCTTGAGACGGCATCCTTTTAATACTTTTCAAGTCGCTGGTTTGGAGATGAGACAAGTTTTTGTCTATCGGAAACCTCTCAAAAACATCAGGGGTTTTCTTCAAAATGTATTTATTCAACAATAACAACATTCGTTGTGACAAGGTTCGGCATACATTTACCATAAACAGCTTCACTATGATCTAAAGGATACATTTACCATAACACTGTGATCTAAGGGCTTCTGAACTACAAATTTTGTGAATTTAACGGTGCCAAGAGAATTTGAGACCAGATCGGTAGAGCTTTTTAAATACAATAGATTAAATTTATGCAAACACAATCGGGTGTCAATATCAATATATTTTTACCTGTATAACAATCGTTTCGCTTCTCGCCACACCAACTATTGTTTGTGCGTAAGTGTGTACGCGGTAAAGGATGAGATACTTTCAGCAACGTTGCCGAATTGAAATAAGTTTCTGTTGGAATGCGGAATTCCAACAACGATGAAAGCTCATAATATCCCGGTCAGAAATAAAATAGTAAATTATGCAACGATATTGTAATTATGTTACACGAACATTAACCAGGATACAAAACGAGCCGAAGGCGAGTTTCCCATGGTTTATGCGAGTGTATTAATAACCATTACATGAGAGTTGCATACGCTATTTTTTCTACACCTGATAAATAATGAAGATCTATTATAAATATTATATTCATATTTGTATTGAACACACTAACAGTAACTAGTCGTATTTCTAAAAAAAATTCTACAAAATTGTAATTAATTGTTTCACCTCGGGTCTCACCGTGGATATAGGAAAACTATAAATATTTTATTTATATTTATATTAAACATAATAATTGTAATTAATCCGATTTCTAAAAAATATTAAGATTATTTATTGTGCAGTTTGAAAGGATTATTCCAGGTCTGGAAGTGGTAGGAATATTTACATTTTTTTCATTATTGCAGGTCACAATAGAGTTCAATATTGTATTGGAAATGCTGAGTTTTTTCTGAACCGAATTTTCAATGTAGCCTTCCGCCACTGAATTGGATTTCCAGCCACCATGATGTTTTAATGCAGTAATATCACCACCAGCATAAACTAATACGGTTGCAGATGTTCTTCGAAAACCCTGAATATAAATTCGGATCGTGCAGACTTGAACATAGCTTCCCTAAATTACCAAATTTATCAATTCCAATGAAAAATTATGGATTTCTATTGATTGAAAATATGTATCATTATGAAAAATCTGTATCAAAATGGATCTCATCATATCACGGATTATGGACATATAAGTGAATTATTATAGTACAGGTGTAGAAAAAAGTAAATTATGATACAAATTTTGTTTGGAGTACTTACGACGAAGCAAGGAGTGCTTCAAGAGAATAAATGCGACAAGGTGTCATATAAAACGTGTTTTAAATACTTCCTTTTCTATTTGGTATTTTTTGTAGTCTTTTATTGGAAAATATTGGATTTAAAATTAATAAATAAAATCAGAAATATCGGGTTGGTTACATTGATAAAATATCTGAAATTTGAAGGAAGCTGTCAGGTAATTAATTTGTTTATATACATTATTTAAATTTTTAATACAAATATCAGTAAATTACCTTTTTTGAAATAACTGATGAAGAAAACTCAATTGAGAGTAATCGCTCCAACGGCTGTGAATGATTTGTTGCCCCAAAACTCTGGTTCAGTTTACGAAAAGAAATTTCACAATTTCGGAGTATCCGATACCTCACCGCACTCACACTGCACTCAAATTAACTTTTCAAACAATCAGTCAATGAGCATAATTTTGTAAACCCAGTCCAAACCACACCAGCTAATTTAATTATAAATGCCCGAAAAAACAGTCATGTACCAATTGAAGTTTTTAATGACTGCATCATCCAAGGCAACAAATAACACCACAACATTCAAAGTTTATTCTTTCTCTTTGTTTGATATTTGAAAATCCTATCCCTCTTGTCTGACGTCCATCTGACAGTTGATGTTACCATTGTTATCAATCTCAAAAAAATTCAAAATGCATATAGAAGCCATTTCAATACGCATTTGGGTTTCATAATGACTTCATTTTAGACTCCAGCTCGAAAATCTATTATATACCACTAGTTACATTATGCCACTAACTTTTAATCACTGACTATCGATAAAATAAATACGTTTTTCATTAAGAAAATGACAGATTTGTTTTGTATTTGATACATAGTTGATCTATCGTTAAACATTCAGGATAGAAATTGAATTCAATCGATTTTTGTCAGTACTGAAAAGATACCAACCTCGTTAATCAAGAAATCATGGAACTACTTTATATACGAGGATTTATCGAAAAATAAAATTAGAAAATCATAATATTTTATTATTCAGCATACTCTTCTCTTGATTTGCTCCATAGTAATACCAAAAAATTGGAACAATAACTTTTCCAGCAGATTTTCGAACAAGAAACTACTCAGGCCTTGGAAAACAACAACAAAATTCAAGCGATTATTGAAAAAATGTTGATGGGTAACAAAAATCACGTGACCACGTCTGAGTATGCCATTTTTCTTTTTTTTTTTCAAGCAAAAGTAGAATTTCAAAATAAACTTTCATCAAAAGCTTTTTCCATATGATGCCAAGTTTCTGAAGGACACTGCAGAATGAAAAAGATATAGCCAAGATTGGTCCTCATAATATACTACTCTATACAAAAACTAATTATTTCAAGAGTTCCATTCTTGAGCTAGATTCCTTTCAGACGACATCACGCAATTCTTTATACAGTAACCCTTATTCAAAAATAATTTTCCTATTCAGAAATAAAACCATTCACTGCATTGACGTCCCAATCTATTCACAAAGCCTCCGTATAATACCGAAAAAGTTTCGGGAGCAGTGGCGAAAAGTATTCTAGTCGAAAGTTAATATTGTGAAATATTCAGCAAGTCGCCGTAAACCGTTGCCGTGAATAAAAAATGTACAGTTTCATTTTGCATTCAATGAGGAACTTATGTTCCAGTTAAAAACTTCGCAGGAATTGAATTTATATGCTGAAACTTCTCGATATTGCTATTAAGTTTTCCCGTTCGATACGTAATATGTAAATTCGGTTGATATAAGCGAATAAATAGATTCGCGTCAAATGTAAAGTATCGATAACGTAAAGTATACTCGAATTGAAAACGGAATGTTGATATTTCGACGCGAGATGGGACATCTGGCTGCTGCGGAATTTCATTCCTGTCAGAATATCAAGCATACTTGCATCTAATTTATATCTGGAGAAGCAGTATCTTACAGAAATGTTGGAAGTCATATAAAAGACTAAAGCCTACCAATGCGTTGAAAATAATATCCAAATTTTTTTTGAAGGTTGCAGACGATACACACGTTTTTTCATAAATGATTGCTGATACTGAATTGGGTTAATCTTTGGGTGATTAAAAAAAAACTGTTCAAATAAACTTATGTCTTCAAACGCTTTATTCCTGAGATAAAGTGTGTTCGGGTTACTTTTCCTTCTCCCCAAACGGACGCTTGAGGCCTAATTTTTGATTATTTCTTATCCCCCCCTAATATTCCGGGTGTTTTGAGACAGGATTTTTGATTATTCACCCCCTCGTACGCCCCTCCCCCCGAAATTTTTGAAACCATCATAAACTTGAAGACAGATTTTTGAATTTCACAAGATACGAAAACGAAAATTTATAGACCTTTTTCTAAAAACAGCAATAACTCGAAATCGAAATGAGATATCCAAAAAATATATCATCATTTTTATTGTCCTCAAACAGATCTACAAAAAGTTACGATGAAATTTTTTAGTAATTTGAAAAAAAAATTTAAATGTGGAAAAACAAGAAAATTTCGAAAACCAAAGCAACACTTTTATTGTCCTCAAAAAGGTCAACAAAAATTTGCAATGAAGTTTTTCCATATCTTGGAAAATGAACAGAATATTGATTTTTTTTTATAAAACTACTACAAACTCAAAGATGGCGACATATTCAAATTTCACAATATGCCGTTTTTGATCACCTACAGAAAATCTTGATGAATTTTTTAGAAATACATTTTTCCAGGGTAATTTTTCATTTTATTTTCACATATATTAAATGATGAGTCGCTACTGTTTTTATTTTACAAATGTTCTCTTGACTTTGATTTTGAAAATGTAATTGTCGTGTCCTTATCCGATTTTTTTTTTAATATCAATTTCATAATTTGTAGTAACCAAAGCATCTAGGCATGATTTTTTATAATTTCATATTGAGTGTTCATCCTTTAGTTTCAGTAATGAGTAAGTGAAACAAATAATGCCCTCCTATAATAGTGAATGATAGATTTACTTTCCAACAAGACATAAAGAAATGTCAATAGGAATAGCAATAGCAAATTATCAGAGACTACACTGTAAATATTATAAATGAAAATATTGAAATATATGAAAGTCAACATATACACACAAACACACATTCACACCCACTCACATTTGTAAACTCATAATAGATAGATAGAGGTGTTTATCCTTATAAATCATAGGAATGACATAGGATAGGTCAATATAAATGATACTATTGCGACATACAGAAGATATCTAAGACAAAAAAACAGTGGCACTTACAATTATACAAATAAGTATATAAAAAAATTACAATATATATATATATATATATATATATATATATATATATATATATATATATATTGTAATTTTTTTATATATTTATTTGTATATATATATATATATATACAGTGACCGCCAAAAAGTATGTACCATATGGGAATTTTTTTTATTATTGGAGTATTGGAAAAAATATTCTGGGGAAAAGTTTGTGTATGTCCGATAACCTAAAAATCGATTTTGACACATGTCACGTGATCGCTAGAATGGTGGCAAAATGAAAAAAATTGCAATGCAAAGGCAAAAAAAGGGGAAGATGGCAAGATATCAAAAAAAAGTTATTCGAAAAAGTCACTTAGAATTCAATTTTATACACACAAACGAAGTTTCAAGAGATAATTCAAAAAAATTTAAAATAGCAATTTTTTAAAAATATTTTCCCATCTATTTAAATTTTTTTTTTCTTATGAATAGCTTGACTATACTGAAACATTTGCATTTTAATGATAATGACAAAACTTTCTCATTTTCTCCACACCAGAGGGCACTAAATTAAAAAAATTGGTTTTTGCCAGAACCCTCGCTGTTACATTGGTTCTTATCTAACAGTTATATCAGAATTCCAAGACTATTGTGTTGATATGGCAATCTAGAAACACCATGTTTCCTGATTTCAATCAAGTTTCAATAATAATGCTGTATGAGCGTTTTACTTTGCACATAAACTTTAAGAATCTTTAATTTGACGCACTATTTTTATGTGCGAAGTGAAACGCTCATGCACGATTATCATCGGAACTTGATTATAATCTGGAAATTACCATATTTTTGGAGTGTCATGTCATCACAATGGTCGTGGAATTCGGATATAACTGTTAGATACGAACCGATGTAACAGCAAGGGTTCTGACAAATTCCCATTTTTTCAATTTAGTGCCCTCTGGTGTGGATAAAATGAGAAAGTTTTGTCATTACCATTAAAATGCAAATGTTTCAGTATAGTCAAGCTATTCATAAGAAAAAAAATAATATTTTTAAATAGATGGGAAAATATTTTTAAAAAATTACTATTTTCAATTTTTTTGAATTATCTCTTGAAACTTCGTTTATGTATATAAAATTGAATTCTTAGTGACTTTTTCATATAACTTTTTTTGATATCTTGCCATCTTACCCCTGTTTTTGCCTTTGCATTACAATTTTTTTCATTTTGCCGCCATTCTAGCGATCACGTGAAATGTGTCAAAATCGATTTTTAGGTTATCGGACATGCACAAACTTTTCCCCAGAATATTTTTTCCAATACTCCAATAATAAATTTTTTTCCCATATGGTACATACTTTTTGGCGGTCACTGTATATATATATATATATATATATATATATATATATATATATATATATATATATATATTTGCAGATTGCCTCAACTTGTATATTAAAATCTAAATTGCAGTCCACTAAAGTTCCTAGGGACTTGGTAGAATTAATTTTCTCTGATTTGGTGTATTTGATGTAGAATTTTAGAGAATTTGGAATCTTGCATTTGCTTGTGAACATGCACCATATTATTATCCACCCTAGAAAACAATGGAATACGAGGAAATACACTGAAATTCATTCATCTCACCTCCAAAAAATAAAGAAAAAGGTAGTGGTGGTTGAAATTGGATATGTTCTAAGTAGCAAAGAAAAGATACAATGTGGAGTACCACAAGAGACGGTTTTGGGACCAACTTTATTCTGTTTCTATGTAATTGGTTTATTTTCAATCAAAAGCACTGGCAGAGTTATCAGCTTCGCTGATGATACCGCTATAATTTACACAGGAGGAACTTGGTCAGCAGTGAAACAAGACGTGGAAAAATATCTAGAAATAATGAAGGACAAAAAATTATCTCTCAATGTGGAGAAAACGTATTTCTTGTCATTCTGTAACTACAGTTACTTGATATTACAAAACCAGCTGCAAATTTCATCAATAGATGATAAAAATCAAGAGAAGACAGACGATTCACAAAAATTAGAAGTAGTTGTTTTCTGTCGGACATAAGCCATACAATCTATACAAAGGTATAGTTAGTTCCTGAAGGATTGTTTTCGACTGTTTTACAGTCACTGGAACATTTATTGCTCCTTGAAACAAGTACTCAGCATATACCATTTCGCATCCGAAATGTCCTTCTGGAGCGCTCTCTAATCTGTTGCCGTGGTGGATCCTGTAAGCGATTGCAGTGTTCATCCCGGCGAACGATGACGGGCACCGGGCCCCCGCGTGTATACAACCGTGATAACCTGGACTGCACTGATGAGGGACTTCATCCCGAAACCGGTCTGCAGTTGGTTTCTTGTTTGGATCAGGCGGTGTCCTGCTGTCTGTCTCTGAGAGCTCTTGTAAAGTTGTTCCTTCAAAGTAAGGATCTTTGCACATGTCTGACAGATATAATTCAATATCTGTCGAGGTATTAGCCAGAGAAGTAGTTGTTTTCTGTCGGACATATGCCATACAATCTATACAAAGGTATAGTGAGTTCCTAAAGGATTGTTTTCGACTGTTTTACAGTCACTGGAACATATATATATATATATATATATATATATATATATATATATATATATATATATATATTAAAAAGACAAATGCGCAGCATTATTTTGATTGAAAATATTGCAAGGGATGTTAACAGGGACGCCACTGATGACAATTGATGAAAACTTCGTTCTCTCCCATGTAGGATTCTCCCAGAGACCTCATAAAATAAGCAGATACTACATGGCCGTTCTTCCAATGATAACAAAATAGCTCTGCTCCCATGGCTCACATTATGTCTCCATTTTAAGTTAGTTTATCTGATTTTTAGTTGTTTATACGTTTCTTATTCAGTCAGTGGAATGGGGAAAAAATGTGAACCCCCATCATCATTTCTATTTCGAATTTTGAGCGATAAAGGTGAATTTTGAAGGATGGTACTTGTTGAGATCAAATTTGGAGGACATATCCAAATATATTGGCGATAGAAATCGGCCGATAATGGAACGCATTGAAAGCGGGCATATCATTTTGTGCCAATTCAACATGTGGAGAAACTCGAGATATTTGGGCTGGTTCAACAAACCTCTGCTTTAACATCGAAGGCCCATGAAGTGAATTGAAATATAAAGATTCTTTTAAATTATAACCAATACTGAACATCAAGACGTTTCCTTGAAATGAGTGAAATTACCAAGATAGAGTATGGTATGAGATCTTCTGAAATTACTTTTTCGTGCAATCGCACGCGAAGTCAGTATTTCGCGTTCTCAGCACAGTCCGCGAAATTTAATTTCGCGGCCGTTACCCATAGCAACGGCCGCGAAACCAAACGTCACTTTAAAAAATGTTTTCAGACATCGTCTTAACATTCTGTTTGTCACACCAATCTTTAAACTGGCCGTAACATTTTTCGTACTGCCGTTTAGATTTTTCGGGTATAAAAACGGAAAGCGCCGAATTTACAACGCTTTTGAGTTCAGGAGGAGTGGAAGGTACTGAAATATCGCTATCAGTATCAGACATTTTGCGTTTTGACAAGAATATATTTCGTGAAACCAAGGTATCTAAGAGTTGTTAAACAATTTTTATGAATTTTACCGTTTGCTGGACATTGTCAAATCCTTCGAAATAGATAGTTTCAGACCTGAGTGATGAAAGAAAGCATCAGATACACTTGAGCTGACCTTTTCTGCATGCCGATCACATACTAGCTACTTTTTTGTGCACATTTCACCAAGCATCAAAGCACATATTAAAGTATTTTTACACCTCTTTTTGAAATCCTGTGATTCTGCTAAATTCAGTACTTTGTTTTGTAAAACCAAAACTGCAGTCAATTGTGGACAATAATCGGATTGTGGCAGATGCAGGAAGAGCAAGATTGAAAATTTTCCCCACATATTTGTAAGCTTTGCTACTTTAATATTTTAATGTCATAGCAAAGCTTCAAACTTCAGCTGGGAATTTTTGTTTTCTTCTTTTTTCTTTCTTCTTGATTGAGAATTGGTGATCATTCTTCTTGCGAGTGCAGGAATACAAACAGATGCTTCCAGTGCAACAGTAGCCTCCTCTGATAAAACAAACTTTCCATTGAAAAAGTTTTGAACTTCATCATCCTTCTAGTTATGGTTTGTCAGGAATTTTCAGCTTTTCTGTCAAAAGATTTATGCGACTTCTCAGTACCTTGATTTTTCTTCATAATGTCATCTTTCGGTTAAACTGCAACTAAAAAAAGATTAGATGCACAGTTCGGAGCTGAATCTTTGTTATGGTACAAGAAGTAAATTTGATATGATACATGCTTTATAATAAAAGGTACATACCTAACAGGACTTATGTATTGACTTTGTTTTCAACTTTTCCTTTTTCAACAGAGTAATTTCCAGAAGGTTAGGCACTATCAGAAAATTTCCTTTTTTTTACTCCAGTCTCGGAGAATGTTGAACCCGAAGACACAAAATGAATGTAGGATGATGAATGTAAAAATGAATAATAATCGAAATTCGAAAGTGATGGGATTGGACAAAATTCAACAGAACCAGCTGTGATATTTCAGTTGTACCAACATAAAATCGGAGATTAATGGCAGCGCCCTATAGGGTCCCATTTTGATCTCATGATGTGATATCTACTTTTTTTATGAGGCATGTGGATTCTCCACATTCACATGGAACCTACAGCAGGAAAAACAGCAGGAAAAACAGCAGCTCATTTATCAAGAAATTCAAGCACTTCGTTGACACCATGAAACTCTGAAATACGCTAGAGAAAAAATTAAATAAAGACTCGACAACTAAACGCCCTAGGCAAAAATGGATGAAAAAAATTAAAAGAATGAAATCTTGTTATTTCGACATCAACTAATTCAGTTGGTAACAGCACTTCCGAAAAAATCAGTCGATCAATCACCGCATATTGCGTTATGGATCATAAGTGAGGCGTAACGAATGCATATCGAGCTTATTTTGCGATAATTGCCGAATCACCATACTGCATATCGCCGTGTGCTGGACCAAAAAGCAATGCATAGTAATGCAGTTCGTTACGGATTTGGGAATCAACTAGCAGCGCAGAGCAACAGTCCAATTTGTTCGTACGAGATTTCCAGCAGTTGGAATGGTCGAATCGTAGATTTGCCGCCTATATCAAATGAAATGTACTGGGAATATTCGATAGTTGGGAGCGCAGCGGAAGAGGAAATGTTGTTTTCCCAGAATAATTCCAAATGAGGAAGTTTGGCGAACGAGTCTGGCCATGGTTTAGATGCATTTATACGCCCTTGATTTTTTATTTCAATTTCTAGACTGCTAAATACATTCAGATATTGGAGAACACGAGTGGAATGAAAACTAGTGAAGAACTTCATGTAGGGTGGGTCCATGCTACTGAGATTTTATTGACAAATTCCAAAAACGGTTACTGAGAACTCTTTCCTTCAGGAAATACAAGGTCTGGTCATCATTTATATCTGACTCCAGCCAACTACTAGAATGTATAATGTCCAACCATTGAAAGATCGACGTGAGTCCTCAGTAGTAATTTTCGTTATTAACGTTCTGAGAACATTGAAAGCACCTGAAATTCTACAAACTGTTTATTTTATTGTACCTGACTTAAGACTAAGAAGAAGAGACCACTTCAAGAATGTCTCGAGACCGTTAACGAAATAGTGAAAGACTGTGATCTGGATATATTTAATATCACAGAGGGACAACTCCTTCAAATTCTCCAATGTACTTGAATCTTCTCTAGGCATTGCATATTTAATTTTATTGTTCTCAACTGACTTATGATATTCTTAACTGTATTGTCTTATCTCTATCTGTAGTATTGTATCTTTTACTTTATAATTGTATTTTGTGAATGAACCATTGTATTCAATTTGTATTAGGGAACTCTTAACAACTCTGTAACATATAAATGGAAATGATTCTGTTTGTTGCAAAGTTTAAATACATTTCTATTCTATTTTGCTTAAAATTTATAACACACTAAGATTTCATTGACTCGCTTTCTTGATTGCTTGTTTTTCATTTCATTGTTTATTTGTCGTAACAAATTTTGCAATCGATTCTATCGTACTTTCTGATTAACTATGGAAACTTGAAACATATTTGTAACATAAAAATACCATTTATTTATTCAATTTCAACTACTCCGCTTTCATGAACCAATCCTGAACACTCAACAAATATATTCCTGAATGTTATCCTTCCCTAACCTTCTCATACAGAAAATGTAAAGAATACTGAAAAGAAAATATCACCACCCTCCACTAAAACCCTTTTGCGATCAACTGTGATTGTGCCATTTCCGACTTACAATATGAGGTTTTTATTGCCACCAAAGAACACAAAGGCCACCCTTCCTGTTTCCAAACAAAGCTGTCCCATATTCTTTACTGGAATGTTGTCGTACATTTCTGAATAAACAGAAAAATAGGTGAGCGTTTACAAATAGCTTGGGATAATACGCAATGAGAATTTTAAAACGAGGCCATTTTCTAATTGGAAACCCAGTTCCATGAAGGAGGAATTATTTGCCAAGTAAATAACACAATCAATTGATCCAGTGTTGCCAATCCGTACGATAATCATCGTTCAGTACGATGATTTGGTCTTCTGTACTATGCACGATTTGGCTGCCGATCTTAATTAACCCTCCAGCGACCACAGTTACCAAACGGTCACAGCGGCTATACGGCATGTATTTCAAATTTGCTGGCTCGAATATGAGTAATTGTTGGTCTACCCACAACTAGAGGGTGCCATTATCACTTTTCCCAACAACAAACAGAAAGAGATCAGTGTGTGTGATGTGAATTTGATGCATCTATTGGGGTTATAATACGTATGGTGGAAAGAATGGACTTTCAATTAGAGTAAGTTATTTTATTGAGAATATTTCGAATAGGGTCATTTCATGTTACTTCGAAGAAAGAAGGTTGAACTATACTTTTAGAATATGTAGAGTTTATAATAATATTTGTAAGTGACCACCATTATGAGTGTTTGTGACGTCTTACCGTATGGTCACAATGGGTGCTTCCGTGGTCATCTGATGAGGATCCTGATAAAATGAGAGATATTTTTTTCTTCCAGACGTGGTCTCACCTTGCAAGAAGCTATAGAGTTAGCATATGCAGATGAAGAGGGAGAAATAGCAGATATATATATATATATATATATATATATATATATATATATTACTCCTCCTGAACCCTCAATTTTAATACTAGATAATTTGACTGGTTGCCAACTTTCAGCCGAAGCCGAGGTAGTATTTAGTAACAATAAAAGAATACATGATACATCTGTGAGGACAGAAAACACAAATGAAGGGGTAAAAACATCGTCTCAAGCACCAAGAAATGCCACCAAATCAGGAAAAAATCACCCTAAGAATGTTGGAAAAGAGTGGATTCCAGGAGACTTCAGCCATAATGACAAATTTTTTCCGAAGGCGGATTACTCTAAATTTGAAAATGTATCTCCAACTGAAATATTTTAACTTTTTATTGATGATCAGATCATCTCGCTTTTTGTGAATGAATCTTCAAAATATGCCCATTTCCTGAATTGTCCATATCCACAAATAACAAAATTAGAAATACGATGTTTTCTGGGAATTCTTCTTATGTCTGGATACAATTTGGTCCCGGGATCTAGGAATAGATCTCCAAAATAGTTTGGTACGCGAAACGATGCGTCGGAATCGTTTTTTACAAATTACGAGGTTTCTGCATTGTGCTGACAACACCAAAATCGACCAGTCTGATAAAATGTGGAAATTGCGGCCTATTATCGAAATTCTGAAATCAAGATTCCATGAACATATGGTTCCTACAGAGCACATGAACTTTGACGAATCGATGGTGAAATACTATGGACGTCACAGTTGTAAACAATTTATAAGAGGTAAACCCATACGATTTGGGTACAAAGTGTGGTGCTTGCATACAGAAAATAGTTATCTGGTCGATTTTGAGATTTACCAAGGTAAAAATCCTTGGAGTAATGCAGATTACGAGAAGAAATTTGGTACCTCCACAGCTCCTTTTGTTCAAATGGTTGATAAGCTGCCCAACAAACAACTGAGGCATGAATTTTTTTTAGACAATTTATTCATTGGTTTTGATTTACTTGCTTACCTGAAACAGTTAGGGCATGGTGTTACCGGAACAATCCGAGAAAATAGAATCCCTAAAGATTGTCCAATTTATCCCAAATCAGATATGAAAGATTTATGTAGAGGATCCTATAAAAGTTTGATAAACAGAGATGATAATATTGTTACGTTGGGTGGATAATGCAGTGGTGACATTGGCTTCCACATCTTATGGCGTCGAACCTACAGCTAATGTCAGGCGTTACTTACAAGCTCAGAAAAAGCAAATTGTTGTAAGTAGACCCGATCTTGTTGGATTTTACAACAAGTACATGGGAGGAACTGATCGGATGGACGAAGATGTTGCTAGAAGAAGGATTTCAATTCGATGCAAAAAGTGGTACTGGTCTCTTTTGACATGGTTGATTCATGTAGCTGCACACAGCGCATGGATTTTATATAAATCTAGTGGAAGATCAATAACCAATTTGGATTTTCGACGCAGCATTGTCAACACTTACCTAAAAAAACATAAAACTGACCTCAAGATGGGACGACCATATTCATTATCAATCAACTCCTCCAGAATAGTTACCGATATTAGATTTGATCATATCGACCACTGGGTAATTCCGGTACCAAATCAGAAAAGAAGAAGATGCGTCTTCGAGAATTGTACATCTGTGGGATGAACTCAATGTAAAAAGTGCGATGTGGGGCATCGAGGCTTATCATACTAAAATTTAGCTCCAATTATGTTTTTTATCATTATACTTCCATGAGAAATTGTTCTGTGATGTTATCACTAATACATTATTTTTCACAATTAGAAATTTTTTGTTATATATTAGCCCATCGTGACCATATGGTAACAGGTGATTACGTCATTGTTATAAAATATTTTGATTATTTAACATTAATTTTGTTTAATTGTATCCAAAAAACTTTGAATTCCAAGAAAAAAAATACTTTGGGCGCTGGAGGGTTAAGTACAAAATTTTGGCAAAAAGTGAAATTGTTTGATTCAAGATTTGAAAATACCTACACATTTGGCATAAAAAGCCAGATTCAAAATTGGAAAATGTACATCACTTGACTCTGACTAGTTGAGAAAATTAGAAAACTATGGGTATCCAACTGACTTAAATTACCTCACTACGTGCAGAACCGACAACTACCCCAAAACTGGGTTTACATTATTTTTGAAGCGAAAAATTAATAGAGTCCTGAAAAAGCAGATGACTGACAATTTTCAAAAGATTTGATCTGTTATTATAATCACAATTTTAGATTTTTTTTGCCTAATTTACAGTGGCTGTAGCTCGAAGAGGGTGCATTTTAGGACACATGTTTATTCGAAGAAAAAGTCTGATTTTGATCCCAACAATTCCTTTTTTTTTTTTATTTTCTTCATACGAATTTCATTAAAATATTTTATAATGTTCAATAATGTTCGTTGTCAGTGGAAAATACAAAAAACGGTATAATACTTTTTTTTCAATGAATGATATGAAATAGCAAAATAACCTACTCTACTAACAAATTTTTAATATATGCGGTTTTCTGCACTTTGCTTTAGACAAGAGTTTATGGTTAGGCCATTTGAAGAGGGTGGCCCAAATTCAATGCTCACTATTGGGATCTTAGAAACTATAGAAGATACAGCAAAGGCTGAATTGTGGAAAAGTTGCATAATTTGAAGCTTAGGTAGGTCTGCATTCAAAATTATTGATTGATGATGGAATCTGAAAACCGAAACGTTCCTTTCCTACATTAGAAACTACCTTTGAATGCATCGTGAAGAAGTGAGAAGGTGCTCCTCGTTTTTTAACATGTTTATAAATAACGTCACAAAAATGCAGTGTGACCCACTTGAGACCGGAGCACCCTTATAAAATCTACATTTTTCAAACGATTCGAATGTTTTTTTTTTCATTAAGTAGACATTCAAAAAGTCTACTAGGATACCTGATGGTATTTTTTTTAACGTCTTTCAATAAATTTCAAGAAATTTCTTCAGTCAACAAGTATATAGCCCAGTAACCTAGTACATCCTAAGTTGCATTAAATGGTGGTAGTAGGTTTCTTTTTTTTCTTGTATGGGATGTGACTGAGGTGACAAACCTAAATTTTCGACCTCGGCAGTCCCCCGGATCACGTTTGAAAATCCCTAAAACTGTTAAATTTTTGCACTTTTTTTGGTTTTGTCCCATTTTGACCATGAAGTAGCATTTTTTTGACAACGAGCCCTCTATACATTTCAAAATAGACTTGTTCGACCCCATAGGTACAGCTTGTCAAAATTTTGCAAATTTTCCAAATATAAAAATTTTGAGATAATTTTCATGTTTCTTCATATTGTCTGTATATCTTCAACAATCTGTCTGATGTGAGTTAGTGGAAGGAACATTTATTCAATTGAATATTTTGAAGGTGGATGGGGAAGGAGTGGTGAGGTTTTGTGGGTTAGGGGGCGCCTGAAATGGGCCGAAAATATTAATTTTTCGGTAAAAATTTTGTTAAGGAGTCTTAATATAAATGGCATACACGTGTTGGTAAGTATAAATTGATAGAAATAACGTTTCTACAAGATTTGGGTGAATAATAAATAGAAATAATTGTAACTTTCAGCAATAATAACAGTGTGAGAATACCTGATGTAGTTCCTCGACAACAGTATCTCCAGCGAATTGGTTGAATGAATAAGCGAGCAGCCTATACATCTCGTCATTGTCGTCTAGCTTGTCCAAATCAAGGATGTTGATATCTTCGTCTACCGTTATTTCAGGCAGGCTTTCGCAAGACTGGCCATTGCAGGTTCCGCAGACGAGTGAGCACTTCAAACACTACAGCTTCCTTTATGAGGTGAACATGTTACATTAATATTTGAAACAACTTGAGTTTTCCTTGGCCAAAGAAGCACGAGGTGGAATCACAGCCACTGAAGGCGTGAGTAAAAGGAATGAGATGGCTGTCTTCAGATGTTGAGGTGGTGGAGTAGAAAACATCTGGCGTTTCGCCTCTTCCACACTTTCGAAAGCATATAGATATTACCTGGTATGGGAATCCTGAGACCAGTGAGGATGACTATCAAGTCTACGTCTTCTCCTACAATGATCACGACCTGAAAATCAGAGGTCTTTCTGATGGTTGTTGTGATGATTAGTGTGTCAGCATCTTCTTCAGCCTGAAAGCCTCAATGTATTTGGCTTCAAATGTCACGTTCAGCAGTTGTATGAGCCTTGGTTTGTTTTTATCTTTGGATGAAAATATTTCTAGAGAAATATTAGGAGTGGTTGTTTCCTCAAATATCACCTCAGGAGATGAATGTACTTGAGCTCGGCGATTACGTTCAGAGCTCTTTGTATTCTTTCAATCAGGCTTTGTTGGGTAACCATAAAACACTACAGTTATATTCTGACCGTACCGTGTCTCGAGATATTTTACATATCGGGCAGCTATAAACTCAAACGAGGAGTGTTTGGGCCACACCACTTTGTGAAGGAGATGACCACCATCTACCACCAAAAATTAAGTTTTTCTTCTTGTTTCATTAATATTTACAGGTTGAAATGCTGCATAGAAAGAGGACTTATTGCCCTTCTTCATTACCTCTTGAGTGAATAGAGACATCGGGAAAATTTCTTCAATTCTTCATCCGACTGTTTCAAAACGTAACAGTACGAACAGTAGAGGAAAGGGACACAACCTTGGATTTACGCTCAAACTTGGCGTTTTGGAAGTTTTTTCCTGCAATCTGTACCATTGCTTTTTTTCCAATATCTGGCCATATGACAGTTGACTCCTCCTCCTACAAGTCCACTTCATAAGGACATGATCACATCTGTTTTATGAAATGGAGAGTACCTCAAAAACCAGTCGCAGAGCTAATACAGGTTATTGAAGACTCAAACATGAAAATTATCTCAAAATTTTCCATGGTGGAAAATCTGCCAAACTTTGAAAAGCTGTATCTCGGTATCTATCGGGGCTACCAAATCTATTTTTATTCCGTACTATGGAAAATTTATTTTAGTTCAAAAATGTATTAATGGGTCTCTATCAAAAACATGCCCCTTCATGGTCAAAATGGGACAAAACCAAAAAAAGTGCAAGAATCCAACAGTTTTTGGTATTTTCAAAAGTTTTTGGTATTTTCAAAAGTGATCCGGGGGCCTGTCGATGTTGAAAAGTTCGGTTTGTTACCTCCGTCACATCCCATACAAGACAAAAAAAGGAACACTCAAAGAAAATAATAGGTTAGAATAACCAAAAGGAGCATATGAAATTGCGCCTATCTAGTTTAGTATTTATATCAACCAGCAAATAATGGTCATGCATATTTAGTCACCATACTATTTATATCGTTATTTCGAACAGGAATACTAGTTCGTTATAAAATTAACCATTTTCAAGTACCAAAACAAATTTTTTGATTATACAAGCAAATAGTAGTTTGTAATGTATTATCATCTTGTTGCCCAACAGAATGAGAGCAAATTACCTATTTTTTCTGTTTTCCAACAATTTTTTTGGTTCAGTAATCATTATATTCAGAACAACAACTAAATGAGTAGTTTATTGAACATATTTTGTTAGGTCAACAACTTAATTGAGTACAGAAACTTTTTTTTGTTTTCTGACCGTGTTTTGTATATATAGAGTGTTTACGTATTTGTTACCACCCACTATTGAGTTTAATATCATATGTATCGAGAAACTGGAAATGTAAAAGTTGAAAGGTATTAATCGTGATTGGATTCTGCTACCAAACAAAAAATAAATATCGCAAATTTGAAAATATATCAGTTATGAATGGAATGTTGTATATATTAAAAATCATCCTGATATATACATAGGGATATTGACATTACTTTCAATTGTTTCTGGGATATTCACACTCAATTGAATATCGATAATTCATCTGAATAACTATATTTCAATAAAAACCCCATGAGTTAGGTATTCGAATAATGAAATAAAAACATAATTCGTGAAAATGTTTATTTATTTTTATGCTGTCTAACAGAGATATAACATACAGGGTGTTAATTGAGTACGTTGACAAACTTCGGGAGGTGATTCTTTGAAGGTTTTCAGGACGAAATGTTCATATAAACATATGTCTCAAACGGCTTGGTTTTCGAGATATAGGGTGATAAAAATACATTTTTTTCAAGATTTTTTAGAGTTAACTTCGAAATTTTCTACAATAATCAGTTCAAATTAGGCAAGTACAATCCATTCAATAGTACGCACGATACAAAATAATGCATTTCTCAAATAATTCACAGGGTCCTCCTTTTTTCAGAGTCAAGCTTTGTTCAACCCTTCAGAATTTTTTTTCCGCCGCCATCTGATAACAGAAGTGTTGGTTAATTTTACGATTATATTTGTTCGTCTACCAATTATAATAGTACAGCAAACTATCATAATGTTAGAATTATAAACTAATAATAGTTGAAAACTGAAGAAATACTATTATTAGTTTGACTCGACAAAATTTCACAAATTAACAGTTGGATGACAAAATAATTGATTATATTGCACCCATTATTTAGGTTTATATTGATTTTGTTCCGCAACAATGTTTAACCAGTTGATATGACGATCACCTTTTCATTGAAAATATCATTAAAGTTGTTTCATTTAACGAAATTAACGATATAGTTGATGGAACATTTTTTTTTCTTTGAATTAACCCATACTATTTCTTTGAGTGAACCCACTACCACCATTTGATGCAACTTAGACCTATACTTTTCATGTCAAGGTTACTGGATTAATAATAATGGAATAATATTTTCAGAAAGAATTCTACTTCGAATCCAGATTCGTCATTGGTCTGAAATGTCCACTTGCTCCCCGACTAACATCCATTTCGAAATCCTCTCATTCGACAAAACCCGATAAATTCAGCAATCATCGCAGTCTCGAAAAATGAAGTGAACTCATCCGAAATGATAGCTGATTTGACGTGTATAGAAAATATGAAGGTACCATTTCCGATGTTCGAGTGGCATTCATATCGAGTCGGATCCGATGAGAAAGCTCTTATAATCTGCTCCGATATACGAGAAAGGAGATTATAGATAAGCTAGGACCGTGCCGCTGCAGACATATCCAGTTCAAAATCGTACAAGAGATCAAGTTTATGATCGCTCTTGAAACGGTAATGAAGCGTTCTGAGAAATACGGAGGCAATTTTCGTCGTGAATTTTTAATTAATTCGCCTAATCGGGGTAACCACGATGCACCAGTATGAGCAGGTACTTGATATTTTTTACCCCGGTTCTTTTTCAAAAAACTTCTTGACGATGATCTTCGCTTCCTGAAAGGGTTACCAGTCGTGATTATTTTTTGTAGAAAAAAGCAACGTTGTAGTATTTCTTATTTTTGGTTTGCTACCCTGGAGGCACTGCAGCCTAGGCGGCTTATGCTTCCAGTGATAATTGTTTTTCATCTAACCGCCTCTTTCTCTATTCGAACCCTGGATATTGCAAAAGCTCTCAACAGGACCTGGACCCCAAACATTCGGAATATAATGAACAAGAAGCAAATCCCAAAAAATATTCAGCCACGGGACTCAAGCCTGCGAACTAGTGGATAGCCACTCGGATGAGGGTGACATAATAACTGTACAGGCGTTCGTAGAAGACCAGACCATCCTAATAGGGCAGAACTAACGCACAAATAGAGAAAAGGTAGAAAAAGATCTGGGACGACTGCTGCCCCTAGGCAGCGGGGAAAAAATTAGAATACAAAAAGAAAGAAACTGAGTGTATGTACGTAACTAAGACAAACATGACAACACTCACAAGCTAAGGAAATGTTGAAAACCTGGGGATGGTGATAGATCGGAAGATCCTCCGGGTCAGTAATATAGGAATAAAAATACAGGACACAGCCAATGAGCTATTCCTGATGGCCGGAAGAGAATGAGGAGCGGACAAAGATGTCCTGAAAGTTATTCTCGAAAAGGCGGTCAAACTTCTACTCCTATACTCAGCCAGAATCTGGGGACACAAAGCTGAGCACACAATGATAAGTAAACACCTCAAAGCCATAGAGATACCTCTTCTCCTGGCCATTTCGCGGGCTTACAAAACGGCACCACCAGACGCTTTACACATACTGACAGGAACAATACCATTCCAAATAGACCAACCACACCCAGTCAAAGAACACAGAAAAACTCACACACCAGAAGAGTGCAAAATTCATACACAGATGGAACACTGGAGAAACAGGAAAATCGGAATTGCAAAAACTAGAATCAACACAACATGGACATTAACAGGTAAACGATTCCATTGAAATAGCAGAAATGCACAAATTCATACAAATCATTGAAATTACACACCGGAACAGAAACATACAAATATATTCAAAACGCGCCATACAATTGATACAAAACACAAAAAGCACAAACACAACAGTTATGAACATAATAAACCATATTAATGACAAGTGAGACAGAGGTAAAATTGATAGCGTTTCACTAAAAGGTAGCAAGTGCCACATTATCATATTGGGTAATGACTTGATAAAGTCAAATAATTTTTAGGAATTGTACAATAATTAATGGCACTTCCATCAATATATTGTATCACGTTCAATAAATCACTTGGCTCTTTTTACATAGAGTAGGTTCTTGCTTTTGGAGTTATTCCAAATTCAACGAGTTGGCGCTTCCAGATAGTGATAATAACACACGCAAATAAAAGGAATGAGAACAGCAGAACAGGAAGTGAAACACACATAATAATACAACACATACACAGAATCAGAGAAAAATTGGGGGGAATAAAGTAAAAGCAAACACATGAAAACAGCACTGGGACAAAACACGCTCAGGGAGAACTACACACAAGATGTTTCCAAGGGTCAACACTATCTGCATTGCACTTTACTGAAAATCTTCACTGGATAACAGAAATATTTTTGTAAAAATTGAGGATGTCAGGTCAAGTGAATTACGTTGATTTGGTAACACCTCAAGGAAGTGTACTAGGTCTTTCAATTTTTTCAATATTTATAAATGTTCTCCCTAAATATATTACTCGGTCAAATATGCTAATGTATGCAGATGACACCTGTATGCTTATCGCTGATTATTTGAAAAGTATTCTTAATGGAATTCAAGTAGTATTATTATTACCCACGACAATTTTCATAGTGTCGTAGATGGTAATGTATCACTCATAGGACCGTGTTATGCTTCAGCTCACTTGACCTAAAAAAGCTTTTGCATGAGCCAAGGTCTTCGACATTCTTGAAGAAGACACCATGTACAGATGCAGCAGAACAGCATTTTCCGCTGCCTTTATATGGGCTTTATGCCGAACGAATTTCAACTCGGTTGCAGAGTTCGGATCAAGCCGTTTGGTGTCGAAAATGAGATCAAGTTCATCAGCTGCACGGGCTGCTGCCTTGAAGAGGAAAGCTCCAATGCCAGATTTTCCGTAGTTACGGACCATGCAGAGAAGAGGATCCAAACTCTAATCCAATTGTTTTGTGAAGACACTCCAGACTCAGAAGTTCTCAGCTTCTCTGTAGTCTGAAAAGATATAACAGAGTAACGAATGATTTAGGATGTGAATTCCTGTTTAGGTGCATCATCTTGGACGTCTCTACGTCGAGTTGTCGCAACTCCTCCTGAATCTACTTCATCACTCCGAAGGAGTAGAATAGGATTGTATCGTCTAGCGTATTTGTGGCAGCAACTTTTTTTTTCCCGACAGTTTTTATGACCATATCTGTCTAAGTTTATGCTGATACTTGCCGCGGAGAGAGTTTATAACTTCTTGAGAGCGGTGTTGTTTAACTCCGAAGAAGATATTCGTCTTTCTGGCAACCAGATGACGTGGGATGCTTCCGTCTACGAATTAGACGTCTTCTCCGTAATCCTGGCATCACTCTCTTTGGAGTCGAACCGTTGCATATTTGTCGATTTGGGGATAACAATTGAGCTTCCTCGTATGACAGCCCAGAAGCTATCTAGTCACAAGATTGGACAGATCCTGGGAGTCTTATGCATGCATACCTTATTTGTTAATATCCAAACAAGTTGATGCTGACTTCCAAATATGAGATTCATCTTTGATCGATCATTCTCCACTTTCAGAAACGAGAGAATCCGACGGAATTTGAATAATATATGTGAAAATTCTCCATTCTCTCTCATCAGACCGTGAAGGAAAACAAATCCTGCTCTATTGGTATATTGACTTTTCTCTACTACCGACGGAATTTATGAAGAACTTCGTGAATTTTTATAATCTGTGGAACAGCGAAAAGGGCGGGAGAATGGTGCATCAGAAAATGATACCAAATTACACTTGTTCAATGTAGTGTGTAATGAATATATCTGAGTTGGATATATCGAGTTTTTTCATCCATGACACTACATTGCTTTCATTTCATTGAACTGATATCACTTGCAAGTTGTGGTTGATTGGATTGTTTCTGACTTTTTGTGAAGTTGAAATGGAAGTTTCGTTCTGTGGATTCATATATCAGGTTTACGTTGTAAACTATGTAATGAGGCATTAATATTGTAGTATACTGTAAATGGTGTATGTCGAAGTAACTAACTAAGAATCAGTAAGATAGGAATCACGCTCATCGACCTGGACCGGCCGTCCACCAAATTTGCATTGAGGTTAATGAAAATTTTTGAATTCACACTGATCACACAATCGACATCTAATCATGCTTTTAGGTTTCAGATTCCAAGAAGAACCGACCAAGTAGTAAACTCAGTAAATTCAATACACAACACTTGGCCCTCAGCCAAGTGTTTTTCAGGCCTTCAGCCAGTTTCAGGGGGGCACCATGCACATTAAGTTAAACTCATGTCAGATATAAGAGAGTTTCAGGCCGAGAATTGGCCGAACACTCCATATCAAACGATCAGATTTTATTCTGCTGATCGCCAATCATCATGATGAGGAACCGCTTTAACGAGCGGGGGTGGTGGATAGGGGGGGTGAGCTTTCGAGTAAGAACGAGTGCTGGGGCGTTCATCCTTCCGGGCCTCAACCTTGGGGGGTGCATGGTGGACTTCTAGAATCATTTCATTGATCTGACATTGATCTGTTATAAATAAAATCAAATTTCATGGCATAGATAAACAAAGAAAAAGGAACTTTCGAATTTAGCAATACTGTGAATAAATGATTATTTTTGAAAAAAATTCTTTCGTCAAAACTAATTCCCAATCTTGGTTCAATGAACGTGTTGCAAACTTTATTGAAGTTCACGGTGAGTTCTTCTACAAGAAATAAAATAGAATCCCTATTTTGATTAATAAAAAAAATTCGAAGTGCATAAATGCGATGCTATATACTTCAAGTAGCACTAAAGAAATTGAACTCATAACCTAGAATAAAATAAAAATTAGTTATACTCTGGATATACGAGGATATATTGAAAAATGCTTAGCCTACTATAGAACCAAACAAAATTTCAATGTCAAAATATTTTATTACTCAACATATTCTCCTCTTAATTGGATACATTCATTACAGCAAACCTGCAACGTCTCTAGACCTTTCAAAATAGTATTCTTGCTCTGCAAACCAGACCTCAACAGCTTTTATTACCTCCTCGTTGGAAGAAAATTTACGACCTTTTAAACTTTTTTTCAGTTGAGGAAAGAGATGATAGTCGGACGGAGCCAAATCTGGTGAATAAGGGGGGTGTTCTAGTAACTCAAACCCTGAATCACGAATTATTTGCATGGCATCATGAGATTTGTGTGCAGGGGCGTTGTCCTGCAAAAACAAAACACCTTTGGATAGCTTTCCGCGTCTTTTCTCTTTAATTTTTTCCCGTAAAGTGGTCAGTAATGTCGAATAGTAATCTCCAGTTATTGTTCTACCCTTATTCAAAAAATCAATCATGATCGAAACTTCTTAGGTCTTGGAGAACCGGAGTGTCGCCATTCCATCGATTGTTGCTCTGTTTCTGGATCGTAGAAATGTACCCAAATCTCATCCATAGTAACAATTCGGTTTAACATCATTTTCAAATCGAGCACAGATCGAACGCGATGCTACTACCCTTGCACGCTTTTGGTCAACATTCAAACATTTGGGGATCCATTTTGCAGCAATTATTCTCATGTCCAAATTGACGTGAACTATATGATGAACTAAATGAATGAATGAAATAAAAAAGATTCGAAGCAATTATGGCAAACAGTAAACGAAATACTCACAAACCCTAGCTCTACAGAAATAAACAGCATAAACTCAAAAGATGGACATATGTCAACAGAACCAACAGAAATAGCGAATAACTTTAATGACTACTTCATAAATGTAGGTTCGGAGTTAGCAAAAAAAATTAAAAAAGAAGATGACTATAGAGAAATTAAAAAGATTAATGAAAATTCACTTTTTCTCTTCCCAACAAACCCTTCAGAAATTGAAAGTGTTATATCAGAACTAAAGAATAAAAAATCGCCTGGACCCGACGATATAAAATCAGAAACAATCAAAATTATGATAGACTTCATCAAGATTCCGCTTACATATATTATCAATAAATCATTTGATACTGGTGAATTCCCTACAGCATTCAAACTATCTACTGTTGTTCCAATTTACAAAAATGGTAATAGAACCGAGATGTCTAACTATCGCCCCATAGCATTGATATCTAATTTCAGTAAAATCATTGAGAAAATAATAAAAAAACGATTGAATTCATTTCTGAATAAATATAACATTCTATCTGATTCACAGTTGGGATTCAGAGAAGGAAAATCAACTCAAGACGCTATAAAAAAACTAACAATTCAAATATACAAAGCTATAGACTTGAAAAAACCTTCCATCGGAGTATTCATAGACTTGGCAAAAGCCTTCGATACTGTTGATCACTCCATTCTATTACAAACCTTAGAGGATATGGGTATGAGGGGTACAGTATACAATCTCATGAAATCATATTTAACTGGAAGAAAACAACAGGTACGAATTCAAAACCACATTAGTAAGGAACAAATTATCACATGTGGTGTACCGCAAGGTACAGTGTTAGGGCCCTTACTCTTTACTGTTTATCTGAACAATCTATTTTTTACAGGAGCCGAATGTGAAATAATAAGTTTCGCGGACGACACTGTCCTGTTCTATGAAAGTGACACATGGCAGGAGTTAAAACATAAAATCGAAAATGACTTTCCTAATATACGTAGTAAAATGGTTGAATTATAGATTACTGTCAATTAATTTCAAAAAAACCATTTATCTTGGTATAGTGATTGATAAGCACCTCAAATGGAACTCACATATAGATTATCTAGTAAAAAAATTACGATGTATTCTATATAGATTCAGGAGAATAGCAGACATATTTGGTACCAAACAGCTTAACATCCTTTACCAAAGTTTGATAGAATCACACCTAAAATATGGAATAGTTGGGTGGGGAGGGGTTTCTAAAACCTATTTAAAGCCACTTGAAATAACTCAAAAACGATTCCTAAGAATGATACTTTTCAAAAACAACAGATACGCGAGTGATGCTCTCTATGAAGAGTCTGAGATTTTTGATATCAGACAAATATTTTTTAATCACATCGCTACAACTCAGTTCTTGAATAAGACCGAACTTATTAAACCTTCTCATACCTATGCTACGAGACGAAAAAATGATTATTTAGTACCTTTCGCTTCAAAATCAATAGGCCAAAAATGCTATCAATTTTTAGCACCAAAAATATTCAATTTTCTTCCCGAAACACTGCAAAACGAAACGTCAGCATTCAGATTCAAAAAAGATTTAAAAATATTTATAAAACAATTGCCTCGTCATTATATACGATCAATAATTGAAAATTGAAAGTAATTTTAGATATTCGTAATGTTATCCCAAATGCACTTAGTACTTGTATATATAATTGTATATTCTAGTATTTTAAAATTTTAAACTCCTTACTACTTATATTCTATATTTCATCGATACTTATTATTTTAAATTTTACATGTTTACACTTTTGAATTTTTAAATTGAGAAATATATGTGTGTATATGTGTGTATATATATATGTATATATTTTAAATAAAAACTATATTTGAAAGTCTTTTACATTATTAACACCTAAAAGAAAGTTCAGAACCAATTACATTATATATATGCAATATCTATAATTCGTATTTATATTTCCTACGATTATTCAATGTGTCCAAGCGTACATGTGATATGAGCGTGTGTGTATTTATATAAATATATTTTATTGTAGTCTGTATTATTGATAATAATTACATATACATATTTTGCTCTCATAATAATTGTATACCTAACTTTTATTTTTAGTAATTTTAGTAAGTATTTTCGAATATATATAGATATCCGTTTTAACCCAATTCAACGGTCTGTTAAAATCATGTCATGAACTGCATCGATATTTTCGGGGACTGACACAGAAACTGGCCTTCCCGATCGGTCATCATCTTCAATGGAAAATTTACCTCTTTTGAAGCTTGCAGTCCAATTTTTCACGGTCGCATACGAAGGACATTGATCACCAAGGGTATTAACCCTTTATCGATTCTTGTCACCATATGGCTACATAATTCTTTGTATCCCTTATCGGGCAAGTCATCAGAATGGCCTAAATCAGCATAATTTCACAACGTATTCATAATATCAATATTTACATGTATACACAACTTTAGCAAAAAAAATTTACGAGAACAAATCATAAAAAGTTTAACTGGCAATAAGAGGTAACGCAAAATCGATTTGTGCCTTTGTCCCCCCTCCCAAGCTTGTTTGTTATCGTATGGTTCCGTTGCCTGCGAATCGAATGACTACGCGGAACTAAGAACAAATGCTTTTGGATGTGATGATACCATATGGTTACATGGTCCATGAAATAGCGCTTGGTTTGATCAGAATCGGCCGATAAAGGGTTTTAAGCATATCTTCGTAAATCTACTTACCTCTTAACTCTTTTAAATACAGGTACTTGATGATGGCTCGATACTCCAATTTTTCGATTTTCACAATTTCGGTGGACATATTTTTTGTTTTAATTCATTGCGTAACTCTGGTTTACTTATTTGACGTCAAACTTCACACTGACACTTCTAATAATTTATTGTTCGTTGCTATGGTTACGCAATATTTTGTTCATGCAGGGAACTGGTCTAGGCTTACTAGATATCAATACATCCTCGTATACCATGAAATCAATAATCATTTTGTTACCATTAGGCCAAAACTTCCTTCAGTGATCAAAATAAAAAAACACATTTTTTTGGCGATAGATCAAGTGTTTTGTGTTTTGATACCAGTCAAAGGCAATTATTGAGAATTTGAATATTCACAAATCTTCTGGATTTGAAGGAATCACTACAGGAATTGAGGAAATTGTAAAAATGAGCTATTTCACTTGATTTAATATCAAAATCAATAAAAACCAGCCTTGTACCAGAAAATATGAAGATTGCAAAAGTTTCATCAATATTTAAAAGCGGTAGAAAATATAACATAATCAATTACCCTCGTATTTCAGTTTTACCAGTATTTTCAAAAAATCTGGAAAAAATGTTAAGGCTTCTTAATTTTCTTGAAAAAATAAGATCTACATTCCTATGGTTTTTGCAGGTTAAGTGGAACCAGGGCGGCAGTTTTGGATGTTGCTTCAAATGTACAGATTTAAATCGATAGAAACAATAAATGTGGTATTGAATGAAAGTTTGTTTTTGTGGAGGATATTTGTTAAAAAATACCTCCTCTACTTGAAGGGCAAACTAATAACCAACTGGAGATACTTCCAATTTTAATACAGGGTCATTTATACCATATTTGTTTCTTGACATACCTTTTTGGAAAGTTTAACCCTCCACAGCCTGAAAATGAAAAAATGTTACTGCAAAGAAATATGTACAAGTGTAGAGATCAATTTGCCTCGATCAGTTACTGCGTTTAGAAGACTGTTGTCTTGAAAACAGTCGATTAATTTCGTTACTGATGGAACTAAACGAAACCAAATATCGTGTGTAACCTTTGAAATTACCGATTGAGTTACTCGTTGGGACTATAAATATTGAAAGGGTATATGTACAAATAAACGAACAGTATATACATACAGAGCCCGCGGAATTATTTAGCGAATAACATCAATGAACATTTTTTGTGCGATGTGTTTTCGGATCCCGGGTAGAAGTAAATGTTATCCCTCGAGGACGAATATTCTCGAGAGAAACGACGGATCCACTCTGGAAGATATAAAAAAGAATAATGGCCGACGTCGGCACACACTCTCCCGTTTCGAGACTACTTTTAATGCTCCGGGTCGGGAAATTTTATAAAATAATCGATAATGAAACGGTTGCATCGAAGGTTGGCGAACTGTCAGTCGAGCGGAACTTTCGAGGAAATTCTACTTGCCATCTTGGAAGATTTTCATGCTTTAAAAATCGTTTACATAAAATAGTATCAGTTCGGAGCTTTCATGCTACAATGACAATAATAATAATGTTTATTCAAACAGATAATTCATAAAAACATTGTTACATCCCTACTAGGCTAGTGCCGAAACGAATTTTAACCGCAAAAAATAAGAAAAAAAAGGAATAGGCAAAGACTAGATGAAGAATATTGTAGAGGTTCGAACTTTAAGGAAAAAAAAAACAACCAAAATGGTAAAATGGGGATGCAGTCTAGGGGTTAAAAACGCTTTTTTGCGATTGGCGGCGAAACATGACCTCCTAGCGAAAAATTTAGGAAAAAAAGTTGTACATAATAAAAAGAAAAAACTTCTGTCTACATCTCTTTTCGACATAACCTCAAATTAAGGGAAGGTCGGGTAGCTCCAGACGGCGGGTAGTCCCGGACATTTCTATTAAGAACAAATCAAGTACTCTTCAAAAACGTAACATTGTTTCTAAGCATATAAACACAGTGTACAAACAATACCAGTAAGTTGAGGTGGAACCGCTGAACGATTTAGACGTGACAGTGCGTTTTGTTCCTGCGTAACGTTCTCAGTGCGATCTTGAATAAAAATCAAAATGTGAGTAAATCAAATGGATTGTGATATCGATCTATAGTAAATTCATCCAACTCCACTACGGTGAATTATTTATTTCATTCTTAGCATAGCTTGAATGCTATTGCTACGGATATTTTATGATACCCAATCGGGTAGCCTCGGACACATGAATGTCGGGTATCCCCGGATACTTTTTGAAGTCCTGTATTCAACAAAACTAAAGGTGAGTAATCATTTTTCCTTTGGGTTATTTGCTCATTGATTGTTTTCAATTCGCTACCGCCTAATGTTACAGAAATAGTTGAAAGTAAAGAACAACTGACAGAGGCGAAAGGGACGAAAACAATATGAAAGGAACTTTTAAGTATAAGAGGAGGCAAAGTTTCAATAAGACAGACAGCAGAAAGATATACTATACCAGCATCCACCAAAACTATTTACTAACAGGCTGATTTTGACTGCCTACCCCTGAACCAGTCTCCAAACTAGCATCCAAAAAAGCACCTTCAATCATATTGAGTCTGATATGCTATCCACGAGTAGTGAAGCTCAATCTGCCTCTGAACCAGGATCTACTGAAAGCACCTTCAATCAGACTGACTCTGATATGCCCTTCACTAGTCTAGCAGCTCAGCTTGCCTCTAAACTAGCATCCACTGAAAGTACTTCCAGTCAAGTGATTTTGATATGCCCTCCACCAGATATGCATCTCTTCCTGCTCCCAAATCGTCAACTTCGATCAGCAGATTTATTGAAGCAACTGTCACCTCTTCCAGATGCAACTAGGAAACGCCTCGTGATACGGTCTCGTTAAAAGGCTCTGGATGATAAAAAAGCTTTGGAGGAAGAAAAACTTTGGAAGAAGAAAAGCAGAAGGATAGAAAATGTGACAAAGGAAGAGCGAAGAAAGACATCCAAAATCTACAACGAGAAGATCGTGGTCAAGACACAAAATGTATTTTATGTGGTTAAATATTTCAAGGAGACTGCATCCATTGCCATAAATGTGAATATTGGGCTCACTACGCTTGCGCTGATATTGATGCTTCAAACCAATTCTACGAATGTGATATATGCAAGGCTAAAAATCGTACACGCCAAGTAACTATTTCAGTTTTGTGATAGCCCTCAGAAGGTTCTGAAGACCATAACAATCACAGCATCGATAAAACTGTTTTGCTGTAACGACATCCATAAAACCTCCTTAAAGCTGCTATAAATCTACGAGGGCCCACTCCTATGAAGGTTCTCAGGGCTATTTTGAAATGCAAGCATAAAACCTGCTTGCCTTATTCGCAGGATTCTTAATAACCTCCTGAGGATCATTATAAAACCTTATCATGGGGCTGTTATAAACCTGTATGTCATTAAAAAAATATATTCGGCATCAAAATATCTTTTTTTGAATGAAATTAGGTTAGAAATTATTCCATAAATAACTACAGCCAAAACGGACTTTTTTTGACAAAATGACATCAGTTAGGTGGTAAATCTGCAACGCGCCCCAATAACAACGCAAAATTAAGGAAATAAACAAAATAACACATAAAATTAAAAAATTATTTTGACTCATATCTTTCCCGGAATGATTTGTACTATGTCTTAATACAAATGAATACCAATAATTGTGTATTTCCTTTCCGTCATACACACCAAATTGCAAGAAACATGAATTGAAATTAGGCTCTCTTTAGTTGTTCCCTCTGATTGTAATAAAATATGGCTGCCCTACCTTCATTCTATTTAGCTGCACATGTTGCCGTCATAAAGTCGTTTCTCCTCAAAATTAACCATTTTAAAATCATTTTATCCTATAAGAGTACGTTTGGTATTATTTAATCCAATTTCCAAAATATTTCAACTGTCAATTGTCAATCCCGCCTGACATTCGTATTTTCGTGATCGACGTGGTCAGTATACTCAGTGTCTATACTCCCGTGATAAGTATTTGGTGTCTAAGTCTTGTGAAACGTTTAATGACTATTTATTTTTTCCAGTTATCTTTACCAAATTTATTACCGGTTAGGGGGAGCTACTAGCATTTGAGTAGAAATAGTTTTATGCTTTGATTTTATAGCGGTTCTCGAGAGTACATCTCAAAACCTTGATGAACCTCATCGTTAGTTTTATTAAAGAACCATTGCATGGACTTGAGGAGTGCTATAAAACCATCACAAAACTAAGTTTCTATGTGGATTATTTAAATACCAAAAAGATTTATCGTGTATATGTCTGAGCCATTGTAATACCATCATAAAAACAAATATACTTAAATGCTGAATGGTTATATCTTATAGCCTTCAGGAGTGTTTTGAAACTGATTCATAAATCTGTTTGCTCTGGTAGCGTTACCTAACCTTCATAAAACTTTCATAAAACTAGGATAAATCCAAATAACATTGAAATTGTTACTTGGGTTATCGTTGAATGTTATGTCCAGGGCTACCCGAAGATTTTAGAGTTATAAAAAGTTAAAGGCTGAAGATTTTATATCTTGTGATTATAATAATCGAAGAATCATCATTTTTTGATTATTATAATAACTGAAGTACATAATATTGCTCACTTCAAAGTAATAAATGCACGTGAAAATTTGCTGATTGTATTTTTATTCATGCCCGGTGCTACCCGACATTTCCCTAACCGTCAAAATGACGAAAAAACTATTTTTCAGTATTTAATTTTTTTTCTCATATACATTTTTTAATTCACATGAAACTCTTCGAGAATGTGTCTTATTCGGTGTCGAATAAGCATTATCATTTTGCAAATCAGAAGACGACTAGTTCTCGAGTTATGTACATTTTTCGAAAAAATTACCCTCATCTTTCACGAACAACTGTCTTCATCATTTGCAGTATTTCGAAGGTCTATAAGTGATTAGATTAGTTGTTGAAATTGAGAAAAAATGTCTTTCTGATGATCTCGACTATTTTTTTACAACTCGGCTGCGCCTCGTTAAAAAAAATCAGTTCTCGATCACCAAAGTAGCATTTCGCGCAGTAGTTACTAAAATAACTATTCGATGTAAATAAATTTAATTACATAATTGACGTAGTTTTTAGTTCTGAGCCACTTTCTTTCCCAGAACAATTTTTGATTTTGTCAAATATAAAGGTACTTTACTATTGAGTGAAATACATATTTTTTGATAAACCCCATATACGACTGAAAAACATAGACATTCCATGATTGTTTTTCAGATAATAGAACATGTAGAATTTTTTATGACGAATAACTTTCCTAAAATTTATAATAAAAAAGTTATCCATCTGGTTCCACCTCTGAGAGACAAATTGTTTATCGAACAAAAAATACTCAATTAATCAACGACAAGGAAGCAGTCACTCCGTGCATTCAAAAACAGGAGGGTAACTAACTACTTGCTACCTCTGTTCCACAGTAACTTTCCACTTGGAATCAATTTCCTAACACAAAAGTTCCAGAATTCAGGCGGTAGTGGTTGGCATTAAAATGTAATTGGGGCATGAAGACTCCAGCATAACCTCTACCGACTCAAATCCCCTAGAAATGGTTAAATTAGTATTATAGTTCCAGCAGTTCAATTCATTAATTGGAAGGATATTATATTCAGAAGGGCAAGGTCGGAGAGAATCACTGATGCGATAAATTCGTATGAAACAGGGAGGATAATAAACCCGCATTGAATATACAAATGCATTAATTGTTGAATATTCATCAGACATATGACTGTAGAAGCGACCAGTTATAACAAAATGTATTAAATCTGTCTAGTTTGTGTTGGAGAGGCACAAACTCCTAGTGCCGTAGTGTTGAAATCAAAAAATATATAGAGTGTCAATTTCATTCATTTAACCTCTGTAATAATTTGGGGTATTCACAAACAACTGGAGAATTACAAGATCATACTGTCCACCAAACGATAAAGTGTCATTCAGTTTTTTAGCTGAAATCCTATATATTTACTTTCGGTTGCTATTTCATTTGTCTGATTGTCAATGGTAGATTGATATTTTCTACATGCCTGAATCTGAATCTGGAAGAGATAGTCGTTGGTTTTGTTTTCAACACTTTCATCTTGAGTTTATTAACTTTCAAATAGTTGTTTACACTTGATGACATACTTCTAATTTGTTTTTTTCGCTATCACTATGCTCTCCCTACTGCTTACCAATAATGTATCACCTGCGAACAAGAAAACAAATTCACATTTAACCAACAATAGCAAATCATCTAGTGGATCATAAACACCAAATGAGACAGCCATATTCTATATTTGGTTGTAGCATGCAGCGTAATATCAGAGGTACCAAAGATACAGTTTGGTGAGAAATATATAGATACCGATATAGACAATAGAATCCTCTGAAGAATCAAATAGCTATGTTAATTCCATTCATTCTGGTCTGTCCTTGCACTACTCTATCCATAAAAACACATCTGTACCTCAGAGGCAAACTATGTTGAGTCAAAAATTTGCATTTCACAGGAGATGTGTTTGAAGGTTTTTTTGATCAATTATGTTAAGTTTCTGTCTACCTACTCGAGACAATACTTTCAAATTTTGAAATTGTTAAGGTGAGAACAGTGTCATCCATAGCAGATGTTTACATTTGAAAAAAAAATACTCAAATTTCTCTTTAAAGTGACTTAACATGATTTGGCTAAGATAAAAATATTGTTATTCGGACTCAACTGCAAGTAAAGGAAAGTAACACTACTGTAAAACAATGTTCAGTTTATTGAACTTTCATTCAAAAGTATTTTCAAGAAATGGAGGAACATTTTCAACACAATTTCGACATATTTGGACTTAAAATAGTTTGCCTCTGAGGTAAGCTCCAAGATTCCATTCAGAGTAATTCTTCTTCTTGATGGAAGCATTCAAATAAACTCTTAATTCCACTCAGAAAGAAATGTAGTAAAACCTTGGCAGTTTTCAGAATAGTGAGTGACATAATGGAAGATATAGAGAGTGGTAAAAGTGTATCAATTGCATTATGTGATCTCTCCAAGGCCTCCGACTGTCTCTCACGAAATACTGGTCGAAAAGCTGACGTTTTTTTCGGAATCAGGGATTTGCCGCTCGACTTCTTCAGATCATATTTAAGTAATCGAACAACAATCAATAATTCACCATTTAATTTTAGGACCTTTTTCATTCGTTTTTTATGTGAATGACTTGTTTCACAATATGTATCCCCGTTGCTTTTGCGGTTGACAGAACTTTGTTTGATGCTAGCACAAATATACAGGCTGATTCACGGTGGATGGCACATTAGACGTTTCTGGTGAACCAGACAACGGATCACTTTGAAAATTTGACAGGAGGCATATTCGGACATTCTCTAGCCAACTAAAATATTTTCGACAATGCGGTGTTGCCGCTTCTATTAGAAAGCAGTAGCAACTTTGATTTTTCAAATGGAACACTCTGTATATAATATTATTTTTGGAATCTCCAACAATTGCCCGACAACTTTTCTTGATATTTCCCTATACCTATCTGTTACCGTTTTCGAAATAAAAATTAATTTCAATTTTTTTCTTCGAAAATCATGACTTCTAAAAATGCCGATATCTTTTAGTTAAGAAGTACTATGATATCGAAATTTGGTTTGGAGTTAGGTGATACTTGGACACTTCCCACACGTCAGCCTAATCTCCGTTACTTCAATACAGGGTGGTAAAAAAATACAGTTTTTTCGTTTGCTTCAAAAAGTTGCTGAAATTTGATTATTTCAAACGGAACACCCTGTATATTATTAAAAATTCGGAAAGATGCTGAAATTTGCTTTCTTTCTATGTATATCATACCTATACCTAACTAGTCAAGTTTCGGACTTATGAGCATTTATTTGTGAAAATGTCCCTTCAGAATGGTATTTCCATTCGGTATTTGGTAAGCAGGCCATGACTACTATTTGACAGTAGCGTTGTGACATTCTCCTAATAATATCGACATTTTCGTCACTTCAGAAGTTGCAAATACCTTCAAAACGATGGAACAAAACTATTCAAACGAAGTTCTTATGAATTTGTTTATTATTTTCGGACAGTGTGATAAAATTATCAGCAGAACATGTAGAAAGTTCAATGAAATGTATCCGAATCTACCGCCAATAAACCTCAAGAAATGTTTACGAATTCAGAACAATTTCAATGCATTTGGATCAACTTTAAAAGCTCCAAGAAACTTGCCTCGACCCGTAACTTCTGAAGACAACCAGATTAATGTCTTAGCATATTTTCACGCATTTCCCGAGTCATCGATAAGAAGTGCTGAAGAAGATTTGGGTATAAAATATTCATCGGTTCAAAGAATCCTGAGAAGACATAAAATGCATGATTATAAATTCATCAAAATTCAAGCAATGAAACCCCAAGACCCTCAACAGAGAGTAGAATTTTGTGAAATGTTGTTGACACGCATTCAAGAAGATCCACTTTTTTTAAATAAAATTATTTGGACTGATGAATCGAAATTTTCGAGAGAAGGGACTTTCAATAGAAAAAATCGTCATTATTGGTCCAGTGAAAATCCTCACGTCACAAAAGAAGCCGGATTTCAAGAAAAATTTAGTTTTAATGTCTTCTGCATGTTGATGGACAACAAATTGAGGTACGTGATATACGAGGAGTCATTAACATCCAGAAGCTACCTGAATATTTTGGAGAATACTGTAGAGAGTTTCGTGGATAATCTGCCACTCGAAGAATATCGAAACTGTTGGTACCAACTAGACGGAGCTCCTGCACATTGCACAAGAGAAGTAAGCGCAGAACTGGAAAGACTTTTTGACGATCGGTGGATAAGGCGCTTGGGACCATGGAATTAGCCAGCGAGATCACCCGATCTTAATCCATTAGATTTTTATTTGTGGGGAATGTTTAAAGAAAAAGTTTACAAAATACCCGTGCGTTCGAGAGATGAATTGTTAGAAAGGATTGCCCAAACATTTGAAGATTTGGATCCCAATGAAATCAGATCTGCCACCACGAAAGCAGTCAACGCCCGCATTTTAAAGTGCTTGAAAATGAACGGCCAGCGATTCGAACATATTTTGAAATATTCCACATGATTGTTTTACTTTTTTATAATTATTCATATCAATATTTCCAATTTCAAGTTTCTTGGTGCTTTTTTAAAGTTTATCCAAACATATTGAATTCGTATATATTTCTTGAGGTTCATTGGCGGTAGATTCGGATACATTTCATTGAAGTTTCTACATGTTCTGCTGATAATTTTTTCACACTGTCCAAAAATAATAAACAAATTCATAAGAACTTCGTTTGAATAGTTTTGTTCCATCGTTTTGAAGGTATTTGCAACTTCTGAAGTGACGAAAATGCCGATATTATTAGGAGAATGTCACAACGCTACTGTCAAATAGTAATCATGGCCTGTTTACCAAATACCGAATGGAAATACCATTCTGAAGGGACATTTTCACAAATAAATGCTCATAGAAAGAAAGCAAATTTCAGCAGCTTTCCGAATTTTCAATAATATACAGGGTGTTCTATTTAAAATAATCAAATTTCAGCAACTTTTTCAAGCAAACGAAAAAACTGTATTTTTTTACCACCCTGTATTGAAGTAACGGAGATTAGGCTGACGTGTGGGAAGTGTCCAAGTATCACCTAACTCCAAACCAAATTTCGATATCATAGTACTTCTTAACTAAAAGATATCGGCATTTTAGTTGGCTAGAGAATGTCCCAATATGCTCTCTATTAAATTTTCAAAGTGATCCGTTATCTGGTTCACCAGAAACGTCTAATGTGCCATCCACCGTGAATCAGCCTGTAGAAGATTTGAAGATGAACAGTCTCAAAACTGCTAGTCGAGCTAGAGAATGGTCAACTTCCAATTATCTGAAACTGAATGACGATGAAACACAGAATCTCATCATCTCAACGAGCAATAACATTGCTCAAGGTCATAGTGTGGAGATGCTTGTATTATTCGTCGATGATGAACTGAATTGGTCTTGTCATGTTCAACAACTATGCTGAAAACTCTCAAGCTCTATACTCGTGCTACGCATTTTGAGCAAACAGTTATCTATAGAAACTATGAGATCATGTTCTGCTCTGTTTCCTTCTCATCTCAGTTACGGTAACTCTTGTCATGCTAACATTATTTTCTGTGTGCAAAAACGTACTAACAGGATCGTAGCCGGTGCTGGTTGCATAGACCATTGTAAAGAAATTTTCAAAACATTAAATATAATGCCTCTTTCATCATATATTTTCGTTCCATCATTAGAAATCAATGACAAAGCCAACCTGAAGACCAGTACAAATGACCATAACTATTTTACAAGGAATGCTGCTCATTTGAGATTAGTCGACAAAAAATTCTCTAGATCTGAATTTATTCAATCACATACCTAGGAGTGTGAAATCATTATATAATATTGGAAAGTTCAAGTCTACAATCAAGAGACATATTTTATCTCATTATTTATATACAGTTGAAGGATCTTTCCACACACCATATTTTGAATTTGAGCGATAAAATTATCAAGGAAACTGCTATATCAAAGGTTACCATTCACCAAAAACAATTACAAGGTTACTAGAAACACTGGGTTGTTAAACGGTTTCAAATTTTATATATTCTCCACTCTTTGAATGATCATGTATACTGTAGCTACACTTTTCATCTGTTTTCTTCTTCTCTGCAAAAATTGACTTGCAGAAAACGATATGTAAGAATTATAAGAAAATTTAAAAAAACTGAATTGTTCGACTGTTTTAAGTTTCTTATATCTTCTCATTTTATATTTTTTCAACTTTGAGGTTGCATATACAGGGTGTTTCATAATGAATGCGCAGAACTTCAGGATGTGATAGCTCGTCCAAAAATATGAAAAATAGTTTCTATTAAGTTACCCTCTAAAATGCACTATATTCGAGATACAGGGTGTTGAAATTAAAAAAAAAATAATCGTTTTTTGCGAATATCTCTGGAACCGTTTATCGCACAGAAAACAGATTTCGTAGGCATTTTTTACTCATAATAAGCTATGTTTTGTGTGGATTTTTTATTTTTTCAAATTCATAATTGGTGAAAATTTTGAAGGGGTAGTGGGTGTTTTTTTCTCCACCTTTTACGCCACTGAAAAAAGTACAGTTTTGAGCCTCCTATATGAACCGCCAATTTTTTTTACACAAAAAAGGTATTCTCGGTCATAAGCTCTAAAGTTGACCGTTTTCAAGAAAAATCAACTTTCATGTTGTTTAAATAATGTTTTTTCCTCGAAAAATTGCTGCGTGCATTGAAGCTAACGGCGGATATTTCCAACAATTCAACTGACTATGATTGTTATTGTTTTTTTATTTATTTTGCAATTAAGAAGTCATCGTTTGGTTTTGTTACTTGTTTTAACGTTTAAATAAATTTTGTATAATTAGGAAAAAAATTATTTAAAAAAATTTACCATGTTTTTCTATAAAATATCTGCACAAAACATAGCTTATTATGAGTAGAAAATGCATTCAAAATCTGTTTTCTGTGCGATAAACTGTTCCAGAGATATTCGCAATAAACTATTTTTTTTTTTTTTAATTTCAACACCCTTTATCTCGAAAATGTTGAATTTTAGAGTGTAAGTTATTAGAAACTTTTTTTCATATTTTTGAACGAGCTATCACATCCAGAAGTCCTGCGCATTTATTATGAAACACCCTGTATATTGTAGCTATATATTTTATATAATTATAAATTTCTTTTTTCGTTGCCATAATTGACTTACCGAAAACAATTTTTTTTGTTGTAACATGGTTGAATAAAATTAAACTATATTCTATTCTATATGCTTTTTTCATTATCAAAATTGACTTGTTGAAAAAAATATTTTCTGAAACATTTACGATATTATTTAAAAAACTGGATTCTAAACGATTCTAAATTTTATGCGTATTTTTATATATTTTATGTATTTTTTCTCCTCATATTTTGTAAACTTTGAATGTACATGTTATATACTGTGGAATAGTTTTGACTTGCCGAAAACAATAATTTTTTGTAACTTGGTTAGATATAGATTTTGTTCTATATTTCGTATTCAACGGTATTATTCTTGGCTCTTGTCTGTATTCACTCCTCCTTTTTTTCTGTTTCCTCAACACCGACAACTCTTTTGTCAAAATTGGAAGATATTGTATTTTGGAATAGCTAATGCATTTTTGGTTTCTTCGTTTTTTATGTTTTAACAAAAAAATTTTTGTATACTTTCATAGATCTCAATTTTTGCTAGATATTATCACGATTGGTGCTCTTCTGAAACCTCGTTCGTCAATTTATAAATGAATCTCACCAATTCTTATCGTGAAAACTGTTGTTCATACGAATAATTCCGAAAATAACCAAATTATTTTTTTCTACGAAAGTGAAGATACAAGTTAGTGAAAAGTTAACGAAATTCCGCTATGATTTACCTAGGGATTTTCATTGATTTATCTGTCACATTGTTTTCCAATTTCGAATCGGAAACAAACAACATAAGCTCGCTTCGATAGAGTAATTGTCTGAATTTTTACCTGAAACAAAGTTTGGAACAATTCGTTGGAATTAGGACAGTAACTGCTGTTAAATTCCAGTTCGTTGGAAATTTATTCTGTGAGAGAAATGATTGCGTTTTCTTTCATTCTTTCTGTATTCTCGACAAATCCCTCAAGGCTTTTGATACTAAGTAACAATTAGGAAAATAAATAATTAACAGAACCATACGAAAACGACGAGATACTGGACATCACTGATGTGAATTTTAATAAATTTTATGGAAAATCAGAGTGTGGAGGTGATAGACTATGCTTTTTCCATAGTCACCCATCTCGATAATCTTGAAGAGTTACCTACGCCTACGTTACTGAAGATATATAGAACGTTGTATTTTTGTTATGAAATCTGAAGCTATTTTCGGCCTTTACAATTTGATAATTTTCGAAGAAAAAACTGAATTATTTCGAACTCTGGGTTAGAACAATTTCCTTTCATTTGAGAGCAATTATGGAGCTTGGTTTCAAAATCTCTGAAACTATTTATGATTTTTCTAGAAATGCTGTGAAATTATTCATTTAGTATAAATACTCGACTTTATAAGGGGTTTTATACCAAAGTTCTTCAGGCAAAGACGTTATTCTGTCTGTCCGTCTGTCTGTCGTAAGCTCTTACAATCGCTCTCATTTCCAAACCATTGGAGATATCGCTTTGAAATTTGAATCATTTCAATAACTTTATGAACAGTTTTTGTCAGTTTTTTTCGTGATCGGAAAATCCGAAAAAAAATACTGGATTTTTTCGTTTCTTTTCGGTTCTTCTTCCCTCGATACAGATTCAGGAATTGATTTGATCCATTCCGTATTTACTTCAATATGTCCTACAGAAGTGTAATATCTTTGAGAGAGATGCTAACGGGGTTTTTCCGGCACTTTTCCGAATATAGTCAATTTAAAAATAATTAAAATACAACGATCCGTTCATTTGAACTAAAAGTCGAAAACTGCGACCGATAGAGCTTGAATACATGAAAAATTCTACTAGGACTATTTTTCTTGAAAATGATCGAAAATCCAACAAAAAATGAAAAATCTGAAATCTGGGAAAATACGAAATATCTCAGAACCGATTGATGTTTTTACAATTTACCAAATTAACTTTTTCGAATGTCTTTGAAAAATCTACTAAAAATTCTCACTATTTTTTTCCGTCGATATTTCTGAACTATTCTTCTTCAACTCGATCGAATATTGGAGAAATCATGAAGAAATAAAAAAAAACTATAAAATTTGTACCTTTTTCCTAAAATCACCAAAATTCAAAATCGAAAGGAGATATCGAAAAATGTAATACGAACAGTTTTATAGTTCTTGAATAGGTCAAAAAAAACTAATTATAAAAAAATTATAAAAATCCCATCCCCCTCTAAATTTTTCTGGGGTTTCACGCCAGTATTTTTGACTATTTCACTACCTTACCCCTTCCCCTTTTCCCTACATCCAAAAGATTTTTCGAGCGCTCCGCGCCAGTATTTTTGAATATTTTTCCCATTGCCCAATATTAAGTACTGAAATTTTACGGTTTTTTTTTAAACATCGAACACTCGAAAGCGAAACGATGTATCGAAGAAATGTATATGAACAGTAGTTTTCTTGTCCCCAAACAAATCTACAAGAAGTTTCCATGAATTTTTTTCTTATCTTGGGAAATAATCGAAATATTGATAGTTTTTATAATCACCAAAAACTGATGGCGACAGATTTTCAATTTTCACAAGTGACCTTTTTTGAACCCCCGTAAGCTAGCAGAACCACTTTGGAATATGCGAATGTTTTTTAGGCCATAATTTTAGGCTAATTTTATGCTAATTTATTACCATATTCCCAAATTTTTGCTCTTCAATTGTGAAAGATATCGCGGGTTCTGCTAGCTTAACGTGTTGAGCTGGCAGAACCAAATCGCCAAACGAACATCGTCGATTTTTTTAGAATGCGTTTTTTTCAAAAAAATACTGGGTTCTGCTAGCTTTACCGTTAAGCTAGCAGAACCTAACCATAAAAAAGCAACTCAGAACAAATTCAGTTGGACAATAATTTTAGGCTCTATTCAGGCTAATTTATTACTCAATTATGTATTATTCTGCTCTTCAGTTGGAAGAGGAATCATAGGTTGTGTTATCTCAACACTAAGCTGGCAGTACCAAGAGGCTTACCGAATAGTTATGAAAAATCTGATCGCACCAAAATTTTAGGCTCATTTTAGGCTCACATTTGAACCAATCGACTATTTTTTTGGAACGCGTTTTTTAAAAAAATCCTGGGTTCTGCTAGTTCTACCGTTAAGCTAGCAGAACCCAACCATCAAAATGCAACTCATAACATATCCAGTTGGACAATAATTTTTGGCTCTTTTCAGGATAATTTATTACCCAATTATATATTTTTTGGTCTTCAGCTGGAGGAGAAATCAAAGGCTGTGTTAGCTCATCACTGAATTGGCAGTACCAAAAGGCTAACCGAATCGTTATGTAAAATTTAATCGAACCTCAATTGTAGGCTCACGTTTGAAACCATCGCCGATTTTTTGAAATGCGTTTTTTTTAATCCTGCGTTCTACTAGCTTTACCGTTGAGCTACCAGAACCTAACCATAAAGAAGCAGCTCAGAACAAATCCAGTTGGACAGTAATTTTAGGCTCTATTCGAGGTAATTTATTACCCAATCATATATTTTTTGCTCTTCAGTTGGAGTAGAAATTATCGGTTATCGGTTGTGTTAGTTCATAACTGAGCTGGCATTTCCAAAGGGCTAACCGAACCGTTATGGAAAATCTGATCGCACTATAATTCCATAATTCCAGGCTTATTATAGGCTCACATTCGAACCAATCGCCGATTTTTTTGGAATGTGTTTTTTTTTAAATCCTGGGTTCTGCTAGCTTTACCGTTAAGCTAGCAGAACCCAACCATCAAAAAACAACTCAGAACAAATACAGTTGGACAATAATTTTAGGCTCTATTCAAGCCAATTATATATTTTTGCTCTTTAGTTGGAGGAGGAATCATCGGATGTGTCAGCTCACAACTGAGCTGGCCAAAGGGCTAACCGCATTGTTATGGGTTTGGGCTCATTTAAGCCCACATTTGAACTCATCGCCGATTTGTTCGGAATGCGTTTTTTAAAAAAATCCTGGGTTCTGCTAGTTTTACCGTTAAGCTAGCAGAACCCAAGCATCAAAAAACAAGTCACAACATGTCCAGTTGGACAATAATTTTTGGCTCTTCTCAGGCTATTTTATTACCCAATTACACATTTTTTGGTCTTCAGCTGGAGGATAAATCAAAGGCTGTGTTAGCTCAACACTGAACTGGCAGTACCAAAAGGCTAACCGAATCGTTATGTAAAATTTGATCTCACTTTAATTGTAGGCTCACATTTGAACCCATCGCCAATTTTTTGAAATGCGTTTTTTTTAATCCTGCGTTCTACTAGCTTTACCGTTGAGCTACCAGAACCTAACCATAAAGAAGCAGCTCAGAACAAATCCAGTTAGACAGTAATTTTATGCTCTATTCGAGGTAATTTATTACCCAATCATATATTTTTTGCTCTTCAGTTGAAGGAGAAATTATCGGTTATCAGTTGTGTTAGCTCATAACTGAGCTGGCAGTACCAAAGGGCTAACCGAACCGTTATGGAAAATCTGATCGCACTATAATTCCAGGCTCATTTTAGGCTCACATTTGAACCAATCACCGATTTTTTCGGAATGCGTTTTAAAAAAACATCCTGGGTTCTGCTAGCTTTACCATTAAGCTAGCAGAACCCAACCATCAAAAAACAACTCAGAACAAATTCAGTTGGACAATAATTTTAGGCTGTATTCAAGCTAATTTATTACCCAATTATATATGTTTGCTCTTCAATTGGAGGAGGAATCATCGGTTGTGTCAGCTCACAACTGAGCTGGCAGTACCAAAGGCTAACCGAATTGTTATGGGTTTGGGCTCATTTTAGGCTCACGTTTGAACCCATCGCCGATTTTTTTAGAATGCCTTTTTAAATCTTGGATTCTGCTAGCTAAACGGTGAAACTAGTAGAAACCAGGATTTGAAAAATTGGATGATAAACCAGCCTGAATAGAGCATAAAATTATTGTCAAACTGAATTTGTTCTGAGTTGCTTTTTTATGGTTGGGTTCTGCCAGCAGAACCCAGTTAGTTTGAAAGAGAAGGCATTACAAAAAATCGGCAATGGATTCAAACGTGATCCTAAATTGAGCCTAATATCATGGTATGATCAGATTGTTCATAACGATTCGGTTAGCCTTTTGGTAGTGCCAGCTCAGTGGTGAGCTAACACAACCTATGATTTCTCCTCCAACTGAAGAGCAAAAAAATGTAAAATTGGGTAATAAATTAGCCTGAATAGAGCCTAAAATTATTGTCTAACTGGATTTGTTCTGAGATGCTTTTTATGGTTTGGTTTTGGTAGATTAACGGTAAAGCTAGCAGAACCCAGGATTTAAAAATAAAGCATTGCAAAAATATAGGCGATGTGTTCAAACGTGAGCCTAAAATGAGCATAAAAGTATGGTGAGCTTAGACTTTTCATAATCATTCGTTTGGCGGTTTGGTTCTGCCAGCTTAACGTTAAGCTAGCAGAACCCGCGATATCTCTCACAATGGAAGAGCAAAAAATTTGGGAATATGGTAATAAATTAGCGTGAAATTAGCCTAAAATTATGGCCTAAAAAAATTTCGCATGTTCCAAAGTGGTTCTGCTAGCTTTACGGGGGTATTATTTGATCACCTCTTGGAAATCTAGTTATAAGGGACTTTTATCATTTGTTTCTAAAAATAATAACTCAAAAATTAAACAGGAAATCGAAAAAATGTATATGAACAGTTTCATTATCCTCAAACACATCAAAAAAAATGTCAAATGAAATTTTTTCATATCGTCCCGCAAGTGGAGCTTTATGAAACTAGAGATCTATGAAATAGAGAAGAAACAAGTTCGTTGATTAATGACATTATCTTGGCCCAATATGAAACCAATTGTAAAGAGAAACATTCACAATTGAAAATGAACCAATACATAACTCCTCTGGAAATGGAAAAAAAAACTTTTTTGCAATATCTAACAGAAAACAACTACTTCCCCGGCACAAGCCACGCTGGACATTGACCTACATCAGATAGATATTGTAAAAAGGCCCTATATAAATTGAGACAAAAATTCTGAAAGTAAAAATTTGCATTTTCATTCATATAGTTGAAATTAAAAGAAGCTATTTTTTGTAATATCTAACAGAAAACAACTACTTTCCCGGCAAAAGCCACGCTGGACATTGAACTACATCTGATAGATATTGTGAAAAGGAACCTAACTTGATTGAAAAAATCTGAAAGTGAAAATTTGCATTTTCATTCAGATAGGAAAATCAAACTCTTCAGAAGCAATTTCACACTGTAACTATGGAATTGTAGGACTATTTTTTGTGCGGTGACACTTTGAAAATATTTTTTGACATAAAACCAATATGATGTGCTACCTGGGGAGTTCCAGTGTTTTGAAGACAATGAGGAAGTTCTGTAATGACAAACAAGACAGGTCAAGGAATTGACTCTTGTAATACTTTTGGCAACCAAATAGATTCAAATAATGAAGTTTCTGAACAATTCATTGAATTAATTTCAGAGGAGAAGTTTACCATTTTTCACATTCAAAACAAATTATTCAGAGTAGGTGAGCAAGCAAAATTGAGATTGGGCTTGCTTTGGAAATTAAATTCACAGTTGACCTGACCCGCTCGTTTATCATGCGATGTAGCTGTTGCTGAGTAATGAAAAGAGTTTGCAGTATCGTCTGTTTCGCGGATCGTTACACAACAACAATATTTCTCGCAAATTTAGTTTGATGCCTTCTGCTGGAGTACTTTCGGGGAGTTTGTTCCGTTTTGCCTATTTCCCATCGCTGTCTGAGCAGAGTGAATCATTATATAACTATTTTGTAATCGGGAATCTCTGTACTCTGAATATTTTGAAATTATTTTCTGCTCAGAAGTTCAGCTTTCAATGTGTCAACAGAAACGTCATTATAGACCGGGATCCCACGCCTATTTTCAAAATTGATTAATAACAGGCTGAATCTTCCTGAGTAGCTTCATTTTGCCGAGTCGCCCAACTCTTTCCTCTACTAAAATTCTCGATAGTGGTAACTAATGAAATGCGCAGGCGTCAATCATGTCGATTTGGTGAGTGCAAAAAATTCATTAATAAGTTTTTCAGGGAACACCTACCATTCAATTTGTAGGACAATATGGCCATTCAAGTATACAAATATTAACCAAGCAACGGTAAAAAAATCCGCTGGTTATTAATGAATTTTTATGACCACGTCATTGGTACATGTTGGGAGTGGGGGACTCTTCAGTCCTACCATCCATTTTGTAGGACAAAAGTATTTTCGAGTACTTTATCGAATTATCTTGAGGTTCAACTGAAAAACTAACTGTTATTAATGAATTTTTTTCACTCACCAAATCGACATGATTGACGCCTGCGCATTTCATTAGCTACCACTATCGAGAATTTTCGTAGAGGAAAAAGTTGGGCGTCTCTGCAAAATGGAGCTACTCAGGAAGAATGAAGCTACTCAGGAAGATTCAGCCTGTTATTAATCAATTTTGAAAATAGGCGTGTAATCCCGGTCTATTATGGATAGTCACAGACGGTGAATCACAATCTCACGATGTTTGAACATTACAGGACTTTTTTATTCTTAAAAAACAAAACACAAAAAAAATCTATAAAAACTTGGTATGGAAAAATTTCTGTCACAATGATCTTCAACAAGGTCAATATTATTCACTGTCCGATTTATTTCCTGAAATGAATTAGTGATGAAGGATATGTTGCGTATACGCATCACTGGCATAATTACAGTTATACAAATTTTACCCCCTTATGATTTTATTATTGATGAACAGATTCTGATGAAATTTTGAATGTTGATATCTCAAGAACTCCTGAATATAGTGGTGTGGTCAGTACTTTGATGAAACTTATGAAATTGAAGTGGTGGGTTGATTCAACATATTTTTTTTTCAAGATATGAACGCTGAAACATCTCTCTCTCTCTCTTTCTCTCTCTCTATCTCTCTTTGAAACGCCACTAACTCGTGTGGGCGAAATGTTTTACGGATTTATTTTGCACTAGAAAAAATCCTATTTGTTTTAATATAGTAGCTTCAGAAATTCTGTGTCATCGAGATAAACTGTCCGCTCCGTACGCCACTGTTTCAAAATAGTAATTTGATCACTGTCATGTACCGCTCCTTTCGGATTTCAGTACTCACCTTGCCCGTCTAATTGAAGCAGACATGAACATACCTTAAGCTAAAAGTAAGTGATAACATAGAATGTTCAAGTTCCAATGGTTTATGCAACCCACATTAAGTGGATGACAGTTATCAGTTGAACTACCCAGTTAACACAAACATCTAGGAGATGTTGCTTTCTTGATTATTATGGTAACAAAATGAGTTGCATTCAGGAATTACTGAGTGGTAACAGTGTTGTTATGAATTGTTCACAATTTTCTTCTCATTACAAAATGTGAAGAAAATTGCAAAGCACATTGACATAAATTTTGGTTTCATTGTGATTTTGTCGGTATAGAAGGAATTAGGTTGGTAATAAAATTAAACATGACATCACCATCACGACACAAAATGGCCAGAGTTGTTTGTCGAGTCGAGAGTTAAGTATAATTTGTATTTGGTTGACGCCATTCTTTAAATATTCCATAGGTACTTCTCTGATAGCGTGTAGTGTTCTGTTGGACTCTTTTTATTTCAAAAGTTAAATCAAAAGTGTTTATTAACATTGCTCAATTATTATTTCAACCAAGAAGTGTATCCCTTCAAGGACCGGAACGGTGAGTAGAAACTTAGAAAGGTAAATTCAGTGATTTAATTTTGCATTTTTAGGATGGGTACTGAGTTCGTCGCGAAGCAAATGCTGTCCAGCGTATTACAGTTGAATTAAAGATTTTCCTACATTTCTGTATATTGTTTTTTGGAAAAGAAATCTGTAGGTCACAATGAGCTTATGACATGAGGCATAAGATGTCCGGAGGACTGCTCATTGCTAATATCCTATACAATCGGAAAAGTTGGGTCGAAAATCCATCAGAAAACAATTACTTTCGTGGCTACTGCCACGACGAACATTGAATTACATCTGATGAAATTTCCGTGCAGAGTTCCTACAAGGTTATCTCTGCAATTGTTTGTTGCATGGAAATGTTCATCGAAACATTCGGACCACATATATATCGATTTCGGAGTGTTGCTCCTCATCAGTATAGGGTAGGTCTGGCAGTCAATAAATAATGACTGCGACGAATGAATCGACAACCAAACCCATGTCAAGACTGAAACTGAGATTGCGCCCACACAGTGAGATGGCGCTCGCAGTTTGGAGTTATCCACTGTGTTTTTTATCCGAAATTGTTTTTATAGCAAAGAAGAATAGCTGAATTCTTTGAATATGCAATGAGCTCTTCAAAATTGTAGGTCATGAAAGTTTATGTCTTGATGCTGTTAGTATCGAAAATGTTATTGTATGTGCATATACTTTTCAATTCACTATTATTTTATTATTTTTCCTGGGTTAATTTTTGAATAACCACATGTACTTTTGTACCAAAAAATAGTCATTAAAGATATTCTATTCATTTCAATACTATCGAAATCTATTTTCATTGTCGAATCCACGTCCAACCGAGCTATCGGGTGTGTTATGGGCCTGAAACATAATTGCATATTCACAGCTCTATTCCCCTAAATTTTGCCCCTAAGGAACATCTCGCAAAACACTTTGGCCTAACAACCCGAAAAACCATACCAACTTTCTACATATCTCAAATTTTTGTTGATGTCGCTCTTCAAAAAAAAATCAATTCATTCGGGCGATGAATATCCAACCCACTCTGTATTTATTTCCGCTCCAAGTCAGAAGGAGGTAAACTGGCAGCGCTCGTTTCCGCGAAACAGACGTAATATATCCTAAACGGACAATAGTCAGTTAATTTTGCATGTCGCTAACGTTGCGCACCAAATTAGTTGTAAATCTGCGGCAGTGATGGATGTTCGGTTTGCCCTAACTGTCGGGCTCTCATGAACAACGTCGGCTCATCCTTCCGATATCTCGTGCACGCTATCCCGGCCGAGTGTTGCCAAGTTTCGACAAGGAAGATTTCCCACGTCTGCGAAGAGGTCCGCAAGTTACGGAGTGCTTCCCGAATCATTCTTTCTGATTTCGACTTTTCTCATTGTTTTTTTAATTGAGGCCCTCATGAATAGATTGCTTTTAAAATTGCTAATGGAAAGTATAAGCTTTCCATATTACCAGCATGGTTTCTTGAAGCATAAGAGTACCGATACAGCATTATGTAGATTTGTGTATGGGATTACTAGGGATTTAGACAAGAAAGAAGTTACTTCAGGACTGTTCCTTGAGTTTACCCAAGCACGCAATCAAAACGTAAATCATGCAATTCTCCAAAACAAATTGCTGATATATAGTAAAAGGAGCCACGTTCTTCAGTAGTTTAATTATTACCGTGGGAATAGATACCAACAGGTCAAATGGGGTTTGTCTCTGATTTGAATCCCGTGAATAGTGGTGTACCACAAGGATCCGTATTGGGGCCATCTCCGTTTCTTTTTAACATCAACGGTCTATCAAAACAGATGAGGCAAGCTACTACTCGGCTCGTAGCTTGTGCTGATGATTCCAATTTTCTGTTCGTTTCCGATACAATACAATATGTTTATTCAGTGAAGTTCAGTAACATAAATATAATATGGTTTAGAATAAACATAAAAATAACAACAGAAGCTGTATTGCAAATACAGCCTGTATGTGGCTTGAAATTGAAATACAATTTGTTAGATACTCATGATAAGGTAAATTATGTCAAAATCTGGAAATTACCTCAAGTTCAGGAGGTTAGGTCATAATGGGGATTATCGTCTGGGTCGGGTAGTGTTACATAATAGAATTAACAATAATAAACGTCGGGGCGTGGCGCAGTGGTGAGAGCGTCCGACTTTGGGTCGAAAGGTTCGGAGGTCGAGCCCCAGTTGCGGCTGGGATTTTTTAATTTAATTTGACCGATTAAATTACTCAAATCTCGTGGCTGGACTGGGGTGAGTCCTGCACGATTCACTGTTGCGTTCCAATCAACAGTGCTGCTCCTAAGGTGGCGCATGGAGTTAGTAACAAGGCCTATCCAGAACACGTGGCTAATGACCATAGCAGTCGATGCCAAGACACCAGAGAGAAAAATAATAATTTATAAGTTGAAAAATAAATTTTAAAATATTGCAGTGTCAAAAAGTTGTAGATACAAAATGACTAAATTGACTAAATTAATCAGACAATTAGGACAGTATTGAATACACTATGACGGTACATAATTATAGTAACACATATTATAATACTTAATCTAATTCCTGGTACATGCGAAGGGATTCGTCCAGACATTCCATTCCCTCAAGTCAATTCATCCTGTTATTTACTATGTTATGAATTTTGATCTCGGTGTATTCTGTAACCATTTTTTAATCGCTTTTTTTGAAATTTAAGTAGTTTGATGCTGTTTTTATTATATTTGCTATGATATTGAAGATTTTTGAACCTAGGAAATCGAAACTACGCTGTCGGACATACTTATAGCATTTCGGTACAATTACATTGGATCTGTGTCTTGTTTAATATGAGTGTCCTATTGTAGAAATTTTAATTTTGTTTCTATAAATGTTTGTTATCATTTTTTGACAGTATAACTGTCTCAGATCAAGGAATCCACTTCCGTTGAACAGATCATTGCTTCAATAACATCTGTCCCTATTGTATATTATCCTAATTAGCCATATCTGTAGTATATGTACTTTTTCTAGATGACAGTCAAGGACTCCACCCCATCCAATATTCCCGTACGATAACTGAGATTGTATTAAGGATAAGTACAAAATTCGTAGATAAGAAATATCTAGGTATTCTTTCAAAAATTTGAAACGAGACAAAAGTCCTCTAAGTTTATTTGCAATAAAATTCATTTGTAAATCCCAACGTGAGTGTCGATCGATTATTATCCCTAAATACTTCATTGATGTTGATTCAGGAATTTGTGTATCTTCATCAAGATTTAATAATCCTAGATTTGGTAAATTATTATTATAAGATGTGAAAGGTAAATATTTCGTTTTTTCTATATTTAATGTCAATTTATTATATTAAAACCATGATTTGATTAATTTAAAGTCTTGCTCCGCTTTCTTTTTCAAAACATTCCAGCTTTCTGCTTGATACATTATCACAGTGTCATCCGCAAATAATTTATCAACATGGATGATGTTATACCCAAGCAGATCACATGAAAATGGGTTGAAAAAAAAAATGTGTTTCGATAAGGACAAAACAGCATTGATTAATTTCAGAACTGGACATTCTCAAGTTGAAACTGCCGATGCTATTGCTCTGCTAATGCTAATGGTGCAATAAGAATTTATCCGAAATCATCCCCTTATTGCAAACACGAAACGTTTATATAGAAGATAGTTAGTCAACCTTATGGGATTATAATTGGATCAAAATGAATGCGACATGTAGATGGCGATAGTGAGCTCGTATCCAAGTCATGTCGTAACATCAGTGATCTGGCCTCCAAGTCATGTCGTAACTTGATTAAAACAATGGAAAAGCATTAAAATCAGGGTTTTTTGAAGGAACCTGCATTTAAATGACGTCAAATATTAATGTTTGTAACTAATCACGCTAGATGACACTCGCGTTTGTGTCCAATTCCTTTTCCACAGGCATTGACTAACTATGTTCTATTTAAACAATGACAATACCAATGCACGTACTGAGTACACTAGTGTAATTAGATGCAAGGGAAATTACCCAAATGCAAAATCCGCTCGAACTACATTTAAATCAGTCAACTACAAGTATGTGAAAGGAAAACTATAATTAATTGCCATCAAACATGCGTTTATCACTACATCGTGAATACGCCATCCACTGATGAGCTTCGTGTGATGATGATAATCTATTTAAGATAAGCCGAGCAAAACGTTCATCACAGAAGCTGTGAACAGTGCCTAGTATAATGAATGAAGTTATCTCTAAATGTTTACAAAATTATTATATTCGCTGTGATCCGATAATCTAGATTATGGAGGAGTTAAATTTCGATTACTCGTGTAAGTAATTATGTCGAAAGAAGCTGCAGTTTATTTTGTATATAGATGTTTGAAGAATTTGTGAATCGTCAGTTCAGTTAACACTGATCAACATCAGCACACTAATAATCCAGAATCTGAAGACAAATGTCATGAAAAGTACTGATTTGTTCAATTCGGTGTGCTAATTAATATTCTAATTAGTTTGTAACATTGAGCGACCATTTCTGGAAAAATGGTAGCCAGTATTTTGACAATATTTTCTCTCCAGCGCTACCTGAGTCAAAAATGGCGATTACAAATAGCATGTAGAAACTTTCAACAACAACTGTCAGAAACTACGAAAAAAATACTGAAAGACAACAGTCAACAAATTTATCCATGATGGGTTCGGTGTGACATGGGATATCTTCCTCTACATAACTTTCTTCATTACCAGTTCTCAACACAAAATGCATCAAACATTTAAAAACAAAATTCATTACCAATCTGACAGCAGAAAATCGATCACCGATAGCCTGTGGAATATTGTCAATTGGGAACGTACGATCTTTTCAAATAATTCATGAGAAAAATATAATATTGAATAGTATTCCAACATTTTGGAATTTCTGCATCTATCACAACAAGAAGCATGAAGCAATTCTTTTCCATTAGTTAGAACTGAAAAAATTAGAGCGTGTACTGAATCGCGTAAGCTACGCCATCTCTTGACGACATAAAATAGATCGAATTTATAGATATATGGGCATTTACGTTTTCATATATTTGCGACGCTCGAAATGTTAATATATTGTGTTGCGTGGAAAAAATATACATAGGAAAGCAAAATAAAAAATTGTGAAAGGCTTTTGCGGCCATCGTCACTAACATGATGGTTCTTCGGGTTGTAAGGCCGACGTATGTTGGAGAAGATCTCGACGTTTCGCCATCACGAGTGGTTAGCATTTTCAAGAGATATTTTTTCAAATTTCTGATTTCTTAATTCACTGTCAAATGCTTGACATTTGTTATACGTTGTCTCAATAAATTTGATTGATTTGACGTTCTTACATCTGATTGGTCCATAGCGTTAGCTGACATCATAGAATCGTTCGTACCGTTTTTTGTGGGTAGGGAGCTTATTGAATATTTTTGAAAACTGGAAGCCAAACCTTGTTCAATTGTAGTCCTTCTTCGGTTCTGTTGAAGTTGTTATGGTGTTTCTGAATTTCAATTGCTTCCCGGAAGAGTCTTGGGTAATAGGCAGATGTTGAAGAGATGACTTGGGTTTCTTCAAATTTCACTCTATGGTTATCGTTGTTGAGAGTATGTTCTGCGACAGCAGATTTCTGTGTGTGCCCTAACCGACAGCAAGCCTTCTGCTCTTTGATTCTTGTTTTAACGGAGCGTTTCGTGGTCCCGATATACATTTAAAACCCAAGGTATGGTTAAGATATGTAGACGATACGTTTATAATTCGGAGCCATGGACCAGAAAAACTCCTTCCTTAACCATATCAATGACATACACCCGAATATTCAATTCACCATGGAAATTGAAAATGATAAGTTTTTATAATTTGTTGACTGTAGTTTCGATAATTATATCATCTTCACAACTGGAGATCTTACATAATTACATGTGGACCCTAAAAATACCTACAGCAATAATTGCCTTTATAACTGCCTTCTAATCAATAACTAATTAACCACCTCCAAGAAGGGACACACTACCACCCTATACAAGTAATCGAAAAGTAGGACTGATCATTCTTGGTCTTGGTATCAAAAAATTAATGTAGTCTCGGTCTTGGTATTGGTCTTGGATTAAAATGCGTCTAGAAATTTGAAGTATTCAATGTTTTTCAATACAAAAATATTTTATTTACTTCTTATATGGTATTTTAAAATATAAATATAACCCATATATAGGGTGAGTCAATAAATATGCGGTAATAGGCTGTCGAAAATTGCAAAATCTCACTTTTAGTATGGAATAATAATTAAATATTCGACACAAAAATTCATATAGGTATGCATCAATGTACAGTATGATTTATTTGAAATAAGAAATATTTGCTAAGTTTAGCTGGAAGTGACAACAACGCAGTTTCAAAAATATTTCAAATTCAAACTTGATAAATTTGTATTATTTTTTTTTCTATCGTCTAGAGTTGACTATACAAATCAAGCCGTTCGTTGAGCACATTTGAATTATGGATTTTCTTTTACTTCTTTACTTCCAGAGATTTCAACTTGTTCATCATATTTCCTTTGCTACAGGTAGGGAGGATTTTCAAATTATCTTTTTCTTGTTTGAATTTTGGAAGTGTTAATCCAAAACAATTTTTGGTAAAGGTAAAGTTATCGGGCTCATTCTCCATGAAAAAAAAAGTGAAACTCACGTAGTTTTATCTCCTAAACACGAATTTGAAAGAATTTTGTGGGGGTCTGAATTACTTTAGGAGTTATAGCCATTTTAAAGTCGAAAATTGTAGATTTTCAGACACGAATTTTGCAGTCAAAATTTGCACAAAATGCCTCCTTCTTTTTGTTGACACTGTCATTAAATACTAATCTATCCATATTTCACGTTTATAAACACAGAAACTAATTTTTTCACACAAAAAATTTAACTTCTTTTACTAGTGATTCTAACCTATTTGTTAGTTATTTACATGTTCATAAGAAGTTGGTATCACTGAATCTGCGCCGTCAACTATTTGAATTCAAATATGAGCAATAACTTCCCCTTCCTTCTTATGTTTTGAATAGTTGGCGGCGCAAATCTCAGGTAACCAACCTACTGCAATCATGAAAATTACTAAAAACCAAACAAAAGTTGGGTTAGTAAAAGAAAGGTCAATCGCTAGTAAAAGAAGGTCAAGTTTTTGAGTATAATTTTAATTTTTGGTGTTTGTATTTGTGAAATATCGATAGATTAGTGTTTAATGACAGTGTCAACAAAAAGAAGGAGGCATTTTGTGCAAATTTTGACTGCAAAATTCGTGTCTGAAAATCTACAATTTTCGACTTTAAAATGGCTATAACTCCTAAAGTAATTGAGACCCCAACAAAATTCTTTCAGATTCGTGTTCAGGAGACAAAACTACGTGAGTTTCACTTTTTTTTTTTTTGGAGAATGAGCCCGATAACTTTACCTGTACCCAATTTTTTTGCCTGAGCTAACCTTATGTTAAAGGACCCCGCAAAATCCTTATGGAATTTGGGTCCTGGTGGATTTTTTTTTAATTTTTGGTACGATGTAGTCCATGTAATTCTCAACCGATGTTACCAGTGCGTCAACCTGAAAAAATTAACAATTTTGCTGCTAGAGGGTGTTGAAATCAGCCCTTGAACTACGTCCTACTGAGAAGTTAGCGAAATCCACCAATATTTTTTTTGAAGGGATGGAATGGTGAAACCAAACAACTGTACGATTTCCTTAGTTTGAGCTGATTGAAACATTCATTTTGATAAGGCATTCACAAGTAGTCCAAAATTTTTTTTTGTGTTTCAAAATAGGGGTTGTTCAGCATAATTTGAACTAAAATACGTAGAGATATTGTTTCCGCCTATAATAATGACAATCCCCTTCATGTATAATAACTCCCATTTGTGAATACAAAAATCGTAGTTTGCTGTCGGCTAAATAGGAAGGAAGAGAGTTTGCAAGTGGATAAAAATATCGGATAAATTACGTTACCGTAGCAACCCTAGCATTTAGGTAGTGTCTGTTTACCAAGCAATGCACGTCAATTTGACAATTATAAATGTCAAAAACAGAAAGAGTTAAACAGCATATATAACAATTCCAAAAAATCACTCGAGCTACGCTCTCGTGATTTTGCCAGAACAGCTCTCGTTAAATTGCCAATGAAAGTAAGTATTCGAAAACAACCACAAAAAATATCCGGCTAGATCTGAGCTCTTGTGGTATTACCCCCGAATAATCTATTCTGAGCAAGGGATGATTTCAACGTCCCCTATCATCATAACTAATAATTTTTGGGGTTTGTGACCCAATTAATTTCTATTCAAAATAACTTGAACTGCATCATATTAGAAATTCAGAAGAATCCACGAAATTTGTTCGTTTTGTGCCATTTGAGGGGAGGGGGATAATCATAAAAAACTGCTATTTCCCTCATTCAGAGATATTTAAACATTCGACGATACATTTGAAGGAACTCGAGAATTTTTTTTGCGTTTCTTAATAGGAGTTGGGAGAAAGAAGGGGGGTAAGATTTTTTTTATAAAAAGCGCAATATTGTGCAACATCAGCAACAATGAAACAAGTGAAAATATTGTTACCGGATTCAAAAATAAATAGTCTACTCTGCTCAAGTGGTGATTTCAACGCCTTCTAGCAGCAAAACTGTTCATTTTTTCAGGGGTTCCACGTTAAAATAACATAGATACAGAATATCACGTCATAATATGACATACATGAATAACACAAACAAAAATAACATTAAAGAAATATATCATAGTACAATAATAACATGAATCATAATAATCTTTCTCGGAATAATAATATTCTAAAATAACAAATCAAAATAATATTACTTGTTTTTGAAGATTTGAATCTTAAGGCTGATCTAACCTGAACGAACTAGCCTAGCACGCAAGTTGAGAGCTCAGAAGTTGAAGAAAAATTCATTTAGAGGGTAGTATTTTATTAGTCTGATCTAACCTGAACGAATTAACCTAGCTCGTAATCATCGGTATTTCTTTGCGATAATAATTCTGAAAGTGATATTTTCTCGTGATGTTATTCATTAATAATTTTATTTCATATAATTGTTTTTCTTTCCTGTATTGATTTAGTACAATAATATTTTGTTGTGTTATTTTTACAAATAATATTATTTGAAAATATGATTGTGACGTGCCACCTTTTCAGGTTGGCGCAATGGTAACATTGGTTGATAATTACATGGACTACATCATACCAAGAATTCAAAAAAGTCCCCTGGGACTCAAATGTGAAAAAGGGAAAATGATGAATTTGTTGGAATCTATGGAAATAAACAAGTCAAAGAAAAATCCCAATTCTGTTATCCTCTTCGAACAACTCGATTTAAACAATAGCCCTCTCCTGAACCTATAACCCAATTTCCAAAACCTGCATTTATCAAATTATTTGTTATGTTCATTTATCATTGGTATTGATTCTGAGAAACGATATACTGCAACTAATTAAAAATCAGGACGGATTTGTCGAGGGACAATACCGGGTGACACAACAGACATGTAGCAGCCTGTAGTTTTTTTATTTGAAGAGATAAAAATTCGAAATTTGCAGAAGTTACGTAATCAATAATAGCGCTTCATTTGAATCTAACGACAACTTTTTTCAACTACCTGTTTGATCGGCAGTAACTCCAACTTCTTTTTTTTGAATGACACCCTGTATATTTATCTAGCCTATCTTATTTGTCTTGAAATTCACTATTCAACCGTGTATCACAAAGTGGCAGTCGTTTCTCAATTCGCAGATGAATGGCATTTTATTGAAAAACATCAAGTTGGCTGTTACCCGAATTCGATAATCGTTCGATGCTTGGTAGACTTGGAAATCCAAAGAGTATCAGTTAAACGTTATAATTTCAGTTTTATCCATACCAGATCACTTCCTACAGATTGTCAATAATTTCTTTACTAAAAAGAAAAAACATCTGAAAATAATTCACGATATTGTGAAAACTGAGATAGGAACATATTTTTTTCAATTTGGCTACTTGTGAAGAAACTATCTGCCTTTCTATTTGGCCATGTAGCCATATCATGATCTTTCCATTTGGAAACATAAAATTAAAATTGTTCCCCTGATCCACCAATTCACAAGTCTATTAGTTGCAATAATATTTCGCCTAGTAGGCGGTGTACAAAAAATGTTTAGTGTTTGACAGGTAAACATCATTTGATTGCAATGATTATCTCCGTCAGTTTTATGCTGATTGAAATTGCATCGTTTGATTAGATACTAAATATGTATTCAAAGAACGGAAAGGTCGATATGTTGTTGATATCCGAAGAGTGCAAGAGAAATTGTAGACAGGCTGAACAATTGTATGTCGAAAGATTTCCGGAAAGATGCCATCCACCTGATAATTATTTCGCTAGAGTAGAAGAGCAGTTCAGAGCAGTTCTTTTCAAAACTCTTTTAGCAGTCTCTCGATTCACGCCGATTTCGTCCTCAATTTGTCTCAGTGATATCGTCGGATCTGCATGTACTATGGCCAAAACGTTTACTTCCATTTCCTAGTCGACAATGTATTGGAGATTGTTTTGATTTTTCGGTTCTCTTATGAACTGCTCTTCTACTTTAGCGAAATAATTCGCGGATGGCGTCTTTCCGGAAATCTTTCGACTTACAATTGTTTAGCCTGTCTACAATTTCTCTTGCACTCTCCGAATATCAACAACATATCGACCTTTTTATTCTTTGAATACATATTTAGTATCTAATTAAACGATGCAATTTTAATCAGCATAAAACTAACGGAGATAATCAGTACAATCAAATGATGTTTACCTGTCAAACACAAAACATTCTGTGTACACCGCCTACTAGGCAAAATATTATTGCAAATATCTAGACTAAAAGACTAGTGAATTGATGGATCAGGGGAACAATTTTAATTTTATGTTCCCAAATGGAAAGATCTTGATATGGCTACATGGCCAAAGAGAAAGACAGATAGTTCCTTCACAAGTAGCCAAATTGAAAAAAACATTTTCCTATCTTAGTTTTCACAATATCGTGCGTGACGTTTTTTCATTTTATTGAAAAAATTATTGACAATCTGTAGGAAGTTATCAGGTATGGAAAAAACTGAAATTATATCGTTTAACTGATACTCTTTGGATTTCCAAGCCTACCAAGCATCGAAAGATTATCGAATTCGGGTAACAGCCAACTTGATGTTTTTCAATAAAATGCAATTCATCTGCGAATTGAGAAACGAATGCCACTTTGTTATACACGGTTGAATAGAGAATTTCAAGACAAATAAGATAGGCTGGATAAATATACAGGGTGTCATTCAAATAAAAGAAATTGGAGTTACTGCCGATCAAACAGGTAGTTGAAAAAAGTTGTCGTTAGATTCAAATGAAGCGCTATCATTGATTACGTAACCTCTGCAAATTTCAAATCTTCATCTCTTCAAATAAAAAAACTACAGGCTGTTACATGTCTGCTGTGTCACCCGGTATATAAAAATATAAATAGAAATGTTATTGGGTATAGCCCTCACATTGTTGTGCAACCGTAGACACGTGTTGTTGACTTCCTTTGTTTTTATTTTTACATCCAAGTGTTGTACATCTTCGCACTTGATTTTACCGTACTGATGAGAGCTTAAGCTCGAAACACGTGTCTACGGTTGCACAACAATTTGAGGGTTTTACCGAATAACTTTGCAAGGTAAATCTTAAATATAGGCAATGTAGGTATAAATACTCAGATTTGGATATAATCTAGTTAGTTTTGTAAATGGTGTAATTACCGAAACTAGTCAACAAATATAACAATTATCGTGGAAAACGACAAAAACTGTTTTATTGTGTATCCTAAGTGAACATGAATTTCCACAAATTAAACAAGTCGTCAATCAAAGAAGTTTTCCTTGTGAATTTATTTCACTGTATGTGTAAAGAATTGGAAAAAAATCTGTCACATAAAAGGAGTTCTCAAACACCAAATTGAACATAATCGTCTCCTTAGATAGAAGAACACTTCTCTTTCATTTCGATCACGATTGGTTGATGAGGGTAATTCATCATCAATGCAAAGACACCTAAGTTCTATCTCAACGAAAGTCACTTTTATAGCAAGCCTTTTTTCTATTTCGTTTTTTACTTCCCAGAAACATTATCTCGACGTAATGGATTGACAACCATGAAAAAATTCAAGCTCATCCCTACATAATGGGAAGCCCACAGATTTAGCGGTAATGGACAGAGTGATAATTTAGAACTGAAAAAGCCGAGGAATCCTTCGCGTACATGTAGATTCAAGTTGCTGAATTATCCTTTCAATGGCCATATAGAAACTCTGATGTAGAACACGTCTTCAAATATTAGAGAATGAAATGGTAGGGATATCACTGTAATTTGTTATACAGGGTATCCCACGAAGACTAGGACAAGGAATATCTTGGAACTCGAAAGTAGTGGAGAATTGTAATTTTGGGGTTCTGAGTTAAAGCAAATGGTTCAGATTTTTTGATATTATGTTACCCATTGAGCATTTTGTTTTCAGTCACGTGACATCAGATTCAAAATTATTAATGGGATAACCTGTATATTTTGGCATTTTTATATTCCTCCCGATAAAACAATTTCAACGAACTGAAACACTTGTGATATAAAACGATCATTTCAATACAGATATGTCAATATCCTTCGTCTCACGACGTCTGAATCTTGCTCGTTTCAGATCATTTAGGTTTAGGGTCGCCCTGTATATTTGGGCAGTCCTGTATTTTTCGTGATGATTAAAACAAGGCACAATTATATCAATAATCCATATTTTATTGAAAAACGTCTAGGACAAAGGAAATTGAAGTACCTGTAGCTCTTGAACTAATCGTTTTAGAACACAAGTGTGATAACCTGTGGTAGAAGTCTATTATATCTCAAAGTGGAGTCGTATGGATAAACAAATCAGTAAAACGCAAAGTCGTCTCCACAATTTAATTTCCCATCTAGTTCAATAGGATGGTGAAACGGTGACTGACCGCTATTCTCAGTTTTGCTGATGATACAGCTATTTTTTACAAAAATAATTCATAGGAAATCCTGAAAAAGGAAGCTGAGGATGATATGCGAAAAATAAAAAAATGGTTTGAATACAATATACTCACGTTAAATGTAAAGAAAACTAAATACCTTCCTTTCTCCTCATATGCCACCAACTTACCGAATCTAGGACCATTAGTCTTGAGTGATACAGAAATTATTCCAGAATGTGAATCAATAAAATACTTAAGCATTATGATCGACAGGCATATGCGCTGGGATATCCACATAAAGAGTGTAGTAAACAAAATACGAGGATTATTAACTAGATTCAAAATTTCGAAGGAATTCCTAGATACTAGCCATTTGAAAATTATGTACCATGCATTAGTACAAAGTTTGATATCTTATGGGATATTAGGATGGGGAGGTGTTACAGACAATCATCTAGACAAAGTAAACGTTGCTCAGAAATGGATACTGAGAATAATTTTCAGTAAAAATATTAGATACCCCAGCGAAGCATTATATAAAGAAAATCGAATATATGATGCAAGACAGTTATTCGCAATGAGAATTCTACAAAATATACACAAAGGAAAAATACAGATTCAGAAAATAAACCACTGCTATGACACACGGAATAAAGAATATAAAACGGTTTTACATAAATGTGAAAAAGCAATAGGTCAACACAGCTGCGAGTACATTAGCTCCAAGTTATATAATTACATCCCGAAATACCTAAAAAATATCCAAAGTTATAACGAATACAATAAAAAAATCAAAGAATGGTTATTTACGGAAAACCGAATGGTGTTTAGTGATATCATAAATAAATGCATGAGAATATAAATGCATGAGATTATTATACTCATATATGTATATAGGTTATGTGTTTGTCTTTGATAGTATCTTTCGTCCTTTTCCCAAGTTTTTATAAATTCTTGTTTATATTCATTCTCCGAATCATATAAATATAACAAGTTAGATTTAGATGCGACCTCAATATGGTCCCTATACAATATTTATTTTTCACAAATACAATATTTATATTTCACAAATTATATATATATATATATATATATATATATATATATATATATATATATATAAATAAGGAAGGATTTAGCGAGGGGCAATATATAAAAATATAAGTAGAAAAGTTATTGGGTATAACCCTCAAAATGTTCTGCAACCGTAGACACGTGTTTCGAGCTTAAGCTCTCATCAGTACGGTAAAATCAAGTGCGAAGATGTACAACACTTGGTTGTAATAATAGAAACAAAGGAAGTCAACAACAGGAAGCCAACCACACATTTGTGGCTTCGGTTAGAAGACCTTGTGCTCACAAGGCAACAACTAACGTCGCCACGGAGGCAGCTATAGCTACCAGCGTGACAATCCTATCCAGGAAAATACAAATAAGGATGGATTTAGCGAGGGGCAATATATAAAAATATAAGTAGAAAAGTGTTGTACATCTTCGCACTTGATTTTACCGTACTGATGAGAGCTTAAGCTCGAAACACGTGTCTACGGTTGCAGAACATTTTGAGGGTTATACCCAATAACTTTTCTACTTATATTTATATATATATATATATATATATATATATATATATATATATATATATATATATATATATATATATATATATATATATATAGTTAGAGACAGTTTAGTAAGAATTTCATACAACGCCACGTACAAGCTGATACCAAAATATCAGCTTCTGTGGAATTGAATGGTTTAATTACATATTTACAACGCCACATACAAGCTGATACCAAAATATCAGCTTCTGTGGAATTGAACGGTTAGTTTTACAGTGTTTTATTATGTCAAAAATTGTAATATTTATTTAGTAAATAAACATATATTATTATTATTATTATTATTATTATTATTATTATCAATCAGATAGTCGTCCAAAAGTAGAAGTAGTACATGTTACGGTCCTATATAGGACCATCATCAGCAATTCAAGAAAATTCTACAATAAAAGAAAGACTATGTACTAAAGACAAACAAGGCCATTATAAGGTTACTCACATGGAGAAGAAAAATAATGTTGTGTAATATATATAAATTGTTTAAAAAATAATATTATTAAATAAGGTTAAATAACCACATTGTTACTTTTTAAGGTGTGTTTTAAACAACCAAAATTTGTGAAAAACGAACAAAAGTATAGGTAGGGGTGGCTGTAAGGCCTTGGGCACCTTAATCCTATAGGGGAAATTAAATGATTTGAACATCGATCAAAAAATGAAATCAATGCACGTGATTATTGACTGAACAGGACGGATATGAATTATGAACTAACAGGGTGACAGCTGACAGCACAGCCGGAACCACTGTCATGATTACTCTTCCAATCTTGAAATCTTGGAAATCAACTCGGCCATCAACAATCCCAATATTGTTTCCCTCAATGAACAAACACAGTTCGATTTCAAAAAGTTCTTCAATTCTCTCACTTTTCTAAAAAACTAGATTCTTGTTCCTGCCTTGGTTCTCCATCTTTATCTCTTATAGGTTGGTGTACAATAGTTGTTCTATCTGCTCTGTGGTGGGGGTTGTCCTTCTTCTGTTCGGTCGCGGATGACGAACGTTTTCTTCGCGGAGTGGATTGTAGTAGCTGGTTTTCTCGATCCCACTGGTCCTTCATTTCTACACAAGTGCTATCACACTTTCAGTGTGGTCATGTGGGATTTGTTCGATTGTACTAAACCAGCTGTCTACTTCTGTGAGGTTGTTCGGCCTTCGTGTGACGGTTGGGAGGTGGGTTTCTCACTCCATGGTGTAGATTAGAGTAAGTATTCTGTGGTAATCCGCTTCTCAGTTTCATAATTTGTTCCTATTGTATGGATTGCTCCTCTTGTTATTGGTACAGTTGGGTGGCTTGAGATCCTCTTGTTCGGAATAGTATCGTTGGAATTATTTCCTCCTCGTGTTCTGTGAGTGGTGGTCTCGCGTCACTGTTCTGTGTCAATTTTGACATAAGAGTAATCATGACAGTGGTTCCGGCTGTGCTGTCAGCTGTCACCCTGTCGGTTCATAATTCATATCCGTCCTGTTCAGTCAATAATCACTTGCATTGATTTCATTTTTTGATTGATGTCCAAATCATTTAATTTCTCCTGTAGGATTAAGGCCTTACAGCCTCCCCTACTTACAGTTTTGTTTGTTTTTCACAAATTTTGGTTGTTTTAAACACACCTTAAAAAGTAACAATGTTGTTATTTAACCTTATTTAATAATATGATTCTTTAAACAATTTATATATATATATATATATATATATATATATATTACACAACATTATTTTTCTTCTCCATATAAGTAATCTTATATTGGGCTTGTTTGTCTTTAGTACATAGTCTTTCTTTTATTGTAGAATTTTCTTGAATAGCTGATGATGGTCCTATATAGGATCGAAACATGTACTACTTCTACTTTTGGACGGCTATCTGATTGATAGCGGTCAGTCACCGTTTCACCATCCTATTGAACTAGATGGGAAATTAAATTGTGGAGACGACTTTGCGTTTTACTGATTTGTACAAGTGTGATAGTTTGTTGGAATCGTTTTATCAGGAGGAACATAGAAATGCCAAAATAAACGGGTTGTCCTATTGATAATTTTGATCTGATATTACCTGACCAAAAACAAAAATCTCATGAGGTAACATAATACCAAAAAAAACTACACCAATTGCTAAAATTCACAACCCCAAAATTACAATTCTCCAGTCCTCTCGAGTTCCGAGATATTACCTGTAATAATCTTCGTGGGACACCCTGTATATTGAAATATCGATTGCCCAAAAACTAATCATTTTGTTGAATAGAGAAAGTGTTTTTACCGGAATGGATCTCAGGATTTATAGGTAGAGTTTATCCAGATTTTATACAATCTTTCATTCGAGTAAAGCAGAGTGGCACTGATGAAACGGAGAGTCGTGAGTTCTTGGAAATAGCATCAAAATGAGTCGTAAGTATACAGGGTCCTACGAAGAGTTGGCGTCCTATGTGAAGAACTTTCATTGATAATTTATTGTTAAATTCGACTTGTGCGCCATTTTGTGCTTTGAATAATACAGTGTGTCCCACTTTGAGCAGCCACACCCTCATATTTCGTTGAGCATGAAATAATTCGAAATTTTCTCTGACTCAAGTTGTAGTACTCGAATACCTACCTTTTTGTTCTCGTAACCTTTGTATATCCATTTTCCACGGCTAACTACGACCAAATGAATAGTGAAAAATTAGGAAAAACATACTAGGCATTTTTTTGTCGCAAAAATAACACCAGATTCTGTTTCAGAACACTTTAAAACCCCCAAATCTCAATGCTTGAATCATTAGAATATACAGGGTATCATCTGTAGCTGGTAGCATTATCAACTCTAATCCATAAATAATGCTTGGAAAATTTCCAAAATGTATTCTCTTGTCACAGAATTCCCAAAAATATTTAATTAATACTTTGAAAAATAGCCAAATATCACTTTTCCAAGGCTAACTCTGATCAGAATGAATGATACCCTGTATATTCAAATGATTCAAGCATTGAGATTTGGGAGTTTTAAGATGTTCTGAAACAGAATTTGGTGTTAGTTATGCGATAAAAAAATGCCTAGTATGTTTTTCCCAATTTTTCACTTTTCATTTGGTTGTAGTTAGCCGTGGAAAATGGATATACAAAGGTTACGTAAACATAAAGGTAGGTATTTCCGAGTACTACAACTTGAGTCAAAGAAAATTTCGAATTATTTCATGCTCAACGAAATATGAGGGTGTGGCTGCTCAAAGTGGGACATACTGTATAAGAAATTACCTACTCAGATAGGGGCACGTGACTTTTGCTTCCTGTCGAAAGTAATAGTTTTTCAGAATATTCACTAAAGATAAGCGTATTTATACGAAATAAGCTGTTTTCATTCCAAATTTACACCTATGTCTCGAATTTGAACGTTCTATTGCATCTTTCACTTCTTACCATGATTTTAATAATTACGAAACTTTGGCAAACCTGTTTAATACCAGCTCTAACTTTCAATTAGGAATCATCAACAAAAATATATTTTTTGAGGAACTGTCAAAAAAAATCCTGTTTTCACCGTGAAAAAAAAACTTTTTTACACTGCCGCAATAATTCACAAAATAAACATGAAATTTAGCTTTTTGAAGGATTTAGTTTCAACAGGGTCAATCAGAAATTGATAATTCATCATAAAACAATTTCATTTATTGAAATAATAATTGATAGTACAGTTTGAACAATTACTTCCAACATAAATTTTTGAAGATGTTCCATGTTGATATTTTTTGAAGAGTTGATTCCACAATTTTATCAGATATTTTAATTTGTTTGGAAGAAGATGGAAGGTTCAATATTTGTTGAAAATGTCAATTTCGTTATTCAACCTATCTTCTATATATGCTTCTGTCACGTTCGTTATCAGCATCTTGGATAAATTTATTGATATCATCCCTTGATAAAACTTTAGATTTCTTTCCTCAGTATCCGACGCTTTTGTTCTTGATGAACGGGACCAATTTTGGAAACTTCCCTATATCAATATTTTTCTCAACATTCAATGTACTTTTCAGCATTGAGTAGATACTCCATAACGTAAATGGTTATATAATTTTTGATTTTTCCTCAAAATAGCACATATGTGTAACCAAACGGATTTTATAACCGGAAATAATAATTTAAATCAGACTCAACCCCGAACTCCTATATATGAAATGTTCTCTCAAACCCTCGAAAACTCATGTTACTCTAGTAAATATTCTCAGAAATACATGGTTACCAAGGGTCCACTTAAAATATACGATGTTATTGATTATTTTTAAGTGTTTCCGTGTGTACGAATATTTCGAAATGGGACATTTCAGAATAATAGAGAAACAAACATTCGAATAATCTCATCATGTTTAGGTTTTTGTGAGAGGCCCAGATTCTTATATTTTAATAGATCACCCAAAGTTCTCAAGGAGGGCGAACCAGGCCCACTTTGAAATTAAGGTCGAAAATTGGTTAGTCCTTCGTTTCACTCGTTAAAGTTAACATGTGGTCGCGTACTTAGTTATTTTATTGGTTCCAACCTTTTACAGCTGTTTCGTGGTAGCCCACTCGTCAGAAAGTATTTTCGGAAGCTCTCAAAACAGCTGTCAAAGGTTGGAACTATCGGAATCAAATCGAAAAGTACTCTATTTTCACTTAGATTCTGCTTGCGTTCCTCATAAAACGTACTAGAAACTTGATTGAACCTTGGGTTGGTCAGAACAACAAAATTGTTGGCTGCCTGTCAATGAGTAGGTAATCATCTAACGTTGCATTCCTTGGTTCGTTTCAAATTGAGTTTCAACGAGTGACTATAGATGTCACAAATTACTTTCTGTTATAATATATACATATATATATATATATATATATATATATATATATATATATATATATATATATATTTATATATATATATATATATATATATATATATATATATATATTTATGTGAAAATAGAGTATATTTCGTTTTAATTCCGAGAGTTCCAACCTTTGACAGCTGTTTCGTGCTCACGCACTCATCAGAAAGGATTTATGGAGCTCTCGAAATCAAAACGATTCCACTCAAGAATTAGTACCATGAAGGCACGACAGATATAACAGAAAGTTACTTATGACATCTACAGTCACTAGTTGAAACTTAATTTGACACGAACCAAGGAATCCAAAAGTAGAGGTTTGTCTACAAATTGACAGGCAGCCAACAATTCGTTGTTCTGACCAACCCAACGTTCAATCAAGTTTCTAGTACGTACGTATATATATATAAAGTCGATCTTTTCCACCTGTGTCTAAAAAGTTGATTCTCCTAATTAACTCTTAGTATTTGTTGTATTTGAATTATTTTGAATCTTTTGCGTTTTATCTTGTTATATTATTAGTAAATTGTCTGGCCTCATTCACCTTTTTCCGGTTTAAATTATATTATCAGTTAAAATCAGAAGTTGCTTCATCAAATAATTTGAGAAATGTCCCAACATCTTTGGTTGTTATTCCTTATTGTTTTGTTTAATAGATATAAGTGTTTTGAAGTATAGTTTTATTCTCAAATGTTCAGATTCCAGTTTACAAAAATCCTTTTGATTTGAGAGAAAATCATTTTACTTGAGTTGAACAGAGTAAGTAAATTTGAGTGCTAAAGTGAGTCCCGCAACGAGTTCTCAATCTAGCATCGAGTATAGAAAGTCGAGATCATCTGATGAAATAGTAAGGTCAGTTAAAAATCTTAAATGCTGGGAGGAGTTGCTAGAAAATTGGAGCCCAACGTTCTCAATTATTATTATGTTTTAACGACTCCGCTCGTTCGAATCAGTTGTGATAAAGCTCTATTTAATTATAAAATCAGCATTTGTTACGTAAGCACATTTTCAGAAACCTTTTTTACAAGTTTCTTGTCGCACCATTCACGAAATTGGTCATATGTTTTCTCATATATTTACTTGGATTTGACCAGTAACATATTAGATACTATTGCATCTGATTCCTCAGATATATCTGATGGGGTATCACTACCACTATCATAATCAACATCCATCTTCTTGAAAATAACTTGAAATTGAAGCAACCACTAGCAAACACAGTTAAACAGTCAAACACGTGGCGTGCCAACAAACCGTTTCTATAGTAACGACACAGACAGACCAGCGAATGCTGTGAAATTGTATTGAATAACATGTATGGAAAAGAGAAGTATTATTTAGTTATTTTGGACAAGAAAAATTTTTGAATACGATTTTGCTGAAAACAATATTTTCAAGACAACAGTCGTTTAAAAGCGAAAACTTATCGGGAGAAAAACCACGTCAAGATGTATTAGAAGTATTATTTTTGATATATTTCATACGAAGTAAATTCATGCCTTGACCTACAGTCTCGGTCAAAAATCAACACTCTCATGTGCCATTGAAAAACACTCATTTTACGCACTTCATACAAAAATAACTGCCTGTCTGTTTGTTAAGTTATCTTATCTCCAAGCATTTGAGGTAGAAATTCATTTAGGTAGATTCTTTCAGTATTAAAATGATATCAAAGTGATAATTCGAAACATCATGAAACTTCTTCTCTATCTATCTAACCAAAGTTCATCACTTTTTACGGTACAAATATCAAATATAATTCTCACTAGTCCAGCTATGAAACTTTCATCAATTTCGTAAAGAAAGCTAAGGAGACAAATGAAACGGGTTATCTATAATGAAAATTAAAAATGTATTTTCTGCGTAGTTTATAGAATATGCGCGAATCTTGATTCGCGAAACCTATGTTTGTCGGATTCGTCCCAGACCATTTTTTCAGAGAGAACATTCAATCATTCTAAATTCAGACGTCTCCATAATCGATTTTGGAAAGATCAACAATTTTTCCCGTGTTGCCCAGAAGAGAAATGCCTATTGAATCATCGAATGTATTATTTTAATGACATAACACTCATTCCCATATATTGAAATTCATTCTCCTATATTTGTAAGCTAGTTTACCTCGCAGGTAACAAACACAAAGGCCTTTTGAGTTGTCAACGAATTACATAATCCCAAACGTTCATTAAAACCCTTTGTTGAAACTGAGCTTGTCAAAAACATTCTGGATTTTCGTTTGATCAGTGTAACAAAATATGAAAATTCGATTCTGAGTTAAATATGGCTCGTCTGTCTCCAATAAACTCATTCATTTCACTAGGGTAGAAGAGCTGTTCAGGAGAAAATTGTACAATAGAAACAATCCCCTAGTCATCGACTTGTGAATTGATTTACACTTCCCTACAAATAAAAATAGACCACTTGGTGCTTAGGATGGTTCGTTACCATGCATTCGTATTATGAAAAACAACCCTTCTGAGCCTTGAGTGGTTTATTTTTATGTGACAGATAGTTTCTCCATAGTAGACATGTTGAAAAAAAAGGTTCCTCTCCCAGTTTTTTTAAATATCGTGAGTTATTTCCTGGTGCTTTTTTTAAATCAAAGATTATTGACAACTTGCAAGGATTGATTAGGGTTTCGAAATGTTTTGAATTAAATCGGCTAACCGATGATCATTGGATTTCAAAGCAAGATCAAACTTTCATCGAATCCTGATCACAGCCAAATTAATGATTTTCAGTAATGCATTTTGACAGTCAATCAAGAAACGAACACCAAATTGTGATAATTGGTTGAATAGGGAATTTCATGGCAAATAAGACAGTCTAGAGAAATATACGGGTTGACATTTGAAGAAAAAAACAACGGTCATACAGGTTGTTGAAAAAAAATTTCAACATTTTAGAAAAAGAGCACTATAATTCATGTACGTAACATCCAGTGAATTTCAAATTTGGATATCGTCAAATAAGAAACTACAGGCTGCCACATGTCTTCTGTATAACCTGCTTTACTTCGTTTACATTTACTACGTTTATTTTTTTTGTAATATTCCACGTCCCAAATCGGCAGTTATTTTAACGGAAAATTTCAAGTTCTTTATCTAGGAAAATAGACAGGTAACAAAAAATCATGTTAAGTAAAGTCTTGCTGAAATTAGAAAAGAAAATGATCCTATCAGTCTTGAATCTAAAAGCACTGATGACGCTATGTTCGCCCTGCTGAAGAATATGTACTCGAGGATCAACGAGGGTAAGTCAGTCGCAGCTATATTTTGTGATCTTACAAAATGCTTTTGACTGCATAGATCACAAAATACTCCTGAATAAATCAGAAATGAATTGCTTTAGAGACGTTTCACTGAAATGGCTCCACTCATATGCATCTGAAAGCGCCCGGAGAGTCTCATTATACGGTGAGATGTCTAAGTCTCGAATCATATGTGGGGTCCCCCAAGGCTCAGTGCGGGGTCCACTCTTGTTTCTCTTAAATATCAACGACTTGGCCTCAATCAACGTTGAAGGAAAATTCACTCTATTTTCACAATGGTATTGTTTTGTAAGAACAACACTGAACTAAATGATCTCGGTGCGGCAGATATGGAAGAAGTTAAGAAATGCTGTGATGCTAATGAATTATCTCCTAATTTCTAGAAGGCACGCATCTCAACTTTCAAATGCAGACTCAATGAAATTTTTATAGGTGCTTCAACTATAGCTGATGAATCAGTAACCAAATTTCTTGGACTCTATGTGTATGAGGATATCTCTTTCACTACTCATATCACGTACTTATGCAAAAAACTGGCTCCAGGATGCTTTTTTAGGATAATCAACATGCATACCGCAGTGGACGGTCCACAGAAACTGCCCTTCATGCGGTAGTGCACAGAGTAGAAAAGGCACTCCATTTCAAGGAGTGGGCTCTCGGAGTCTTCTTCGACGTGGTGGGTGCCTTCGATAAGGCAAGAACAGGCGTCATCTGCAATGCACTGCAGATTAGGGGAACCCCTCCTACGCTGATTAGATAGGTAGCTACGGAAAGTGACAGTGTCTCTGGGAGAGAGCCATGCCGACATCGAGGTGAGGGGCGGCTGCCCGCAAGGTAGCTGTCTCTCCCTTCACCTTTGGTGTCTAGTCATGGACGAACTTCTCAAGAGACTAGCCGCCAACGGTTTCTACGCCCAGGCATACGACGGGCTCGTCCTGGTGACGGGCCCTTTCCTAGATGCAGTCTGTGGCCGGATGCAGTTGGCGTTCAAGAAAATAGAAAGGTGGTTCGAGGAAGTCGGCCTCGCAGTTAATCCGACTAAAACAGAGATGATTCTCTTCACCAAGAGAAGGGAGGTAGATGGGTTCAGATCACCGGTAATGGGTGGAAAACCCCTAGAGCAGGCTAGAGAGGTAAAATATCTCGGGGTAATTCTGGACTCGAAGCTAACTTGGGGGCCACATGTCGATCGAGCAGTCGAGAAGGCGGTGGTCGCTATATGGAGTCTGCGCCGGGCAGTGGGAGGGAGGTGGGGACTTAAACCTCACATCCTTCACCGAATCTACACGGCGGTAATCAGACCCAGAATCCTATATGGAGCAGTGGTCTGGTTGCCGAGAGTGGACCAGATAACCACAACCAACAAGCTGGGAAAAATTCAAAGACTAGCTTGTAGGGGAATAACCGGCGCGATGAGGACGACTCCCTCGGCAGCCCTAGACGCCCTGATGGGTCTGCCGTCGCTTCCAACTTGTATAAAGAAAGGAGCGATGGCGTCCTATCTGAGAATGCGTTACTCAGAAAGCTGGCGAGGAGAGCGGTTCACAGGGCATACCGAAATTGCTGTGGTAGAGGAGAAAGAAATCCCACAATCCGCTATCAGAGTGATACAGGCAGAGGATAAAATTAGGTGGAAAAGGACGATCTCGCTAGAGATCCCAGACAGGTGAGAGTGAGAAGAGGAAAGGATGATATTTCCCCCAGAAAGCCTGGTCTGTTTTATAGAAGGGTCCAAACTGGAGGAAGGACAAGCCGGAGCAGGAGTTTACTTGGAAAACGGAGAGAAAAGAGTCTACGCGCTAGGTTCTCTGACAATAGTTTTCCAAGCAGAGGTGTATACCATCCTGGAGGCAACCAGAATGGAAGAGCTGAGGTCCGGCCCAGAGAGACATGTTTATGTCTGCTCGGACAGTCAGGTCGCCATCAGAGCTCTGAATGCAACCAGAACCAGATCAGTACTGGTTCAGGAGTGCAGATATTCCCTGGAGAGTCTTGCGACTGAAAAAGAAATAACGCTGATGTGGGTCCCGGGCCATGCAGGGATTGAAGGCAATGAGCAGGCGGACCAGCTAGGTAAGCAAGGAGCCGTACAACCCTACTACGGGCCCAAACCCTCACTCGGCATAACAAGGAGACAAGTAACAACGGCAGATCCACGGCAGATCCACTATGCACGGAATGTGGGGAGGAGGAGGACTCCTTCTACTTCCTGTGTGAATGTGGTATTTATGGCAGGCTCAGACAAAACGTCTTCGGATCTGCCACTAAGGAGGAAGAATTGCACTCATTGCAATGGAAGGACATTTCGACTTTCATAAGAAGGTCGAAGAGGTTCGAGCAGGTATCCGACATGGGATAAGTGAAGATGCCGGGGATTGCGAAAAGGGTCCACTGGGGCCTAGTCGCTGACGCTTGCATCCCCCACCCATTACCATTACCATTAGAGACATTTTAAGATAGTCATGGCACTCTAGATTGAAAATTAAAATTTGATTTAAAAACAGGAATTATGTAAAAACCAATTGAAAAATTATGAATTCGGATGTAGAATAATTTGAAGAATCCTAACAAATGGTAGCCCTAAAGTGATATGGTTGGCACCTGGTATAATCTTATTTCAAAATATTGACTGAGTTGCCACAGTAACATCTATTCCATCACTTCTTGATTTATTCTGTTTCCGATGTGATATGAATATACATCCTCACGTCAGCCTTCATGTATTTTTATCATGTTCTAGATATGAAGTGAAATATGAAATGAAATATACCGGTCGTGCATAAAATTTTGTATATGTATTACGTGCGTAAAATGCGTTTTTGGCCTTCAGCGTATAATGGCCCTCGACTGACGCCATCGGGCCATTATTCACGCATCAGGTCATAAACGCCTAATTTACGCCCTTGATAGATAAATAACTATTATGGCCTTCAGCCATAAAAGCTAACTTTACGGCCTTGAAACATAAGTACCTATTATATCCCCTTCTCGTATGGCAGCAATACGAATTCCTGTCCTATTCCTGACCTAATAATAAGTAAACTAAGTAATCTCTTGGCAAACAAATTTCGTATAATGAATACGGAAAATTATTCCTCACCAACATGTATCATTAACATGGTATTTGCCCGATAATTAGGAAACAATTTAGGCTACTAGGTACACCGAGAGACTAAGGGTTTGTGTGATCGGGCGAGAAGGGAGAGCGTCGATCCTCGTTAAACGCCACTTCCCCTAGTAATTAGGGCGAGAGTTCGTTTTATTTTCGAGAAAATGAAACTGTTCTGTTGGTTTAGGACGCGCCGGAATTATACTGGAAAATCTGTATTTCACGGCAACGTGTATCCACCTTGTAGAAAGTTCTTCGGCGGTATTTTCGTCATAAAGTTTGTTTATGGGCGACCGGTGAAAAAAGGATAGCGATAATAAGGAGAATGAATGTTTTCATTACAACACCAAAAATGGGCAGTAATTGGAAAGTGAAGAAAAATTTATGAACACGAATCGAGAATGGAAGGCTGGATAGTTCACTTTTTGCTAATACCGGGAAACTTTACAAAGTTTTTCAAAAACTAGTAATATTAAAAAATCAGGTTGAGTTAAAAAACAGCGCAGGCTGACACTCCGCCTTTCACTATGATTTTTTTTCTCACAATTCGTATCTTAAAAAATATAACAGAATATTGATTATTTTATAAAAACACCAAGAACAACTAAAGATAGCTACAGAATTTCAAGTTTCACAATGAACATTTTTTGGTCTCCTCATAATAATCTACAAAAAGTGTGGAGAGACTTTTTCCGTTTTCCGTTTGAAGAAAATTAATCAAGACAGTCACGTTTTGAAAATACGTATTTTTGTGGAAAATTTGTCAAGACAGTCATGTATTGAAAACGCGAATTTTTATGAGAAATTAGTCAAGACAGTCAACAGATGACTTGTGGAATTCCGCAAGGAACAGTATAGGGACCATTACTTTCTCTAGTATATGTTAATGGAATTTTGGAAAAATTTCTGTTGGAATTATTTCATATACCGATGATACTGTCATTATTGTTAGTGGAAACTCATGGGAAGAAGCAGTGTCGAAGGCTGAGACTGATGTTTCTGTTCTGAAAAACAACTTCGATTTTGATCTTTTGACACTAACTTTGAAGAAATCAAATTTCATTACAGTTTCCTGTAATGAGACCAATCAACCTAAAAGTATTAAAAAAATTAATTAAATTCATAAATCAAAATGTATACTTAATAAAATCAAACATTATATATATATATATATATATATATATATATATATATATATATATATATATATATATATATATAAACCGGTAAATTCTTGAGGATGCAATCAAATCACTGGGCTTAGTCAAAGAAAACTCTTTGTTATATTGTCAAGCTTTTATTTGACTAAGCCCAGTGATTTGACTACATCCTCAAGAATTCACCGGTTTTTCTTTAACTAGTCAGTCAAGACTACCTCTCCACAAGGTCTTCTAACCGAAGCCACAAATGTGTGGTTGGCTTCCTGTTGTTGACTTCCTTTGTTTCTATTTTTACATCCAAGTGTTGTACATCTTCGCACTTGATTTTACCGTACTGATGAGAGCTTATGCTCGAAACACGTGCCTACGGTTGCAGAACATTTTGAGGGTTATACCCAATAACTTTTCTACTTATATTTTCATATATTGTCCCCCGCTAAATCCATCCTTATTTGTATTTTCCTGGGTAGGGTTGTCACGCTGGTAGCTATAGCTGCCTCCATGGCGACGTTAGTTGTTGCCTTGTAAGCACAAGGTCTTTTAACCGAAGCCACAAATGTGTGGTTGGCTTCCTGTTGTTGACTTCCTTTGTTTCTATTTTTACATCCAAGTGTTGTACATCTTCGCACTTGATTTTACCGTACTGATGAGAGCTTAAGCTCGAAACACGTGTCTATGGTTGCAGAACATTTTGAGGGTTATACCCAATAACTTTTCTACTTATATTTTCATATATTGCCCCACCTGTATCTTCAAAACTATAGAAAAATTGGTTATTCTGACCAACCCAAGGTTCAATCAAGAAACTTGATTATATATATATATATATATATATATATATAGTGACCGCCAAAAAGTATGTACCATATGGGAAAAATTTTTATTATTGGAGTATTGGAAAAATATTCTGGGAAAAAGTTTGTGCATGTCCGATAAACTAAAAATCGATTTTGACACATGTCATGTGATCGCTAGAATGGCGGCAAAATGAAAAATATTGCAATGCAAAGGCAAAAAAGGGGTAAGATGGCAAGATATCAAAAAAAGTTATTTGAAAAAGTCACTTAGAATTCAATTTTATACACATAAACGAAGTTTCAAGAGATAATTCAAAAAAATTTAAAATAGCAATTTTTTAAAAATATTTTCCCATCTATTTAAAAATATTTTTTTTTTTCTTAAGAATAGCTTGACTATACTGAAACATTTGCATTTTAATGATAATGACAAAACTTTCTCATTTTCTCCACACCAGAGGGCACTAAATTGAAAAAATGGGAATTTGTCAGAACCCTTGCTGTTACATCGGTTCGTATCTAACAGTTATATCCGAATTCCACGACCATTGTGATGACATGACACTCCAAAAACATGGTTATTTCCAGATTATAATCAAGTTCCGATGATAATCGTGCATGAGCGTTTCACTTCGCACATAAACTTGAAAATAGTGCGTCAAATTAAAGATTCTTAAAGTTTATGTGCAAAGTAAAACGCTCATACAGCATTATTATTGAAACTTGATTAAAATCAGGAAACATGGTGTTTCTAGATTGCCATATCAACACAATAGTCTTGGAATTCTGATATAACTGTTAGATAAGAACCAATGTAACAGCGAGGGTTCTGGCAAAAACCAATTTTTTTAATTTAGTGCCCTCTGGTGTGGAGAAAATGAGAAAGTTTTGTCATTATCATTAAAATGCAAATGTTTCAGTATAGTCAAGCTATTCATAAGAAAAAAAATAATATTTTTAAATAGATGGGAAAATATTTTTAAAAAATTGCTATTTTCAATTTTTTTGAATTATCTCTTGAAACTTCGTTTATGTATATAAAATTGAATTCTAAGTGACTTTTTCAAATATCTTGCCATCTTACCCCTTTTTTTGCCTTTTCATTACAATTTTTTTAATTTTGCCGCCATTCTAGCGATCACGTGACATGTGTCAAAATCGATTTTTAGGTTATCGGACATGCACAAACTTTTCCCCAGAATATTTTTTCCAATACTCCAATAATAAAATTTTTTCCCATATGGTACATACTTTTATATATATATATATATATATATATATATAGACAAAAATTTTAAATGGACACTCACATATCAAAACTTGCAAAAAAAATGACAATGACGCTTTGCAAATTTCGATTACTTAAGAACATAATTGGTCGAAAACTTTTACTTATATTTTGTCATTGTTTATTAGAATCTATTATGTCTTATGGAATAATTGCTTGGGGTCGAACTTATTTCAATACTTTAATCAATATTTAGTCTTCAGAAATACGTACTTTAAATTAGGTTTAACAAACCATTTAAATTCCCATCAAAATTGTTATTGCACAAATACAAAATTTTGACAATTAGGGCCTTGTTTTATAAAAAATCTTGTACCTATCTCAAAAATTATAATTCGCCTTTACAACCAAGTAACTATCACCATAATACAAGATTAAAATCTAACAAAAATGTAGTCACAAAAATTTTCTCACACTTTATTGCTGGATCATGCTATTAATATAGGGTGTAGAATATTCAATTTGATCCCGATTAAATTAAAAAAATTATGTAAATCCTTTGCAAAATGTATGAAAATATGGACAATTGAGAACATTGAAAAGTCATTCAGCATTTGAGTGAAATTTATGACTGATGATTCGGTTATGTTTATATAATTACCTATATGTATTTTTGTATGTAAATTTTCAAATCATATTCTGTTAGTATTCAGATTATATATGTGTATTGAAAAAACATATGATTACTCACAGGTCTTATAACCTATGTAATCATATATCACCTTATGACTTCAAACCTTTTTATTATTTATTATACAATGTATTACAAATTCAATAAATAAAAAATAATAGTTATTTATTGTATAAGTGTTTTAAATATCATTTTATTTGCGCAAGAATGTTTAAATTTCTTATGCAAATAAAATGTATCTAAAACACTCATGCAATACAATGTTTTATTCACAATCACATTCATTTAGAATCAGAATCGCTGAAATTTTTCATCACAAAATGATTTGACGTTTTGCTCTAACAGCGGCTGTCACCTCTTCAAAAATCATTGAAATAACATACAAAAAACATAGACATTGGGAAATATAGTAACCTCACTGCCTATCTGAAGAGTGAGTCGAGAGGATACAAGGCGAAGAAGGCTGCAGTATTGGAAAGAGCACACGTGGAAGAATTTTTGACGAGAGCTTGCGATAAATAAGTAAAATGTGATTGATATTCAAGATTGTATCTTTCATTATTCCACTAGTGGAATAAAGTAATTTCATTATTCCACTAGTGGATAAAGTGGTACTTTATACGGTTCATAAGTGTGGATAAAACTTCAATTATAAGGTTATTGTGGATAAAATAATAAATGAGTCATTCATTGTAAAGACGTATTTTTGTGGGAAATTAGTCGAGACAGTCATGCATTGAAAACACGTTTTTTTTTGTGAAATCAGTTAGGACAGTCATGTATTGAAAACACGTATTTTTGTGTTAAATTACTCATGGCAATCATGTTTTGAAAACGCTTATTTTTGTGGGAAAATATTCGAGACTGTCATGTTTTTCAATTATAGTCTCAAACACATTACAGTCGTTGTATTCATATCATTGGTGTCCAATAATAGTTTCAAAAGGCATTAAGGTCGTCGTATTCATATTATTGGTGTCCAGTTATAGTTTTGGAGGTATTGAAGTATTAAAAAATTTCCTAAAACTTCTAGGACATTCAACTTTCGAGCTTTTCCCGAAGCGAAGCGAAGCACAAATCGGAGCGCGTAGCGCGTGAGTCCCCCACTTGTCCAATTTCTAGGCCCTTCAACTTCCTTCAACTTCCTCAACTTCCGAGCTCCTCACCTTCCGAGCTCCTCAACCTCCGAGCTCCCCAACTTCCGAGCACCCACTCGTTTATCAAAATTTTTTTCAGTGATGAACCAAATAGCGAGACATGGCCCAGTCCAAATCACCGGTAGTTGATGCGATCGTATTTTACTGGATGATGGTCAAGATTATCACCTAGGTAATTCTTAATGACCACTATCAAAAATCAGCCATCTAGCTATCCTTAGATTGACCTACACCCTATAGATTTTATTTCTTCATGTTTGATTCGTCGTTCTCAAAGTTACTGAATTGTATCGAAATGACGAAAATATTCAACATTATAGTGAAAATTCGCATCGAAAATACAGGTCTGTATTTCTACAAAAAATATACAATACAGTGCGATACAAATGTATGGATTAAAGTCGCTATTTCAAAAAAAAGACCTTTTGAAAAAATATTCAAAAACATTCAAGATTGAATTTTTGAAGACCTATACTGTTATGAAATGAAACGTTGGAAAGAAATAACCACATTAAAAGTCACAAAATCAACAAAATTTCCATCAGAGAGCCTAAATAGACATTTAATTTTCATACAAAATAGATTATTTTTCTTTAGAAAGACCATTTTCAAAACTGAAACCATGCACAAGCATTTAAAAGCAAAAAATAACAAAGAAATCGTACTTTACGATTCCAACCTTCGGACAGCACGAAGCGCTTCCAAGAAACATACTAATTCACAGTCAAATATAAAAACAAAACTTAGTCAGTTTGATGATTAGCACATCACAGTCCCAAAAAGACACAAAAATTAATTCAAAAATATTTTTTTTTTAATCATGAGTAGAAATTCAAAGATCACCCAGTACATTAAACTCTAATGCCAGCCAATCACAGGCAGTTTTCAAGCAGAATGACGAGGTAGCCAAATACGTCAAAATACAAATGAGAAAAAAATACTTCAATACAAAAAAAGTGGAAACTTCATGATTATAAAATAGTTTAATTTTAAGTATATTTCATAGAAACAGAATTGTTAATAGGTTAAGTAGTTTTGAGAAATAAATTATTAAAAGTGATACTAAAATAAAAAGTGATCCTAATGTGCCATGAATTTCGCGTGAAAACGTCGTACCTAGCAACAATAAAGAAAGAAGAATAAAAAGAGGAGTGGAAAAAACATCAAGAGTTGGGGCTGTTTCCTTTATGAGAACATGGTGGAATTTTTCCACAAATTATAGTAAAAAGTACAGAATCGAACAAAAAAAAATTTATTGTCGCAACTCAGAACTCGCTTGGCTTTTTGAGAGGATTTTTAACTGTAATTCACCCAACCCACATTCATCCAATAAATGAAAAAACTCATTTTCTAATCGAATTATTATTTATTAAGACAAAAAAACAACATAAGAAATTAAACTGTTACAGAAAAAACAGGTAAACGAATGACCACGCTGAATAATAAAAAAACCAAACGAAAAAATATAAAAAACGTTACTTACATTGTGCTGGCAACCAGCAGAGCCAGAGATGGGGACATGCCAAACATTTTCAAGTAATAATTAATTTTCGAGCTGTCTTCAACTCAGCTGACGAGTGACGAGTGATAAGAATGAAATCATGAATGAATCTTGACCTGCCCAAAAGGTGTATTTATAGAGAGACAATATGATGAGCTTGCATTTTTCGTTAGGTCGCTGCACGCATAAAAGTGCTTACCTTCTCTGTGCAAGTCTGTGAATTTCGAGCTAGTTTATATTTCTGTCTCCGGTAATTGTATCAATTTTGATGTCTATGAACTTGAAGAATTAAACTATGGAATTGTGGGTACTGAGTGTTTTTATTTTAAAATGTTGAAGTTGATGTTGAAAGATCTTCAAACTTTGCATTTGCCTACATGGATTTGAATTATTTCATGATTATTTTGTATATTTGACATTATCAAAACATAGACAAAGTGTCAAGGCATTAAATGAGCAGAAATCAGCTCACTCAGACTCCACAATTCCAAGAAATCGTCCAAAAATGAGAAGAGCTGCTAGCATGGAGTTTTCCAGAATAAGGTACCATTTTTCCTTGTTAATCAGAAGTTTCGCCAATATTTTTTTTGTGTCTATTCAAAAACGTTTCTCCCAAGACACTCATAACAGTTTTCGTGAAATTCCGCACACGCATAAAAAAAAACTTTTGTTTAGCATTAATTATTAGTTATAAGAACAATTATCTATATGGAAGACTTTCGTTTTAAAAGAGTTATTTAGGTCAAATCTAGTAAAATCTACAATCTTTAAATTGAAAGTTGAAAAACCAAAAATATTTATTCACAAAACTTTTCATTTCATTTACAATTTCAACCAGCTAAAAAATAGTACAAAACCTACAATAATCTTTCAATACATATAAGAAAAGCGAAAAAGTGTACAGGGGTCATGTGACACCTCAGTATTCATTTACAGCGGCAACCAAAATTATGTATTCAGAAGAATGAAATTATAATGAATGCTGATTCGTTGAAGTAAGTTTTGTTAAGTACCGCCACTGAAAATAAAACATCGCAGTGCCTTCTATTCCTTTTGTTGACTCAGAAAAAAACCGGAAACCTCATTATCTTGATTTTCTTTCAATTGCGAAATAATATCCAAGAATCACTATTTCCCTTGCCTGAAAGAATCACTCAAAAATCCTTCAGTCGCGAGCAATCCAATTAGAGTGAGACGCGCAATCAATCAGCGCGAGTCAATCATCCTACCTGAGTACATTGAATGTCGTAAATAATCAGAAGTGGACATCTCCGAGCAACGATCCCCTTTCGTGTCCAAGAATACTTCAAAAGTACTATTGTCAATTCGTTTCAATGCAATCAGTCGGCCAGACTTATTTCAGAATTCTTCATAATTATTATTCCGTGTCACGACATCGTTAGGCGAGTTCATTACGGGTTCAGAAACTGATCATTTTTATGCCAGCATATCATGTGACCAGAAGCACAGGAAAAGAAGTACATTTTTTCTACAATTTATTATGAATTAGGACCATTACAACTGTATATGAGTTGTCATGTAAAAATAAAACAACCTAGATCTTGACTAATATCTAATTAATATCACCATGTTCACAAACTACTTGGTTAAAAAACTTCTTTCATGGAATGATAACTCTAACGGTTGAGCAATTCCTCTAGAGTTTTTTTGTAATGTGTTACTGAAGAACAAGATTTTATTTCGGATGTTAGTCTAACAAATTTGAGAATGTCAACGTTATTCGGTGACCTGTATGAAGAGTTAAAGCAACATGGATGTTATCTTTCATTCTTATGTACAAATTGTAGATTACAGAATTTTTTTTTTTTTATGAAATTATCTCGAATTTTAGAAATGTGAGCGTCGAAATATCCAGTTCCTTGAAAATGTTTACACCAGTAATCATTCTGATCATTCTCTTCTCAGAGTTTGAAGACTCACCCCAGAAACCAATGTCGTTTTGCATTCTTAACCTCATATACTGAGAGTTTTATCACGGATAATTTAGAAACTCAAATAAAAGGGAAAAAAATGTTCAAAAACTTCATATACTGGTATAAAGTATGTTTATGATAATTTGGTAGGTTTCACAGACAACTGGATCAATTCTTGGAATTTACTAATTCTCTTCACCCTTCTATCAAGTTCGCCATAGAATCAGAAAAGGACAATTCTATAAATGTTTTGGTCCTAACAATTACTAATGTAAATAATTAATTTTATATTTTCCACAAACCGACTCATCGAGATTTAACAATTATTCTCAATAGCTCATCACACCAATATCAACATAAGGTAGCAGCTTACAATAGTATGACACGTAGTAGATTAGTTAGCATTTTTATAGCATTCAATAAATAACTGTTAATTAACTATTAATTATCAATCAAATTGCAGTCAGCACAATGGTAGATAGCACTATGATGGATAACCTTCTGTCTGAGAACCAATGTAAGGACCCAAGTAGCATTTCAACGTTGCGTCGACGTGTTTAAAAAAGTTGCGCAACCAAACATAAGTTGCGTTGCCGACCTCAGCACAACGTTGTCGCACATTTCATTTTACTGTCAAATATACTGTTGTTTCATGCCAAAAAACACGCAGGCTTTCAATCTGTTGCGAACTTCTCAAAACCCAAGAATGAAAAAAAATCATTTCGATGAACAATATTAAATCTATAGATATTGATTCAATCTCGAACTAAATGGAATACACATGAATTATTTCTAGAAAACTAAAGTAAGGCTTCATAATCCTTCATATATGCTTGTTTCCACCTACGATCAATAAAATATATATAGAGGGCTTTTCTGTCTCTTTTTCGAAAGCAACATACCCGACGTTGTTTACAAACATCTCAGCTCGAATCATGTTAAAAAAGGGCATTGTCGGAAATATTCGTTTGCACTCGGTGATCAGGTTGGAATTCCATATACTATTCACTCTTAACTTGGCGATCATGTTTGTTTACGTTGGTTTACGACTTATTTGTCGTCTTGTCAAATCAAACCATGGGCGTCGCAGCATGGTAATCATGGCATAAACCATAGTTGACCTTTTAATTGGTACTAATAAGTTGATTTTTACTGAATTTGCTCATTTTCATCATGATTTTGAGACAAAAATACACCATTTGTTGAAATTTCTTTAAGAAAACTATGTTACTATGTAAATCGACTAAACGATCACCTATCAATAATTAGGAAAAACTTATTGAATTGAAGGTATACTAAAAAGTAAGTAAGCAAACTCAACTATTCATCAACCAAATGCAAATTATAAGCCACTAGATATATCTAATGGGTATTGTAATGTTTTGTTGACATACAGGGATTATCACGTAGGTAATCCGTTCGTCAGAAGTTGTCGATATTCCCATTTGAATAAAATTTTATATACACGGAATATCACATATATCAATATGAATAATTGATCTGGAGAGTTGTCAGTGACGTATCGCTTCTGGTAAAACCGGACGTGGACATAACTTCTTTACTGTGGACGGAACACTGCGAATCATTGCAGGTTTGAAATCTAATCAATGGGTTGAGTAGTATTTTTAATCTCTTGAGGGATCCCATACTCCTTCCTAATTTCGGATGATACCTCATTGAATTTCTTCAATCCTTTTGGAGATGCAAGAAGTTAAATAATAACTACATGAGAAATTATCGATTTTCTATCGACAGACTTGTAATATCGATCGCTCCCTAAGCCTTACTCCAAAAAAAAATCAATCATTTGACTCAGAATATCAATAACCTGAATTCAGAAAAAACATCAGAAAAAGAGTTAGAGAGCTACTAGCTTACTGCACTTGGGATGCGTATTTCAATGATACACTTTCATCTTAAATTTGAATGTAATCTCTTATGTGTGTTTTAGTATAAATCGTATTCAAAGTGTATAATATAGTTTACTAATGTGATTCAAAGATTTGGATATTTTGACTTTTTTAATTCAGCACTTTCATTTAATTTTTCAGTTTTTATGACCTTATTCTATACTTTATCAGCAATAATCTAATTTTTCACACAATACAGTATTTTTGATTGAAAAAGTAAGTGTTCATTGCTTTGAAGCAATTTAGTTTTTATTGCCACACAGCAATAATCACTATCTTTCTGCGTTCACAATTGGCGAATAAAAGTCAATTTTCAAAAGATCTTAGAAAAATTAGTGTATGCCATGGTAGTACACATGGCGTTTTAACAATTTTCTTGCCATTTACAATTGTCACTTATTTTTGTACCTATTCATCGTAATAAAATATGTTACTCTCTACTGACAACACTCAAAGGCATAGCCTGTGAGGGAAAATGACGGCTATTTGCCTTGGCGCTCCGGGGTGACGTAGAAATTTTTGGTAGCGCATTCACTTTTTAACTTAGGGAAACCTACAGCACTTCCGCCAAGCATTAGACGTCAGGAATGATATCTTGATAACATACGTGCTTTCTAACCAGGCATGTGGTCTCATATCGATACCAATGCATGTGAGAACAAATTTCTCTGCACCGACCGTGTCTATACATATTTTTAATTAAAAATGAAACATGAAAACATGTATTAGCACGCCACTGGTTCTAAGCTAACGTCCAAATATCATAACAATAACAAATCTCCCCCTCCGAACTCGGAGTTTTATCCCTAACCCACAATCTGTAAGGAAGGATAGTGTTATGGAGCTTTCAAAACAAATGTGTGTTGTGATTATAGAAAAAATGGCATCTCTATGTATTTTATTGCCCGGAAGTTTCCACATAGAATTACGCTTCCAACATAGCGTAGGAGTATAAAAGTCATCAAAGCGAATTTGGATATCAAATAACTGAAAATATACTAACGTTCAACGTTAGTCGGTCAGGCAACTAACTTTATACCCGGAGCGCGACTGAAGTTGCTTATTCGACCAAAAAACTGAACCAAGTACAACTAATGAAAAATTTAAACTTATTCATTAAACTCCAGCTCTCCAAACTGTCTGTCTTCATGAGGGCTTGTATCTGTGAAGTTTCTTCACCATGTAATCTTTTTTTTGCCTGCAATAGGAGGCAGTATATTATAATGCTCTTTTTGTTTCAAAAGTTAGGTTAGGATCATTCCAGTTCCTCTTCTTTTACAATATACTTTTTTTGTCAAGCAGTAGAAAAAAATAATGAAATGAGTAAAATATTATTATCTAAATATCTCCGGCACGTTCTCTGTAGTGAATATTTTTGAAAAATGTTAGTTGTAAAGATGACTCCACGAAAACGTTTTCAACTTTATTGAAAAATTGCTCACTACTTAGTTGAATCTTACAAGGTCGACCCTCCGTCGGGAAAACGTTCAACATAACTAAAGTTGTCACTTGAACGTTCTAAAAACGTTATTCCCATTCCCAAAATATTTACTAGTTGTAGTCAGTTGGGTGAACGTTTTGACAACATCGTGGCTCAACTGATGTCATACTCAAAGTTAAGACAACATTATCTGGTAGTTTAGAGAGCATCCTTTCATAAATGACTAATTTCCACACTAAGGACAACGTTAATTTTGGTGCATTATGTGGTTATAGTCGCCAAAATGCTACTTGGGTAAGGAATTCAAGAAGTTTATCCTCCTGTAGACCACCAAAGGTTTAAATCAATTACCAAGGAATAAAATAGGTAATTTCTCAAAAAATCAAAGTTATAAATATTGCTCCCAAGACAAACAATACTTTGGGCAGACATATCAATAACAACAAAAATATAGTGGAAAATCAAGGAAAGCGTGGAGTCTATAAATTAACCTGTGGTAGATGTCTGTGTCTGTGAGTAACGTATTCAGTAGCACGTAGCTTTTGTATTCACGCTGAAAACTTTATACTACATCACAAACCTAAAAAAAATCACTTCAACCGATTTTATTAAATTATTAATTCAAACATAGTATGTCCGCAAACCGAGTGTACCTTATATGATCGAAATGACCACTGTTGAGTACTTGGTAATTGAAAATACTAGTAGCAGATGTCAAAAAAATTTATTTATGGAATGTTCAAACGAGAAATATGAAAGAAATAACTACATGAATGCTTCTTCTATTCAATTGAATAGTATCTTCATGAACAATTCTGACTTGTCTTGTGGAATATTTTCACCCCATGTTGTTTATGTATCGTTTACACACTCCATATTACTATTACTATCAGTTGACGGAAATAACAATTTTAACAATAACAACAAAATTTGGCATTTTTTCAACTATTTTTAATTCCATGATTTTTCCTATCAATACTTGCTTCATTTTATTCAGCATGTACTCACAAAAAAATAAGTTTTTGTTATTCTAATACATTGACTTTGAAAATTCAGAAATTCCATTATTTCCACAGTTGATCAGTGTATTTATAAGTAGCTAAACTAACAGTTTTCATTCACAGAGACTTGAATGTCTCCCCAATTGGGTGTAACTCATTATAGAACTAAAAACCAATAAAGTTGGTGGCCTCCCAAATCAGATGGACGAATCTGACAACTGCTCGGTACCGAACAATTACCGTCAAAATTTATCATCTCAACTTTTCCATAGCATTGTCAAACAAACAAAGAATCGCAGCGAGTTCGAAATGAATTCAGAACTGGAGTACACTCCGAAAGAATTTCGAACGACATTCTGAATAAGAACGACGAACGTCACTATTCTCTCCGCTTCTATTATTCTTTTTCCATTCCAGTCTAACTCGAACGTAATTCAATGATTGCAACAAATAAATCGAAGGTTGAGAAAAATATCGGGTGCAAATGGACCCGGTATTGTAAGAGAGCTCCTTTGTCAGTGCTACTTTTGAAAATTGAACCGAAAAAGATAATAAAATTATTGAATTGCATTCATTGACTTATACAAGGTTGTGTATTGATTTATCAACTTTCTCATGTTTTTATCTATAATTGGATCAAGATGTATAGAAACCATGGTGTTACAACTGATTCGCTTTTGATTCAACAAAGTTGTTGAGACTGTAATTGCACTGATACCGTTGGCTTCATTCGTCGATAGATGGCGTATAAGTCGAAAATAGCGGAGTTCCCAACATTCCGATGTACTGAGTCATAATTATTTGATTGAAATTTGAATGTTTACAAATTATGGTTAATGAATATCACAACACAGATAAAAAGGATTCCTTGATTTGAAAGAATTTGAACTTGCCTCAAGGGCGCCCAGCATTTGATATGGGCAAAATGCATGGATATTTTGAACCAAAATTTGAATTTCTTTGAGGCAACCGCATCATTTTCTTTAGCACAAAGTTATATAAATGTCAGGCAAGAAACCTCAGTTTTGTCATAATATAAAATGATTTTGTCTCAAAATCATTATTTTTCCAATTTGTGAAAAGCTTTGAGGGAAATGCCGTCTTTTTTCTAGCTCAAAGTCATGTGAACTTAAAGCAAAATAGCCTAAGTTTTCGATCAAATTCATTAGGAGATTGTTTGAAAATTACGTGCTTTAAAATAATAGACATTTTGTCATTGTCTTGAAATAAAAGGCTTTTGATATAAAACCAACAAATGCTTCATTTAAAATCTTAGGTTTATGTTGAATTCTTGTTTTGGAACCTTGCGTCCTCAAGTGAAATATTTACTCTTTTTTAAAAAGATCCAAAACGGTCTTGTGACAAAATGTGTATGGTCTAGGCCAAATTTCCTGAGGAGCTTTTTAAAAGATAATAATAGTTCATGTGAAAATTTGGAAAGTTTTGAAGCAACAAACTTGCATTGGTTAAAATCAAACTCAAAATTGAAATTTAAATATTCATAAAAACTTATAGGGATATTAAGAAAAACGTATTTATTTAAATAATAACACATTACACGTTACTTTGGTTACTGAACACAAATCAGGGAAAAATTGGTATTGCTGGTGAATAAGGAACAAAACAAAACTAACTCTAGGTGGTACCAACAAAATCATAAAACTCGTAAAGGAAGTAAAACAAATAAATTTCTACCTACATTGACGAATTTTCATATTATAGCTTAACATTGTAATATTATACAGTGTGGACGTAAATAGTCCCCCCCTGTTAACTTTTGAACGGTCCGACGTACACACATGGGACGAAAACAGTTTTGAATAGTATCACCGATACCACTTTTTTTTAAACCGGTTTCACTCATCATACATATTCACAACACAAATCTTGCCGGCAAACACCATTTATCAACATCAACTCATCGACATTCGACATAAGAAAATACAATGGCAGAATGGCGCTAACTAGTGACCAGTGAACTGATACGCTGACACCTGCACCCTGCACCTACGCCCGCTGCGCGGGCGCAGTTCGTTGCGACTTGCTCAAATTCAAATGGGTATCGGCAAACTTCGGGTAGACTGGTAGACCCGAGCTCATGCATGGCGAAGATAGCTGAGGTAGATTATGTCAACCAAACACATTTGGACCTTGTAACAAGTGGTTATGGTTTTGAGACAAGAGTCAACCAAGCAGGAATGGAGACAAAGTTAATAATGTTCTCTCAAAAGCATTTGAAGCCAAAATAATAAAAAATTTATTACAAAAGCAACAATGATTTTCATTCAAGAGCAAAATATTTGGGACGAAGACAATTTCTTTGTTAGAAGAGAAAATAATCCAAAAGCATGATTCTTTTGTCTCTAATCGGGTATTTTTATCAGTGAACAAATAAAATTCAATGTTGAAAATTACATAACATGACACTTGTCCAAGCGTCATCATGAATCTGTAATTTTGCCGCCATCTGTGTGCTAAAGAGGTGAAACGGTATCAACGCAGTAAAAATATCACGAATCAAGTAGGCCGTACCTTAACACTTTTGTGAGTCGGTTTCACAGCTATAAGAGATCACACCAAGGTTTCTATGTATCTTGAATTGGATTGATGAATAAGATTATGTCAAATGTAGCTAATAGTATCCCACCAGATGTGAACAAATGTTGACAAAGTTGCCAATATCCAAAATTTCATTTGAAACACGAATTTCATTGATATTTTCCAGTTGATTAAATTTACTCAGCAAATATATACAATTTATAAATACAGGGTGTCAATTTGAAAACTTACCCACCCTTAATATCTTCCTTCCAGTAAACAATATGAGTAATCGAAAAAACAGGTCAATTTTATTGTCAAGGGGGACACTTTCACGGACTATTTGTAGCCCTCGTGGTTCAACCCCCTAGGAGGGGTAGATGTTACCCTTAGAATTTTAAATGGGAAGGGGGGTCAAGTGGCACATCATTTTGATAGGCGTTCAATTCTTGTTCCAATGGTACCCTGACTTATTATTTTGTGATGAGCATTTTCCGAAAAATTGCGTTCTAAACTAACAGAAGTAATTATTAGAACGCCTATACTGAGATGCATTATTGTATTGACTCCCTTTAATAAAAATGGTTAGAAGAGTAGGTGGTACCGCTCCAACCCTTGAATGACAGGAATAAATTTATTACGCATGGGATTTTTTATTTGGTGGTTATTTTCCTTCTACACAATAAAATTTAATTTGCGAGAAAGACATTTCCAACATAAAATCTACTTACGCTTATCTTATTAGCTGTTCGAAATGTTGTCCATTTTGCTCTAAACAGTAATACAGTCTGTTTTCGAACTCCCCTCTAACATTACGGAAAACTTCACTAGGAATTGACCGGCATGCTGCTGTAATTCGTCTTTTAAGTTCGTCAATATCAGAAGGTTGTGTTTTATAAACAACGGATTTAAGACGCCCCCAAAGAAAGGAATCTAAGGGTGTTAAATCCGGTGATCTCGGAGGCCATTCAACTGCTCCCCTTCTGCCAATCCATCTACACGGAAATCTCTCGTTTAACCACTGTCGGACGGGAAGAAAATAATGAGGTGGAGCACCGTCCTGCTGGAAATGTAACAGATCCTCCTGCAAAAGTTCATTACCTTCTGCATCAATTTGAGTTTCTAGCTCGTGAGTTATAAGAGGATCAATAGTCTCTTCAAGCATATCAAGGTACAGATTGCCAGTCAAGTTTTCTTCCAGAAATAATGGACCAAGAATGGCATTTCCAAGAATACCAGCCCAAACATTAACTTTTTGTGGGTGTTGTGTATGCCCTTCCCGAAAAATATGTGGGTTTTCGTCACTCCAATAGCGACAATTTTGTCTATTAACATTGCCATTCAGAAAAAATGAACACTCATCGCTGAAACAGATGTTTAACAGAAGATTAGGGATGGTATTGACTCGATGAGACATGATTTCACAAAACTCTATTCTTCTATCATAATCATCCTTGTGGAGCTCTTGAAGAATCTGCATTTTATATGGATGAAATTTATGCATTTTCAATGCTTTTCTTATAGTCTCGCGTGACATTCCCGTCTGTTCTGATACTGATCGTAAGGAGCTCGTGGGCTCTGCAGCAAATGTTCCCAAAACTTCAATTTGAGCTGCTCCATTTAGTACTCTGGGGTTATTTCTTTTTTTATTTGTCACTGAACCAGTTTCGTAAAACTTATTCACCAAATCAAGCACATACCGGTGACTTACATTACAATTTGGATGTCTTTCGTTAAAAAGACATGCCGCCCTTCGTGCGCACTTTCCAACTTCGCCATAAATTACAATCATTTCAATTCTGTCTTGAAGAATGTAAACCATTTTAACACTTTTATACACTTATTAAAGTAATTCCTAAACAGCCCAACAGGTACAACGGTATTCACAATACTACCACATAGTTCAAATTTGCTAACCAATTTTTTGCCGGAAAACAGAAACTTTTTACAGCAGAAGTAGCAAAAAAGGAAGGCTATCTGTACAATTTCTGCGATGACACTTAAAAATTCAGCATTTAATAAACACAACTTTACTACCATCTACGTTTTACTATTAGACTACTTTTTTATGTAAAGTGTTTGGAGCTAATGGCTAATGTTACCCCTAATAAAGGGTTGGAACGGTACCACCTAATATTCTAACCAGTTCTGGCCAAACCATGCATCTCAGTATAGGCGTTCTAATAATTACTTCTGTTAGTTTAGAACGCAATTTTTCGGAAAATGCTCATCAAAAAATAATAAGTCAGGGTACCATTGGAACAAGAATTGAACACCCATCAAAATGATGTGCCACTTGACCCCCCTTCCCATTTAAAATTCTAAGGGTAACATCTACCCCTCCTAGGGGGTTGAACCACGAGGGCTACAAATAGTCCCTGAAAGTGTCCCCCTTGACAATAAAATTGACCTGTTTTTTCGATTACTCATATTGTTTACTGGAAGGAAGATATTAAGGGTGGGAAGTTTTCAAATTGACACCCTGTATATACAGTTACTATATATTTTCAGGGTGTTCAGTAACAATTTCAATTATTGAAGTTGCTATTACTGTAAAACTGTAATCAGATAATTGTCGTAAATTTACGAAATATATTTTCAATCATGGGTGAAGAAATTGATTTTAGTGATATGATCAAACAAAAAATCTTGGTCTTATAATTGACTCTTCCCTCAAATTTCCTTTTACACCTCATTGATTCTGAAGGGTGGCTACAGTAATTTCAAATCAATTTATTCCATCAAAGAAATGCTGAATGATGAAACCAGAAAAATGATATGTGAAGCGACTGTACTTTCCAGCACCAATCATGCTGATGTGGTATGTGAAGAAACTCAGTTTAATGCAAAATAACATAATGAACAGACAGACATAATTCGATTTTGAGATATAGAAGTCCTAGCTAACACCTGCACAATATAAGACCTCTCATTTTCGTTGCACCATCTCATATTTCATTACCTCATTGTACAATAGGCTACCGAATGCACTGAAGATGTTGAATCGCATCGCTTTTAAAACTACTAAACTAACTAAACTAAAAATTTCCTATTCACTATCTCAATTCGAGAGATAATTTAGCAATACCTGAACTTGGTTCACAGCTCTGCAAAAAAAAGATAACATGTGAAAATTCAAAGTAAAATCAACAGTGTACTCATGAATTCTCATATTGTTATTGTCATTAATAATTGAAGGCATATCATCTGCATACGATATGACAGCTTGTTTAAATATTACTGAGAGTTCATTCGAATACAAAATGTTTAACAGAGGGCCTAAAATGGAACTTTGTGGTACCCCTCTTTTTAATTATGGCCATTTCTGATTAGATATGTTTCCCGGTTTCATCATTTTCTATCACAAATTGTTTTCTGTTGAGTAAATAAGATTCAAGCAGCACTATTTATCTTAGTGAGAGAGATGCAATTCCCGCATCAATGAAATGAGCGAATTCTGTTGTGTTACTTTTGAATAACTTTATCTTTTATCTCATTCATCTACATGAAGCTCCAATGGAAAGTGGATAAAGAAAAACTCAATAATCTGAATTTACAGTTTTGTATATTTTATCAATTTTTTTTCACAATATCTATCAGATGGAGTTCGTTCTCCAGCGCCACCCTTGTCAGGAAAAAAGTATGTTTCTGTTAGATATTACAAAAAATAGCTTCTTTCCGTTTCAACTATCTGAATGAAAATGCAAATCCTCACTTTCAGATTTTTTTTTCAAGTTTTGATCTTTTCACAATATCAAACAGATGTCCAACGTGGCGAGGAAAGTTGTTGTTTTCTGTTGGATACTACAAAAAATGGCTCAACTTTTATCCTACTCAGTTTTTTCATTTTCAGAGTTTTTCAATTTTCAATTGAGAAGATTGTCATGAATAAGTACATACCAATAGAGGTTTTCTATAACGATGGAAATGGCGAGAATAGTGAAATTTTGTCTTCCATGTGATTTCACATCCGATATTATGAACAACCTGTTCGTTAAAAAAAAAAGATGTGGTAAAGTTCGAGCAGTTCGCTTAAAAATATTAACAGAAATGTTATGTTTAATGATGAAAAAAAAATTGAAGAATAAAAGAATGAATACAAATATTTTCCTCATAAACATATAAAATATTTTAATAAGAGGAATGCAATTATCAAAAAATTACAGAGGTTATTGCAATGCGAAAACATCCAATGGCTATGACACCAAAAACAATACTGGAAAATATGAGATAAATCAGAATACCAATAGTATACGAGGATATATTGAAAAATTCTTAGCCTAATATAGAACCAAACAAAATTTCAATGTCAAAATATTTTATTACTCAACATATTCTCCTTTCAATTGGATACATTTATTACAGCGAACCTGCAACCTCTCTAGACCTTTCAAAAAAAATGTTTTTTCTTGTTCTGCAAACCAGACCTGAGACAGCTCTTATTACCTCCTCGTTGAAAGAAAATTTACGACATTTTAAACTTTCTTTTTCAGTTGAGGAGAGAGATGAAAGTCGGACGGAGCCAAATCTGGTGAATAAGGGGGGTGTTTTAGCAATTCAAACCCTAAATCACGAATTTTTTGCACGGCAACATGAGATTTGTGTGCAGGGGCATTGTCCTGTAAAAACAAAACACCTTTGGATAGCTTTCCGCGTTTTTTCTCTGTATTTTTTTCCCGTAGAGTGGTCAGTAATGTCGAATAGTAATCACCAGTTATTGTTCTACCCTTATTCAAAGAATCAATCATGATTACTCCATGGCAATCCCAAAAAAACTGAAGCAAGAACTTTTCCAGCAGATTATTGGACACGAAACTTCTTAGGTCTTGGAGAACCGGATTGTCCCCATTCCATCGATTGTTGCTTTGTTTCTGGATCGTAGAAATGTACCCAAGTCTGATCCATAGTAACAATTCGGTTTAAGAAGTCTACATCGTTTTCAAATCGAGCACAGATCGAACGCGATGCTACTACCCATGCACGCATTGGTCAACATTCAAACATTTGGGGATCCATTTTGCAGCCATTTTTCTCATGTCCAAATTGTCGTGAACAATATGATGAACGCGTTCGTATGAAATATTCAGGGCTTCAGATATCCGTTTTAGCCCAATTCGACAGTCTGTAAAAATCATGTCATGAACTGCATCGATATTTTTGGGGACTGACACAGAAACTGGCCTTCCCGATCATCTCCAATGAAAAAATTCACCTCATTTTGAAACTTGAAGTCCAATTTTTCACGGCCGCATACGAAGGACATTGATCACCAAGGGTATTAAGCATATCTTCGTAAATCTGCTTACCTCTTAACCCTTTTAAATACAGGTACTTGATGATGGCTCGATACTCCAATTTTTCGATTTTCACAATTTCGGTGGACATATTTTTTGTTTTAATTTATTGCGTAACTTTTTTGACGTCAAACTTCACACTGACACTTCTAATAAGTTATTGTTCGTTGCTATGGTGACGCAATATTGTGTTTATGCAGGGAACTGGTCTAGGCTAACTAGATATCAATACATCCGCGTATTTCCTTACATGTTCCCGTTGGAGCCGAAGCCGAACACGGAAAGTCGTGCAAGCACGGAAAAAGCATTCAATGTAGTGGACAATATTTTTCATTACATCTACCTGAAAAACACAGATTGTTGAGAAACATTTATTTTTAATGATGCTGGAATAAAAACATGTATTATTAATTTAGGCATTTATGGTACAAAAATATACAGAAATTGCCGCAAAACAAGCGCTGTTTACCCTGTCGGTAAGGAAATATTAAAACAATTTGCGATTTCTAGAGAACTTTCAACTACATATATTATTTAAATTTGACAGGTAAATAGGCAGCTATAATGATACCAGTACACGAAAAAACCTTTTCAGTATGCTGCATAAGCATGTAAATATAGTGTTTTCAGATAGGTATAATGAAGAAACTTTCACAGCAATCAGTACTATATTTCTTTAAAAGAATCAATGTTTCTTTATTTTCGAAGTATTCGAAAGAATTCATCATGCATAAAAATAACAAGAAAATTTTACATACAAGCTTGTTTTCTTATGAAAATTGCACTCGTTTTTTTTATATTTTGTTAAAAAGTCCTCCACCTTCGGACTCAAGCTCTTTCGCCAAAATATGAAAATAAACTCGTGCAATTTTTAGATAACACGCTTTCTTGCAAAATCATCGGTAATTTTTAGACACTTGTGCAAATACAACCGAAAACCCTTTACTCGAACATGAGCTGAAAAATGTCACGTGATATAGGAGAGTGGGCACACCCGTTATCAAAACTCATTAAGTGAATTTTGAGTAACTCAAGGAAGGAGCATGTTGAGAATTTTCCTGTGACACTTTCAGTTGTAATTGTCATTGTCAAACTAACATTTTGTTGATAAGCTCATATAAGTTTTCAGAATTTATTTGAAGCATCTTCTGCAAAGTTTGTGTTATTAAAGGTTTTCGTTCACCATGTAGGTGTTTTTTGAAAAAGAAACAGGATTCTTAAATTACATTATCAGCAAATCGTCCTCCATCCATAACGTTCATGAGTACATAATTCCAGGATAGAACAAAAATGAAACTCATATATCGCCACTTACGAAACTATAATTAGAATGAATATCCAAAATTTTCAACTTATACGAAACTCACTCAAAAAGTTCCTGCTGCCTCACTACAGAAACAACCGTTTCTCAGAAATGACCCTTTCAAGTCTCGGTAATAATATTTTATGGAAAATAGGGCTGGGCTGAGTAGCTCCATCGGATGCACCCGTAATTCTGTGAGTTATGGTATACTCGAGGGTTGATTAATATCATTTTACTCTGTACTGGTACGTCCTTTCTACCATAATTCATCGGTACGTATTCAAAACTTCCACGTACACGAACAAACCGATCAAACCCCAAAAGTTTATTTACAGTAACATGCATTTCCTTTCTGGTATGTGTGAGGAATGTTTGGAGTATGCATTGAGTTTGAAAGGATTTTCTTGTTTCATGCGGATTCATGGTCAACATAAATATGGTTCGGTGAAATATCCTCCGAACAGACATAAATATGAGTCCATAATGCGATACTGCTAAAAAACGGAACAGAATATCTCCTCTTGAAGTGAAAATGAAACATGGGACTATGTAAGTGAAGGATATCCTCCTGAGTGTACGGTAGAAAGAAGTGTGTAAGATAATGCTCAAAGGAAAAAGGTAAATAGATTACTCATTTCATTCATTTCGTATATGCAAGAATTTTCTTCATACACTGTGAATCAAAATATTGTAATTTCACAGCAAATGAAATAGGTTTTATGTTACCAGCAAAGAAAGTGGTAAATTCAAATCAGTAGCTACTGCAAATTTACTGTTATCTGTAAAGGTGTGAATTTTCATTTTAGTAATTTTACTGCTAACTTAGGTAGAAAATAATTATGTTAATTTTCAACCTGTCCCAAGTAGCATACCTATATTGGTAGAATATTGGTTCAAGAGAAAAAATGTGAACATTCGGCGATATCGGTCCAATATTACTTAAATAATATTGGCGAAATATTCTCGAAGGAATATTGGCCTCAAAATATTCAGCGATATTGGTACAATATCGCTGGTACAATATTCTGAAAATATTGGCAAAATATTCAAACGTTACATTGTCGAGAAGTAAAATGTGAAAATTTTGCGATATTGGTCAAATATTGTTTAAACATTTCAAAAATAGTATTGGTAAAATATTCTTGAAGCAATTAATAATGGCCTCAAAACATTCATCGATATTGGTACAATATCATTTTGATATATTGGTAGAATATTCACATTGAATATGCCTTGGTGAATTAATGAATGTCTTTTAGTTGATCAAGTTGACACCTGAGTCTGCCTTCCGGTGGCTATAACCACTGAGTAAGCTGCCTTGACAACAAGTTTCTTGAGGTATTTAATATATATTTGTAGGTGTTAGAAGACGTTTTATATGTAGAGCCACCTAGCGGATTTTTATCCAGGTTGGATCATAAAATAATTTTAATGAATGATAAATATTTGGCCAATCTTTAAAATTCATTTTATTCTAGACGTTAAAAACAATATGGAGACAATATTGTTCTATCGATATCGGTAAATATTATTGAACCAATATTGACCCAATATGAGTTGATAAGATCTGTTGAATATTGACGAATTAATATTAAACGAATATGCAATCACACTTGGATAAACAATATAGTTTTTATTTCTGGGAACGATATGAGAGTAATGACTCAATATGAGTTATTATACTCTCGATGATAAACTAAATTGGGCATCCCATGTTGACTCTTTGTGCAAGAAACTATCAACTCAACTTTTCCTTTTACGTAGATTGAAAAAATCAGTAAGTATTGATGTATCGAAAGTGTCATATTTTGCACTATTTCACTCCCATATGAGTTATGGAACTGTACTATGGGGAAACTCCACTCAGGCTTCACGTGTTTTCATAATGCAGACAAAAGCAGTTAGGATAATTATTGGTGCAGGGCCTAGAGACTCATGTAAAATAATTTTAGTCAATCAAAGAATAATGACCTTACCGTCTGTATTCATATACCAAAATCTCCTTGATATACATAAACACCAAGAAAAGTACACGGCTCATAATATCATTCATCATCACAATACCAGAAATAACAATCTCTTGATAAATCCTAGATATCGATTAGCAGTGTCTGCACGGAACTCCCCCGACCTGCGACTTTACAATAAAATACCAGCTCATATTAAAATAATGAAGTACGAGCAGTTCAAACCAGCCATAAAAAATATATTACTGAGACACGGTTTCTACACAGTCGAAGAATATCTCACTGCTGATTTTTCATTTCAACTTATGTTATTATTATTAAGAAATCCCATGATTCATCTCACACTGGAACCTACTCATGTTAGTTTATTCATGTAACATAAACTTTGTATATAACAGACATATACTAATGTATGTGTTATTTATATGTTATACAGTGTGTCCCACTTTGTGCAGCCACACCCTCATATTTCGTTGAGCATGAAATAATTCGAAATTTTCTTTGACTCAAGTTGTAGTACTCGGAAATACCTACCTTTGTGTTTACGTAACCTTTGTATATCCATTTTCCACGGCTAACTACGACCAAATGAAAAGTGAAAAATTGGGAAAAACATACTAGGCATTTTTTTATCGCAAAAATAACACCAGATTCTGTTTCAGAACATCTTGAAACCCCCAAATCTCAATGTTTGAATCATTTGAATATACAGGGTATCATTCATTCTGATCAGAGTTAGCCTTGGAAAAGTGATATTTGGCTATTTTTCAAAGTATTAATTAAATATTTTTGGGAATTCTGTGACAAGAGAAGACATTTTGGAAATTTTCCAAGCATTATTTATGGATTAGAGTTGATAATGCTACCAGCTACAGATGATACCCTGTATATTCAAATGATCGTGTGGTCGAATCCCATGGACCTCATTGATTTTTTTGTTTTTTTTTATTACTAGCTGTAACTGTTGTACACAAAAATGTGTATGATACATGGATTTGCTCCACTCGCTGACGTTCGTTTCGCAATATTCCCCACTAACAAAATAAAATGCCACTTCCATCACTTGTAGGTATCATAAATAACTATTTTTCCACAAAAACGGCTTTATTAAGAAAAGTTGATGATTTAGGTATAGGGACATGATATATTATCTTGAAGCATTTTTCATCATCTTTCAATTTATCGAGTAATATACAGGGGGTTTCATTTGAAAAAATGAACTTTTGACCACTTTTATGCATTATGGAAATAACAGTAATTTTAGCACGCCCTGTATGATATGGAGTCGATTTCTTGGTGTTAAGTAAATACTTCGAATTTGTCCAACCTATAATCAAAATATCAACTTTTCATGAATTGAGAGTACTGATGTACTAAAGTTCAATTAGGGCTATGTTTTGGACCATATTTAACACAAATTATTTTCTGTTTCGAAAACAGATAGAGATAGGTATAGGACATTATTAACAAAAAAGTATTATAATGAAAGAGCGATTCAAAAAATGAGTTAATATACGGGGTGTTCTATTTAAAAAAATAAAGTTGTTAGTTTTTTTTGATAGACGTGGCAACGCCGCAAAGCTGAAAATATTTTAGATCGATAGATCAGGTAACAAATTGTAAGATGTGAAATTTTAAGGGAAATCCTGCTTTGCGTTTACCATAAACGTCTAACCTACCATCGACCGTGAGACACGCTGTATATCTATATTGGCCCAATATGAAACCAAGATTCAGCCGATATGATGTGCTACCAGGGGTAAAACTATAGATGTATTTCTACAGTAGATTTAATACAAATTCCTTCAATACCAAATGAATTTCATGGAAAATTACAGCAAGATTTTGTGTTAGAATTGCGGGTATATTTGCTGTTACTGTTACTGAATAAAAAATTCGAATGTTCAGTTTTTTCTCGAATTGTCTTATGTAAGTCTAGTTTTAGTTATTATTGATACATATTTCATGTCACAAAAATATAAAATCAAGTTGAAAGAAATTGATAGCGTGAAAAGGCCATTTTTCATGTTCAGAAAACTGGATTCCAAATGTGAAATACACAATATGAACTATGATTTAATTTAAAATTTATTTTTCAAGGATGCAGCAGAATTTGCATAACAAGTTTATTCAAAGATCGATCGTGTATACATTTTCACGAAAATCTTATTACACCAATGGCACATGGAGATGGTTTGATGGATCCACGTTCTGCAGATATAAGGGTTTCTATTTGAAGTTTGCCTTCAATTCATTGCCAAAATTTCGGGAAATTTATGTTGGACATATGACACATTCATCTACATTGAAAATTTACTTAGGAGTCCTTATCTTCCATTAATTTTTCAAGCAGATCAATGAACTCGTCCACACTTTCTTTATTGAATCTGGTAGCCCTTGCAACCAATGTCACCATATCTCTTCAGGAATCTTTTGGCCATATTTTTATCGCAGATTTTTGAAGCAACGTATTTTTCCATCTTAAGAATGTAGTCCACAAGTTCAGCTTCCAATTCCTGCGGTAAAACAGGACTTATCCCTAAGTTCTATTTCTTGATATTCTCGTTGTTTTTACAATATCTGGATAATGTAGCACCAGGTACATTACATCGTTTTGCAGCTTTCAAATAAACCATATCAGGAGTTCTCACTGCTTCTACGGCATTCTGCATATTATCTTCCCACAGATGCTCCTGCACTCCTTTTTCTGGCATTTTTCTGAAAATAATGGAAGGTCTTCGCGAAAACGAGTGAAAAAATGGTTCCTAATGTGGAATATTTCACAATAGCAACCCCTTACTACTCCACAATAGGAGCATATTGAATTTTTATTTCATATCAGCATCATCCAAAATCAAATTGTTAATTGCGTTCAATATTGAGCGTGTATTGAAACTACATACTAAATACCTTACCTCCTAAAATATTTTACTTTCAATATCAAAAGAACAAGGAAGATATAACACTTTTTCTGAAGAACGTAAAAAATGTCGGTCGTCACCTAAACTACCTTTGCTCCACTATAATCGAACAACTATAGCTGGCGGTATTGGAAAGATCATTGTTGGAAAAGATGATGGGAATAGCGGTTGGTGCGCTGGTTTGTAAGTAGATGGCATCTATAGGTCGGCGTATAACAGGGTATTTGACATTGGGAACCTATAGCACAATAGGCGACTGTACTCCATATTATGTACCATTTGTATTTTTTCGTATGTCTATTACGAAGTGGCGTGCTGGGATTTTTTTTTGTGGTAACAATTTTTGAGAGAAATGCTAACAGAAAAAATATGAAAAATTTCACGTTTTCACATTTCGCGGTGTCTCACTTGAAAAAAAATTGTTTAGCTTATACAGTGTATTTCAGTTCTCTTGGAAACACCCTCGTATATTCCGCAATTTTAAACGTAGAACCATGAAATTTGCAGGATCGATAGATACACTGAAAATAAACCACTGCACAAAGAAGGTCATCTTACGTGACATAGACGCAAGCAGAGATGGAACCACCCAGTTTTTCGGAAAGATAATGCGGTTAAATTTGCCCGAAATTCCTATAGATTCGTGTTCAGGATCCCCTAATTACTACTTATACACCTGTCTCCTGAAAAATTTTCTGTCTCGAAAAATTATAATTTTTTTCACTTCTCATGGAAACGCCCCCGTATTTTCCATAATTTACGATGTAGAATCATGATATTTCTAGAATCCTAGGTGATATACACTGCATGCTAGCAGCGATGGAACCACCCATTTTTCCATCGCTGCTGGCGTGCAGTTTGTATCAGGTAGGATAACCTCTTTCGTGCAGTCAGTTTATTTCTAATGCCTCTATCGACCTTGATAATTTCATGTAAGATACGGGGGCGGTTCAATATCTCTAATACTAAAAGATACATACGTAATTTCATGCACAAGCTAGTATTTATTTCATCAAATTATATTTTGGAATTGTTTTGACACTTCAATAGTTAGCGGAATTTTTTTAGTTGATTAGAGACACGTTTCTCAAACTATTGTAGGAACTAACGAATCTAGGATGAAATCCCTTCAATAGAAATATCTCCCGAAAAAATCTATCGGAAAAATACCATCTGGAAAAAATCCCATGTGTGAAAAATACCCTGTGGAAAAATTCCACTTGGAAAAATTCAGTTTGGAAAACAATCATCCAGAGAAAAAACATCCTGTATGATAATTTCAAAATCCTAATTTCAAGATTCATACCTATCCTAAATTTTGACTCCGTCCCTGTTCAGTGAAGAAGGTAGATTGAAAATTAAAACGAAACTTTAATTTAATAACTTATTTGAAAGGAATAGCCCAGAATTTGAAATGGGTGTGATTCCACAATCAACCATAATTTTTTAGGCATTGTTGGTTTTTATAAGGCTAATGCTTTTTTATAGACAATGTATTGCGTTTATTGTAAGTATTTTCAGAGACAAATTTTTCTGAAAAAATATATTCAACTGGTACCATTTTATTCAGTAGATATTTTTTCTATGAATATTTTTCTTCAGCTTAATTTTTTTCCACCGAGATTTGCTTCCAAGAAAAATATTTCCTGAAGAATATTTCCGGAGTGATTTTTTCAAGAAAGATTTATGACGGATACCGTAACTACGACTTTAAAATCCACTTCTCAGTAAAAACTACTCAACTTTCATTTACTACAAGAAATATGTCCATATTTCAGATCCACTTAGATCCAACGTTAATAAAAATCATGAAGCGAAAAAAAAAGGTAATTTCAGAAAGGGATATTTCTGCTATGAACGTTCACTAGATGAAAACAAGTTCAAACATGATATTATGCCTCGGAGCCAGCAATTTCATATAACTCATCAATTAAGGCGAAAGAGAATTATTACAACTTCGAAGTCTATCTTCCGTGACAACTCTTAGCGAGTTAAATTTTCCAACCGGTAATGTCTATAAGGCGCCGTTTGGATGAAAAGTGTTTTTGCAAATACGTAAAATTTTGTGTCAATTTATTTATTAGTTGGAGCAATATTTTTGATTTTGCTCCATAGAATAGTATATTCTTCAAAGAGCTATTATTCTCGAGGATAAAAATTCCGAAACGAGCCGAAGGCGAGTTTCGTGATTATCGAAGAAAATAATAGCTATTATACGCGAGTAGAAGACTATACTTTCTCTACGACTATACGATAGTCAGAGTTTTAATGAAATCTGAATATTATTTATGAAAATAAGTATATATTATAAAGTAATATAAGGTAGAATAACAATTATACATAAATAATCGGTGTTTATTCATGAATGAAAAAATGCCTCAATTGAAAATAAAAAAGGAAACTTCCAATAGTGGGATTCGAACTCTCGCCTATATAACTGCCTTCGTTATACATTTACTTCATGTACACGCTTCTACCAACTGAGCTATAACAGGCACTCGAAAATTTGTAAATGAAATACCTATTAGAGAAACTCTGACCAAGAACTGAGAGAGTGTGGAACATTCAAGTAAAAATTGTTTGACATACCTTTGTTGCAAGATAGATTTCATCTTTCTCACTATCACTGCTTTCCCAATCCGCTCTATTCATTTTTATATTAGGTACTTGTCACAAAGATCAAAGTTAAAACTAAGAAAATAGGCAATCTGACATTCGCGGATGCCAAGCTGTGACAAAAGTTCAATCAAGCAAAGCCTTCTTGAGGAAGTTGTTTGTCAAACCTCTCAGTTCCCGTGGAGTCTGAAAATTCTGAACCTGTGATTGGCCGAGTGCCGTTGAATAATGAGTTAGGATCCACGGTGTCTTGGAATATCTTTATTTTTCAATTAAAAATCAATATGTAATGAACGTAGAATAAATAGTCATAGAGAAAAGATATTTTTTGTATGGACTTGGTGGTTCCATAATACTTCAGGAATCTCTTAATTCTTACGATCACGAAATACTGCTTCAGAATCACCAACTCTACGGTTTCTGGGTTTCTCTACGGTAAGTAATTATGAACACCTGCTAAATTTCGAGATAATCGAACAACTAGAAGTGGTAAAATTTGTTAACGCTGTATACACGTAACTGTTCAATTAAAAAATTGTACTTATTTCGCGTAAAATTACAATTGCAATTGTAATAAATTTACACGAAATACAACTTTTTCATTTAATTTAACCAGAAGTGGGTCAAAATTACGTTGAAAGATTCATTTACATGTGGTCAAATTAAATAAAAGATGGTATATTGCGAAAAAGCTTGTAAAAAAGATCCCAAGGAGTTTATAACAACTGTCAATCGGATGAATTTTGTTGAAGCGGAACATGAACTCAGAAAGCGGCTGGAATCAAACATTTTTTTATCTTTTTATTTATTCAGTAGCATTTTTACCGATATCGTGTTTTCGAAACTTCTAATCAATCACACAAGATAATCTAAACTAATACTAGATATAAACAAAACGTTGCTACTGAATCATAATTTCAAGGACGTAGGTACTCGATTTAATGTGTCCACACCCTTCAGATATGCTTGGTCTTTGAGACCAATAAGTCTGGTGTTTTTCTCATAGAAAAATTAGACAAATGGGCCAGGGTTTTCAAACCCAATCCATACCTAACACTATGACACTAAAGGGAAAGGAAAAAACTAGTCTGGATTGGGTCTGGATTGGGTCAAATCCATGTTGATGAATCGACAACAGCTAGTGGGCTGTATAGCAGACTCAAATATGAGCTTATATCTAATAAAGAGTGCCACAGGGATCAGTTCTCGGTCTAATTCTGTTTCTGCTATTTATAAATGATTTCACTCGACTGAACATCGACTGAACATCATTCTTTTTGCACATGATACGTCGTTCTTATAGCATGACAATATAGCTCTACAGTTGCAATAAAGAAAACGGAGAGAGAGACTGCAATGTTCCAGTTATATCTATCGCTAATAACCACATATGAGACAAAACATCAACAAGGTTTATAGGGTTAGATTTTGATAACGGAATGAAATTTGAATTCCACATCAGTATGTAGGTAGGTACAACATTTTTATTCTTATTTATGTATTTATTCTAATATTTTAACTATTATATTAGCTTTATCGAAATGATGAATAACTTGAGTTTACTCCGAATCAGCAACTTACTTGAATTCTCCATATGGGACAGTTGAAATAAAACAACTGTTAAAACTCCTGCTGTGAAGTAATTCAACATCAGTTAACAAAGGCTTGGTGGCCAAATGGCACATGTAAATACACTGTTCATTATGGCACTGCATAAATTATAAAACTTTTAAGTTGATAATTAATCATCGCGTGGCGGCACTGAAATTATTTATGACTTTATTAACTGCTTTCATGTCGCATGCCGAATGACAAATATCACAGGAAATATCAAATGAATAATTACCAACACCAGTGTTGATCAATCCTCGTTCCAATTTGTCAATGTTAGATATGCAGTCTGCTATTTTTTCATTTCAATCCCCAATTGCAATAAACTGGAAAGCTACCTAGACGTTATCGTAAGGCTACGAGTTATCTTGGAAATAGCCATCATTTCTGAAGTTATGAAATATTTGGAACACTCAGAAATTGAAAAGATGTTATAAAGTATTTGACTGCTTCAAAAGCGCGACCAAATTTCGTTATTCCTCCTTTGTAACGGATAGAATATAAGTCAGTTCTAAAAGCAGAAACAGTATAGATTTGTAATGAGTAGAGTAAATATGAGAGCGAAAGGATTGAGAGGATGAGAGAGCAGAAGGATTCAAGGTCAAAAGAGACAGCAGAGGTATACAAGGTCAAAACGAATGAGAGAGCTTTGGGGAAAAATGCAAATGTCACATAACATACTTCACACATTTCCAGTTGAAAATTTGAAATATATCGGAAATGGGTTCAATGACCTATTTCAAGGTCAAGAAATGCACGTGTTAGATATCAAATTACCTGGCATTTACTGACGTCATAGTTTTGGTTACAGACAATCCAACGAAATTCATTACGGGATTAATGACCTATTTCACGGATATCAGATTAACTGGAACTGATGAACAAAATTTTGTTCCGAATGTAAAATCATGTTGGAAGAAATGGCGTAAATTTCATGCCTTATCCTTTCTTGCAGCTCTTCCATATGTCGTGGCCTATATTTGCAGACAACTTTTTAATATGACAGAAAAAGTCCAGTGGGGTCATATCGGAAGACCCAACTGGCCATTCAATTGCTCCCGTGCGTCCAGTCCATTTATAAGGAGAAGTTTCATTTAGATAACGGGTATATGTAGATTTTCATTTGATAAATTCATTGGACTCTAGCAATTGAATGACCAGCCATGTATCCCGATGTGACCCCACGTGCACTTCCAAAATAAGGAGGAGCCCCATCTTGTTGCAACCATATTTGTTCTGTCGACAAATTGGGATTGCTATCGTTTGGAAATAATCGTTTGGGCTCAGGAATAATATGCTATTGCAAAAGTAATGAATATCGTTCTGAGGTCAAATTTTCGTTATTGAAATAGGGTCCTATGACGTGTCCACTAATAATGTCACACCACAGTTTACTTTTTGTGGTCGTTGAGAGTGAACTTCCTCCATCTAATGTAGATTTTGGTCTGACCAATATCTAAATTTGTGACGGTTTACGTGCCAGTTTGAACAAAATATAGATTCGTCAGAAAACAATATGTGATTGGCAAAGATGACATTTTCGTTCGATTCATTCATAACTCTACATGAATCTATTCTACGATCAAAATCGTCTTCATTCAATCCTTGTGACAAATACTTGCGATACATTTTATATGGATGGAATTTTTGCAGATTGTAAATTTCTTCAATGCAATATCCTATGCTGTCTCGAATTTATTGGATTTTTCACTGCATCTAACATGACATTCAATGAATTTTATTCATTTGTATCGCTTACTGGTCTTCCACTCTTTGGTCGATCTTGACACCTCCAGATTCATAAAAACGCTGCAATGTTCTTGAAGCAGTTGATTTGGAAAGAGGTTTCAAGGATGCAACAACAAAAATATGCTCTACTACATCACAACTTCGTCTTCTATCACCATATCCTACGATTATGAAAATTTCAGTAAGCTTGGTTTCACTTGAACATGCCATTTTTGAGGGAAAATCATTCACATTCAATTAATTTTTGGCAAGATCATCACTGTTAGACAAAAGAACGACGCGGCGTTGTTATGGACTATAATGGACTTGAATATATTAGTATAATTTATTAAAAAATTATTTTCAAAATTCGGTATCTTAAAAACGGTTGAATTTAGAATATAATAATGTGCAATATCAATTTGGTTTAGAACTTCGAAAATAATTCAGATATAGAATGATATACAAGGTATTCCATCAAAGAAAAAGCAACTTTGTTTGTTTCGTCATGACTCTTTGACTGATCATATGTGCCTAATTTGTTTTACTGTAATTGATTTCAAAAAACCCTAACACTTTTTTATCTTGACATTTCTCGCTAGTTATCTCATTTTCTCCTCCCCTCCACTTCCTCAAATTATCGAGGAGAAAGGACTACATCAGGCTTATTTTCTTGTATTTCCCTGAGGATAAGAAATGAGTAGTTCCAATATATTATAACATATCATAATATATGTCCGTCATTCTCCATGACAGACTCAAAATCTATAGTTTTTCTCAAAGCCGTTGGTAAAAAACCTGACTCTTTGTAGATATCATAAAAGATAGAAGTAACTCAATGAGGGGTCCATCAGTATTACATGAAGATAAACAGATCAAAAGGATACCGCACACTTTATAGGGAAATTGGCCTCATGTCGAATTGGCTGAATTTTTGATGTTATAGTCCAAGTCATTCCAAACCAAAAGTTCAATAGGCATAACTTTTTCAATAGGCTAGTTTTGGAGCTAGAGGCCCCTGACATATACAGTCACTAATTGAAACTTAATTTGACACGAGCCAAGGAATACAAAGTAGAGGTTTGTCTACAAATTGACAGGCAGCCAACAATCGTTGTTTTGACCAATCCAAGGTTCAATCAAGTTTCTAGTACGTTATGAGGAACGCAAGCAGAATCTTAGTGAAAATAGAGTATTTTTCGTTTTAATTCCGAGAGTTCCAACCTTTGACAGCTCTTTCGTGGTCACCCACTCATCAGAAAGGATTTATGGACCTCTCGAAATCAAAACGAATCCACTCAAGAATTAGTACCGTGAAGGCAAGACAGATATAACAGAAAGTTACTAATGACATCTACAGTCACTAGTTGAAACTTAATTTGACACGAACCAAGGAATCCAAAGTAAAGTCTACAAATTGACAGGCAGCCAACAATTCGTTGTTCTGACCCACTCAAGGTTCAATCAAATTTGTAATCATTGTAACGTCAGGTATTTTTACGGTATGCATCTGACCATCCAAGCCATTCAGAGACAATAAATAATAGATTAGGGGTGAGTGATATTTGAATTTACTAATACATATTATTATTACTAATATTTCATTTTAAAATAATGTTGTTCTAGATCCTGTTGTCTAGTTAACTTTCGTTTTTAAATCGATATCACAACAAAACTTGAGAAATCGAACTTTGACGCACTATTGCCCCACCTTGTATAAAAATGTTATAGTCCAGATTTGTTTTGAAACTTGTTTCAGTTTTTTCGAAATTGTGGTGTACTTACTGGATAATGTGAAAAAAATAACATTTTTGTGATGATGGTTTTGGAAACGATGTCAAAATTTCGAGGGTTTTTCATCAGGGTCAACGGTACCAGGTTCAATAGGTACGTTGAATGTAACATTCAATATATTGAGTTATGGCCCATTATTTTCTCCATATTATACTCATACTAAATGTACGAATGGAGGCTGGATTGACCCGCCAGGGGGAGTTTCTCCGCCACACTTCCTGAGCGCCAATGAAATAATCAGATATAGTTACATACTTAATCGACACAACCCTATCGAAATGAATTAGACCACTTTTTGTTATATCTTCCTTGTGTCGCATCATCAACTTGAAGTATTAGTTTGACCAAACTAGCTGGAACATACTGCAAAATTGACCACCTGTAATGACACCAATGAACAATACTTTTAATAGTATTTCATATTGATGATTACTCAGAATAGTGAAAAGTATTCAGGATAACGTTTTGAGTTGTTTAACAATGTAGAAAACATGAGAGTTTTCAGCGGCCTCTAGCGTCAAAACTAGCCTATGAAAAAAGTTATGCCTATGCATTGCACTCATTCTAATACGGAACTAAAATCTATTTGAGAAAAGTCGAGAGCAGTGTATCGTCATCAGTCTTTTATCAAGGTTAATTCGCAAGTGATTGATCCACCTTCTTCTTTTTCAGTGCGGTCAATGGACATGAGTCATTCCTGCACCCCATATATGAATTGCATTCCTCGAGGAAGAGCCGAGCAAGAGCCAAATCGAGCAAGAGCCGAATCGATCCCTCTACGAAACCCTTCTTCACTTGGACGGATTGATTGTAGCTTACGAAATGGATGCGATGTAGAGTCTGACCAGCTTCCCTACGAATCAGTGGAGAGTTGTCCTGAGGATCTTGTTAATAAGATTGGATAAGATAATTTGGGAAACACTTGCTACATGAATAGCATTTTACAAGTATTATTCATGAAGTAGAATTTCAAGAACGAGATTTTAACAATGAACGAGAAAGTTTCCTACTTATTCACCAATCTCAAATCCCTGTTTATGCAATTGCAGTTTCGTAAGAATTTATCATCTTTCCCACCAATCGATTTCCTGGAGTCTTTGAAGTCTACTAGATACTCGTTGGGACAACAAGAGGATTGTTCCGAATTCTTGGAATTCTTATTGAATACTCTCCGTGAGCAGGAAAATGACAAAATCAGTAGTCTCGACCGTTCTGGATCAAATGGTTCCGTACAGCTTATCTCGTCTTGTGTTTCTAGATCTTTCGCTGGAAAAATCCTCACTAGTTTATGTTGTGGTACATGTTTGAGAGACAGTAAAAACGTATGTGACTTTCTGGAGCTTCAACTAGCATTTCCTGATATGTCTGATAGCCAGTCCGTGCGGAGCTTGCTGTTTGATCATATGAAAATAGAACTTTTAACTGGTGATGATCAACTGTATTGCCCAATTTGCGCCAAATTGACTGATAATTATAAGACAACGAGTATAACTGAGGCACCAGTCAATCTGATAATAACACTGATGATCTTCAAACATGACTCAACCTCTGGCGGAGGCACCAAACTTATACGAAGATTGGAAATAGATGAACACCTCAATCTAGCAGACCACAATTATAATCTTCATGTAGTCATTCTTCACTGTGGTTCCGGCGTTGAATGTGGCCATTATTACGCATTGGCGAAAGATGGAACGGACTGGTTTAAGTTTGACGATAGTTTTGTTTCTAAATGCTCTGACGATATCTTGGGTTTATTGGAGCCTCTGGAGACAGCCTACATTTTATTTTATGAGAGAGAGGACATTGGCAGATCAAGTTCTTCAGATGATGTGGTGCTGCAGGTTTTTCCGGGTTTTCCTGCAGCTGAAAAAGCAAATGCGCCACTGGAATCAATCAAGTCGCCCCGGAGCGCCAATTAATTTTTGTTGTTGTTTTATATTTTTAAATGTATTGATTACTTTTCTGTTTAATAATAATTTGGCAAAAATTCAGGTAATTCGACAGGGGGCCACTTTCCCTATTAAAATGTGCGATATCCTTTCACGAAAATTCATCGAGTGTAAGAATCCCAAACATCGAGTGTCAGCTTCATGAAATGTTGTGGTAAATACAACGACAAATGTTTTTTATTGAAATAATTTGCGGGCTCCGGATTTATTGTGCTCCCACCGACTTCTCAACTACAATCTATTGAAAAACTCATTTCACTCGAGCTATTATTGCAGTTTGACATAAACACGATACGATCATCAATTTCAAAATTCTTAACGGTAATTGGTAGAAGCCGTATCAAAATTCAAGCCCACCTGGAAATATCCATATGGTGTTTCATTTCTTGGAACTTTTCGGTGAAGTTTTATAATTGGGAGAGTATTTCGTTTCCTCGAGAAACTTTACATGATCTTTAACGAAGTGTTTCCATGTATAGCTCATCCCGGGGAATAAAAGAAAGAATTTTGAAGGAAAAAGATATATTTCCAATGGATATTAATTGGGCATATTATAACTTTCAGTTTCCCTATTGTTTGGATATTCATCATTGAATGTCTAAGCCCGAGTTGAACCTTGTTTCCTGTTGAGGTTATAATAATATTAATGATGAAGTTCATTTCCAAAAAAATATTGATAGGTGTAATGCAACAGGAGAAATAAAAATGATAATTCACTGAAGTTTGAAGCTTCTATTTGTAATTAAAAATAATGCATTTATATAATTCAAAGATATTTATAATAAATAACAGTTAATAATTATTATTATAAGTGCAAACATAATATATTCATAAAATATTTTCTGTCAGGTACATAGGAATGCATAGGATAATTAAATCATTTTTTGTTAGGTTAGGTTTCGTCCAGTTTATTTTGTCATATTCGAGTAGCGTTCTGTAATTGAATTCGATATTTTGACATTACATCGGTTTGTAATTACTGGATATTTTATAATAAACATCAAAAACGGTCAACTCTGTTTTTGGTTCTAGAATGCACACATCTGTCATTACAAATTCTCGAATACAGTGCCAGTTGGTGGGGTTTGAGAAAATGGTTTTAAACAAATGAATAAATCTCAAGAAGACGAAAATCGGAAGTGAGTTGCTATAGAACCAAATGTCAATAGTTCAGACGAGTAATTAAAACTGATGGGTCTACAATATTTGTAATTATAAATTCGTTGTACCTTCATTTGAATACTGATGAAATTGTTGATTGGTTTCCATTTATAAATGAATTAATTTGCATATTCCAATTCCAACATATTATCGTCAATTCAATTCCACCGATAATCCGTTTATTCAGTATCATTTATTATTTCATACCGGGTCAATAATAGTTGCCACTCTCGTCAGTTTTTGTTTGAAGGACTCCGTTCGGAAGGTATGTTATAATTCAACCCCTTCACCTTCAGAGTCCTCCATGGCAACATCTCTATAATTTTGAATTCTGAAATGAAACAGGGATCGTGTCATTCACTATCGTGGAGATACATCAATTCCCACACCACCAGACTTTGACCAGAGCGCCAATCAAATGGTGTTCTTGAGGTATATACAGGGTATATCTAAATAACACCGAAAAAATTGAAGGGGTGATTCTGTGATAAAAATTAATGTGAGTGTTTGGTATAAAATTTTTTGAAAAAACCCTCCCCGGAAAAGTTACACCCCTTCGAAAATTAAAAAAAATGGTTTTTCTTTTTTATTTTCCCTGTATATCAAGCTAAAGACACGAAACTTGGTAAACATTATCTGTCAATAAGAGTACACTTTTTGAAATTTTTTCAACCCTGAAGTATGCTTAGAAGGGGTTGATTATTTCAACCCCTAAGATATTTTTTCTTACAACTTTTTTTTAGATGAAAATTTTTTCTTTAAAATAGTATGACTGAAAAGCCCAATTCATTGACTAACTTTTTTAACTCTACAAGTTTTTTTCGAAAACTTAAGCATTTATGAGAAAAAAATAAATAAGCTCATGTAAAATAGCATTTTATTAAACAGCCAACCAAATTATGATTATGATTATGAGACTTCTACAACTAAAAACAAAAGTGAACAAACAATTAACAAAAACCTGTCGAATATCGACAATTCAATTATAATAAATGTTGAAAATGACCGCCTTGAGCTTCAATACAAGCATCTACCCTTTTCCTCATAGAATTGCGTATACGATAAAATATTCCTGGAGAATTTCTTATAGTTTCACACCCTGCTACAATGCGGTTTCGCAGATCATCGATATTTTCAACTGGGTTTGTGTATATCAAAGATTTCAGATATCCCCATATGCAAAAATCCAAAGGATTAAGGTCAGGGGAGCGGGCTGGCCAGTTTACAGGTCCTCCTCGACCTATCCATTGATTGGCATACACCTCATCCAGGTGAGTTCTTGCATGTATACTAAAATGAGCTGGTGCACCATCGTGCATTAACCATGAATGTTGCCTAATTTGAATGGGAACCTCTTCAAGAAGAACAGGTAATTCTTCAAGGAGATGACAATATGCTTCACCATTTAATCGTAGCGGAAGAAAATGGGGACCAATTAAATGATTATCAATAATTCCGAGCAACACGTTTAGTGAAAATTGATACTGATGATTTCCTTCAAAAAAGCCATGAGGATTTTCGTCAGCCCAAAGGTGATTGTTGTGAAAATTTCTAATACAGTCTCTTGAGAAACTCGCCTCGTCAGTAAATAAAATATTACCTAAGAACTGTGGTGCTTGGCCAATCATATTAATAAGCCACTGACAAAAAATCACACGAGGTAAAAAATCTCGTATCATTAACGCCTGCACCCGTTGAAGATGATAGGGATACAACATTTGTTCTTTTAAAATTCTAAAAACAACGGAATGGCTTACATGTAGGACTCGAGCTATTCTCCTGGTACTAGTTTCTGGGAATTCTTCAATTGAATTAAGTACGGCTTCTTCTACAGCTGCAGTTCTAACTTCTCTAGTACGACCAGAATCATAATAATCAAAATTACCACGTTCCCTCAAGCGTCGGGGAATAGTTGTGAACGTAGTATGATGGGGTAGTCTACGCTGTGGGTACTGTTCAGCATAAAGTCTTTGCGCTTCCAATGAATTACCGTTAGCACGACCGTATGTAAAATGCATATCTGCCATTTCCAAATTCGAATATGCATTCATATTTCCAATCAACTAATATTTCCTACAATACACAATCATAAAACTTGTGAAACAATAAGATGGGTGACAGAAAATGACACTACACAATCCTAGTGTCAGTATTAATGTTTTTATGCAAAGCACAGGCCACTAGACTTGACGCAAAATACACTCGCGTTAGCTCATCTTTTTGAAAATGCATTGCATTAGATTTTTTTTCTCATAAATGCTCAATTTTTCGAAAAAAACTTGTAGAGTTAAAAAAGTTAGTCAATGAATTGGGCTTTTCAGTCATACTTTTTTAAAGAAAACATTTTCATCTAAAAAAAAGTTGTAAGAATAAATATCTTAGGGGTTGAAATAATCAACCCCTTCTAAGCATACTTCAGGGTTGAAAAAAATTCAAAAAGTGTACTATTATTGACAGATAATGTTTATCAAGTTTCGTGTCTTTAGCTTGATATACAGAGAAAATAAAAAAGAAAAACCATTTTTTTTTTATTTTCGAAGGGGTGTAACTTTTCCGGGGAGGGTTTTTTCAAAAAATTTTATACCAAACACTCACATTAATTTTCATCACAGAATCATCCCTTTGATTTTTTCGGTGTTATTTAGATACACCCTGTATAGCAGAATTTCAATCATACTGATTTCTACCTACTTTCCATCGACTTTTATGTCTCTCTGAACAGTACAGTATTTTAGTTTCACTATAAATCAAAGCAAAAAAAACATTTTTGAGTTGAAGGTAAATAAATAAATGCTTATGAAAAATGTATTCGCAGAATATCTGGTTGAACCACTCAATTTGGATGTTTCAAATCTATTAGCAGATAAAATTGATGGCCAACCCAATGTTTCCAAACGTAGAGGACTAATGGAATGACCAGATCTTTCAAGGGAAATGAAATAACTTGAGAATGACTTGATTCAGAACCACTCAACTCATTTCAAATTGAAGTTTACAACAACATTACGACCAAAAAATGATTCGTTAATATATAAATATGCAGTGAAAAGAGAGTGTTTTCCGATTTCATTCCGAGAGCGCCATCATCCTCCGACAGCTGTTTCGTGGTTTCCCACTCGTCAGTAAGGCTTTATGGAAACTTTTGGAATCGAAACGAATCCACTCTGAAATCACCTTAAAAAAGTAACTTGTGACATCTACAGTCACATTAAGCCTTCCGGTCAAGTGGGTAACCACGAAACAGCTGTCGGAGGAAGATGGAGATCTCGGAATTGAATCAAGAAATACTCTCTTTCTACTTTAGATTCTGTTTGTGTTCCTCATAACGCATCAAAAACTTGACTGAATCATGGGATGGTCAGAACAGTATAATCGTTGGCTGCCTGTCAATAAATTTTGATTCAATGGTTCTTTTCAAATTAAGTTTTAACCAGTGATTTTATCAATTGAATAATTTTTCTACTATCGTGCGGTAAGGTCCACTTCTACGCACTCATTTTAGTTTTGAAAGTGTCACATTTCCTCACTAGTGTGGAGTAAATTAATTTAGTTTTTGGGGAGTATATATATATATATATATATAAGTGAAAATAGAGTATATTTCGTTTTAATTCCGAGAGTTCTAACCTTTGACAGCTGTTTCGTGCTAACGCACTCATCAGAAAGGATTTATGGAGCTCTCGAAATTAAAACGAATCCACTCAAGAATTAATACCGTGAAGGCAAGACAGATATAACAGAAAGTTAATTATGACATCTACAGTCACTAGTTGAAACTTAATATATATATATATATATATATATATATATATATATATATATATAGTAGAAGGGTAGTCTTTGCTGACTAGTTAGGATACGAAACAGGAAATTTTTTTGGGTATAGCAGCAAGCAAAACGTGTACTCTTTTAACACTATATTTCCGATATTTCAATAGTGAATACTGTCATCTTCAGGGAAGCTACAAGTAAAGCTTCCCTGAAGATGACAGTAGTCACTGTTGAAATATCGGAAATATAGTGTTAAAAGAGTACACGTTTTGCTTGCTGCTATACCCAAAAATTTCCTGTTTCGTATATATATATATATATATATATATATATATATATATATATATATATATATATATATATATATATATATATAACAGGAAGTTATTCATGACATCTACAGTCACTAGTTGAAACTTAATTTGACACGAAGCAAGGAATCCAAAAGTAGAGGTTTGTCCACAAATTGACAGGCAGCCAACAATTCGTTGTTCTGACCAACCCAAGGTTCAATCAAGTTTCTAATACGTTATGAGGAACGCAAGCAGAATCTAAGTGAAAATATACTCTATTTTCACTTATATATATATATATATATATATATATATATATATATATATATATATATATATATATCCAAAACGATACCTTTCGGTGAATTTTTGGGTATGGCGCGGTACTATCGAGTGATATTTTAGCATTCGAGTGATTCACGTTATTGTCCAGTGCCTTGGAAACGACAGAAACGATACATTAGAGTGAATCCGAATCCACCCGGAAACTTATTACTACTTGGCTTACTTGGAAGTGGTTCTCTTTAACTGAGTTTGTTTTCAAAATGTGAATATGTTCGAATTACTCGAATCTCCAATTTCAAATCGGTGTTAAATAGTGATAATGCTCCTAAAAATATAAGCGATGGCACGTTGAATTCAGAACGATGTGTAGAAAGATATTTTTCAATGATTTCATAGCACATAAAAAAATGCAATTGTTATACACAAATTAAAAGAAAAATGAAGAGGCATTTAATTTTTCTATAATAAGTAAATAAATATTGATGACTATTTAACATTTAAAAAAATGTTAGGCGGAGAAAATTTCCAATAAAAGATAACTCTTTTTCCATCATCTATAATTTTAATATAACGCCAAAAATAGGGCTCTGCGCGGTCGTTACGGTATTGTCGCAATACCGCTGAAGACAGTATTCCGCATGATATTATTTTTTATTTTATTGAATATCAATTTCAGCATTTGTAAAAATTCTGCTTTCATCGGAAAACTTGAGAGAATTAAGAACCGTTGACAAAAAATGCATCTGTTAATTTTTTCACTAAGTTATACAATTGTTAACTAACAAATTTGTGTTCAACCTTCCTTCACACAAATGGCGACATAAAAGTTTAATTAATTGACTTATAAAGTTTTTGCGTTTTGGAGCCCTTCTTCTTATATATGTACTTAAGAAAATCACGGGATAAAAGTTAAAAATAAAATTGAAATCCAACAAATTGTGTTAATTTTTTTAACAAATATTCTGTTACTGACTTTTTCGAATCTAGCAATGGCATTAATTATCGCTGGATAATTCTTTGACGTGATTTGTTAATGAATCGTTCATAAACAAATAGACAAGTTTAGTACCTATATGACAAAAGTTTTTTTACCATTTTGCTGTTATGACAAAGTAATTACTTAAAAATATATTTATTGCTTATAAGCATTTTTTTATATTTCCATTACATAAACAATTAGTTGAGAAATATTTTCTTCTTCAAATAGCATAATTGGCATTTCTGAATAGGGTAACAAAAAATATTTGTTTTGGTATTATGGTACATATAAATAAAATAAAATGGCGGACTGGCGCCATTTCGAGAAATGGACAATTTTTTGTTGTCAATAAGTAGATCCTGATCTAACATTCATCCAAAAAATATTCGAAACAGAATTCCAGTCCGTTCAAAAGTTAACAGGGATGGGGTTACTCAAAGAGAGTTCTCACATTATGTACTGTCATTATGTTTTAGATTAATAATTTTGTTTGAGATTTCGTTGACGTATAGGAAATTGTAAGACGTTCTGAATGAAGTGTCACTCTACTTCCCATGCTATTTAAAAAAAGGTCACAAAATGGCGTCAGGCCGCCATTTTGAAGGATATACATTTTGATATTGTCAAACAGTAGGTAGCTGATGGCCTGTAATTTGACCATGAAAAAATTCAAAGTAAAATTCCAACCCTTTCAAAAGTTATCAGGAGGGGTTACTTTATGGACAGACTGTATATAATGCTGGTCAGAATTTGTTTATAACAAATTGCTAAATGAAAATCATTATAAATAATGAATGATTCTGAAAAAAAAATTAAAATCATCTTTTTGTCATGGCTACAATTTTGTATATATACCGGGTGACAACGATATCACTTTTGAGCTGTCATTTTTTTATTTTTTCACCTAGTATCACGAAACTTGGCAGAGTTATGATTCGAACTAAATGTCAATTAACTGGTGTAACGACAAATTTCTACAACTTCCGGTTTCCCTGGAAATAACCTTAACTTTTGAAATTACAATGGGACACCCTGTATATTGTTTGTTTTTAGGTTTCTTTAAATCATTATTTATCCAAATTGATGATTTTTGAATTGGTTTTTACATAAACTATATTTTTAAATCATATTTTAACTTTCAATCTAGAGTGCCATGACCATTCTAAAATTTCTCTACTTATACCCTCTATTTACAGAAAAATCTAAAAAGAATATCTTTGTTAGCCCAGAAACAAATCAATTGTTTTCCATGGCAACGGCAAATATGACTTCTTCCAGAGATTAAATAAAAGTAAGTAGGGATGAAAGATGGTAGTATATATTATACATCCTTGGATTCGTCTTGAAATAATGCATTTAATAGTGTTATGAAAGCGATATGGTTACATTTAAATTTTTTGAGTTAATATAAAAAAAAATTATACAACTTTTCAGCCTTTCTCAACGCTAACGAACAAAGATGATAATCTTTTCAGATTTTTATGAAAATAGAGAGCCGACGTAGAAAAATATTAGGATGGTCATGGCACTCTAGATTGAAAATTGATATTTGATTTAAAATATAATTTATGTCAAAATCAATTGGAAAATTATGAATTCGGATGTAGAATTATTTAAAGAATCCTAGAAATGAACGACATACAGTTTCGAAAGTTAAGGTCATTTCCAGGAAACCGCAAGTTGTAGAAATTTGTCATTACATCAGTCAAATGACATTTAGTTCGAATATTAACTCTGCCAAGTTTTGTTTTACAGGGTGAAATAATAAAAAAATGGCAGCCCGAAAGTGATCTCGTTGTCACCTGGTATACCAGATTTGTCCATTTGTTCATGAATAATTTCTTAACAAATGACGTAAGAAAAGTTTACCCCATGGTAAATTGTTAGATGAGAAAAGAGCAATAAAATGACATTTGTTTAAAAACAAAACATAATGTAATGATTCTAAAAGCCGGTCCTGGCCACGCGCAGTCATCGCTGTGGAATGTCTATGGACAGTTCGAATAATATTCGGGAACTGACTGGTATCCATCGCGTCGTTTCTGTGAGAGTTAGAAACTCACAGAAATCCAAGAAAAATGATATCAAAAGATTAAAAAATCAGGACGTTTCCTTCCTCCTGAAATGAAGGTCATTCTTGGCAAATCTGATAATTATGAAAGGAAAAAATCCCATTCAAGCCAGTTAACCAGAAACCCACGACACAAGATAGTTTCGAACGTGAAGAACACAATAACGTAGTTCAAGACATTGGCCTCAACGATTCTAAAAAGTAAACTGTAAAATATATTCTTTACCGAAGATTCAGAAACTTGGAAAGTCGGTTCGACCAATCTTTCCATCGATAGGTCCCTCTCATTCAGATTAGCGAAATGTCCTAAACTATAGAATTCGAAAATCTACCAGGTGCACGACCATGTTAAAGTGTTGAACTTCAATAAAAAGAGCTTCTTGTGAAGGTACAGCCATCGGGGAACTTCCTGTATCAGTTCTTAGCCAATTTGTTCATGATTTGAAATGAAAAAGGGAACCTCCATTATTTTTCTGTAATTTATCGATTTTGCAAAAAGATAATCCTCTTCAGACTACGAAACTTAAGTTACCTTAGCAACTCTCAAATGGAGGTTGTATCTAAAACTTGTTATAAACTCTATACATATATTGGTTAACCCCAAAGATGAAATTGATGAGTGGACAAAGTCGGGTGAAATTAGCTGTAAAATCAAGTGTGCTGGTCAAATTGAAAGGGCCATGAGAACAGTGGTTCAAAGAATGAATATATTAGATTTCCGAGACTAGAGAAATCGAATGTTACCGAAATGTTTTGGAGAAGGATCAACGATTTGATGCCTTGAGGGAAGGATTATTTAAGAAAGTATATGATCACATTATTCGACGTATTCGAAAGTCTGTGGAAATAGCAAAATGTCAAAATATGAATGCGGATAAAGGCCCCATTTCACACAGTTCTATATTTGGGTTCCTGTTACACTAATTTCATCTATGAAGAATTATTGGGGTAGACATTTCTCAGAACGTCTTTATATTATGTTTTTGAAGTCACATATTTGAACTGATTAGTAGTATTTATGCTACGAATTTTACGCCATTGAATCTAAATTGGTAATTTAGTGTGCGCGGGTTGTGGAACAGGTAGTGTATGTACATCAACTGAGGTTACAATACAAATGTACTCTCTGCAATCCTATTTCAGTTACATTTGATCCTTTCTGGGTTTTCCCAATTCCTACTCCAGACTTGCCGAACGAAATTTTGGATTTAACACAATATGCTTCGAATTGATGAAGGGAGAGGAGATTCTGGCCGATGATGCAAGTCCATACTCTTCCATTTGTTGAAAGAATAGAATATTCAAGAAGAGTATGCGTAAACGAACATTTCCACAAAACTTTGTTACATTTGATCCTTTCTGGGTTCTCCCAATTCCTACTCCAGACTTGCCGAACGAAATTTTGGATTTAACACAATATGCTTTGAATTGATGAAGGGAGAGGAGATTCTGGCCGATGATGCAAGTCCATACTCTTCCATTTGTTGAAAGAATAGAATATTCAAGAAGAGTATTCGTATACGAACATTTCCACAAAACTTTGTAATACATTTGAAATCGATTCATTTTTCAATACATAATCATCATAATGAAAAAAATTCCCTCTGTTGGTCGTAAGCACTTCAAAGCGTTATATTTTACGGAACCTTTGAGATATTGCTTTGAAATTTGTAAGATTTTAATAACCGAGGCACGTATTTGTCAGTTTTAATTTTTTGGCGATCGGATAGTCGGGAATTGTTTGATCCGTTTCATATTTCTTGAAGATATACTTCAATATGTCCTACAGAAGTGTATAGTTTTTGAGAATGATCGGAAAATGCTAACAGGGTTTTCCGGCATTTTTCTTAAAAATATAGATTTGAAAAAAAATACTCTGAACCCTTCATTTGAATTAAATTTCATAAAATAGATTTCGACTAGTTAAACAAATCGTACTGGAACTTTTTTACACGAAAATAATTGGAAAACAGGGAAAACTTGAGAAAACTTAAAAAAAGAAAAAAGAAATATCTCAAAAACTTCCTCTAGGAGATCTTTGCATATTTTGCATTGAATATTAAAAAAATTAAAAATCGAGGTATTGACTGTAGATATTGATGAAACAATAGAATTGCTTCGGATACGTTTTCACAAGCCTCTCAGTGATATTTCTAAACAAATTTTTTCCAACTCTATTAAAAAGTGGAAAAAAGTTGTAAAAATTGAAAAAAAAATTAAACCCCGAAATCTTGAAAGCGAAACAAGACATCGAAAAATTTTATATAAACAGTTTTGATGTCCTTGGCAGATATACAAAAAGTATTTGTGATATTTTGGAAAATTCAATTTTTTCATTACAAAAAACTCAAAGATGGCGACAGATTTTCAAATTTCACACGATACGTTTTTTGATCGCCTTCTGAAAACCTACAAAGAATTTAAATTAATTTTTGCTATGGCGATAAGCGATAAGCAAGCGATAAGCCTCGGCTCGTACTCGCTCACCTCGATTGTTAACACGTCTTTACATTCCTTGTTACTTGAATAACTATTATTGTCCTTAAAAAGATTTGAAAATATTGATTTTATTTTAATAAAATCACCAAAAACTCAGAGATGACGGAACATTTTCAAATTTCACAAATCACCTGTTGTGATTGCCTGAATAACTAGTAAAAATGTAAATGGATTTTTGCCGTAATATCAATATCCCGGTAAATACTTCAAAATCGAAATTTCATGGATTTTTTTAAAAACTTTTTTCTACAAACACAAAAAACTCAAATACGAAACGAGTTATAAAAAAATATATATGGATGATTTCATTGTCCTCCGAAAGGTCTACAAAAAGTAATCACGACATTTTTTCATATCTTGGAAAATGAACAAACAGGATATTGACTTTTTTAGGAAACGACCAAAAACTTAAAGGTGGCGATAGAGTTTCAAATTTCGCAGGATAGCTTTTGATCGCCTTCTGAATTCCTACGAAAATGGTGAATGAATGTTTGCCGTAATATCACTAGTCCAGGACATATTTCTAAAAAAAGGAAAAATTGAGTTACTTTGAAAAAATTTAATTTTTTTTGAACACCAAAAACTCGAAAACATAACGAGATATCGAATAAGTTTTATTGTCCTTGAATAGGTTTTTAAAAAGTTCCCACACCAAAAACTCAAAGAAGATCGAAATGTAAATAACGAAGTCTATCCGTGATATGTCATTTTTATTTCCAACAGAAACGATACGGCATATTGCAAACATCCCTATTTTAACTGTTGGCACCTCTTCGATGACTCCCGTGTACTGTCAAATGAGGCTTTCTCTTATCTACCAAGGAACTTTTGCCATTTTTTCTGAAAAAGTTGCTAATTTAAAGTTTAATGGGGTTTTCCTGCAGCTGAAGTGGCGAATGCCTAATGCTCCTGATGATGCTAATTTTATTGGCAAAACGCTCGTCAAATGAAATTGACGTAGTTTTACTGCATGGATTCTTTTACATGTTTTTGAAATGAGTGAACCGACACTGTCACTGCGCTTGATATTGATAACCCTGGGTACCCTGTATTTCTTTTGTCTGTTATCGCAGACATCCAACAAAGAAAACAAACGTGACCGCCATCAAATGAATCTTAGCGTTTATATAAACTATCCATATGATCTACAAATTACAGTTCAAACATATTAATAAATCACAGTCGACTCGACCGACGCCGACGTTAGAATGATATCATTCGTTCGTTTTAAAATCAATTTTTATTAGTTAGTAGAATAGGTATTTTACGAAAGCGTATAAGGGCCACTGAGTTTTTTTTTTCATGTTTCCGACCTTAAACTCAGAAATTCCGACTTTAAAGTCGGAATTTTGTTTCTCCGACTATAAACTCGGAAATTCCGACTTCAAAGTCGGAAATTCCGACTTGAAAGTCGGAATTTTGTTTTTCCGACTTTAGAGTAGGAAATTCTGACTTCAAAGTCGGAAATTCCGACTTCAAAGTCGGAAATTCCGACTCCAAAGTCAGAAATTCCGACTTCAAAGTCGGAATTGTGTTTTTTCGACTTTCAAGTCAAATAGAATCAATTATACGAACAAACCTCATATAAAGTGACCATAGAGAGCAAACAAAAACTGTTCCTAATATGAAATACATCAACAGCAATTGGTTGTAAGAAAAATAAATCGAATGAGCATTGGATATTTAGGTAAGAGCTGATTGAAAAATCGACTTTCAAGTTACCATTATGATACTTTTGTCTAATAGACCGTCAGATAGTGACAGATTTAGGTGCCCCATTTTCGCATACAAGCCTCGAATAGAGTTGAATAGTACATCGATGTTGAGTGAAATAGAGAAAAATTTACGAGTGGCTCTTGGGGAGAACATATGGAAAATTAAATTTTCTAGAACAGAAATAAAAGGAGCATGTTGCCCATATTTTCACGCGAGCCATTGTTTTTCGGTCTATAGAATTTTTCAGAATTTTTCATAGTTTCGGTGGGCTTGTGTGGGAAAATCTATCAAAATCTCCATTTTTTCTTACAAGATTACACCTTCATTTTAACCCTTTAGCCACCTGCAACACTAAAGTCTTTGGTATTCCAAAGCAAGGTTCTATTAATTGATAATTAGGTGAACACAGCTCGCGTGAAAATATGGGCCACATACTACTTTTATTTCTGTTCTGGAAAATAGAATTTTCCATATTATTATGTTCTCCCCAGGAGCCACTCGTAAATTTCCCTCCATTATACTCAACATCGATGTACTTTTCAACTCTATTCGAGGCTTGTATGCGAAAATGGTGCACCTAAATCTGTCACTATCTGACGGTCTATAATTTCCTCATCATTTTGAAAGAACTGATCACAAATAAACTGATGAAAAAATTAGTTTGTGGTCCATATGACTTCAAAATTTGAATTATATCAAACGTTCAATAAGACCAAAGTAAGTGTAACGCCGAGAGGAGTGACAGCTTGCCGTTTCATATTTTTTGAGCTTTATTACAAGTCCAATAAATATAAAATTCTCATTTCTCTACTCTACTCTAATTCAACAAAATATTATTTAAATAAATATCATTTGTGGTTTCAGTAAAGAAACACAAAATAACACATATAATATGTACTTTAATCTCAATTTAAATCTCCAAATGAGTATAAAAGAAGGTACTCACTGTAGAAGTTCATTTCAGCTCAAAGTGTATAGTGGTGACGCGCATCATCGGACCATATACTAGTTAACAAATTCAAATATTGTCATCATCGGACCACGTAGGAGTACTAGTTTCCAAATTCAATAATTTTTTTTTGAACTAACTAAGTATAACCATGCTTGGGCATTGGACATAGTATCCATAATTGATTTCAAGTTTTGTACAATTTTTCACATTTATATGAAAAAAGACGATTTTTCTACATAACTTGTAGTAGGCTGAAGATGGATTCTTGCTGAATCCGAAACTTGTAACCACTACTTTGAAATTTGATTATGATTGAAGTTGTGGAGATGATTGTGTGATACTTCTTCCCGATTCATAAAAATAGGTGTTCCAAAAATTCTGAAAGACATAGCTGAATTGATTTTATTAACTACAAAGATTCTTAGAGATGATATTATTTTCATTAAAAAGGCTTTGTCCAACACATTGACAACAAAAAACAACATATCCTTTCAAAAATAATAGACAACAGTCTCTGGTGATCAGCACAAAGCCATTCCTGGCAGTAACATGTCTAGGATACACGCAAGATTTGCAATTATACCCGCGATATAAGAATTTTCGAGTTTGAAATCAGAATTTCCGAGTTTGAAGTCGAAAAAACAAAATTCCGACTTTAAAGTCGTAATTTTCGAGTTTGAAAGTGGGATTACAAAATTCCGACTTCAAAGTAGGAAATTCCGAGTTTGAAGTAGGAAAAATTGAAAAAAAAATCAGTGGCCCTCATACGATTTCGTAGTATTTAGGTTTTTGGTATTTTTTTTAAATTTTTGTTATTTTCTGTCTTTCATTTATTTGTCAAAAATCCAAAGATGAATGTTGTATAGGTAGAAGTACATTTGTTACCCAATGGCAGTGGCGGCGGTTATTTTTAAGAAACGCTAGTTGTTGCATTGAATAATGTATTATATTTGATTACAGTTCACCACAGTACCATCGTGTGGCAAATCTGTATTTATATTTTTCTATATTCTCTCTAAAACAGCTAATGTGAAAGCTTCTTTCATCAGATACTGACGATCCCTTTCCAGAGCTTTCAACTTTTCTTTAGCTCTTGCTTCCTCGTCGTCAAGTTCTTTTTGTTTTCTCATCAATGATAATTCTATGTTCAATCTAGAAACACTTGAATTCTTCGATTTGACAGATGTTTCTTTTTTAGATTCCCCATTTGTAGCATTGAGTATATTTGTGGATACTATAGACCTTATACTTCTTCTGGATACACTTCTAGGAAATTTCACTTCATATTGAGCTTTGCCAGACACGACTTTTCCTACAGAACTTGTATAACTACTCAATTGATCAGCATTTGAAGCTACACTTGAACGTACTCCTGCATTGTCCAAATCTGCATATCTCAAAGGTGGAACTCCTTTATTCGTATTTCAATTTTCAAACCATTCGATAAGCGATGAAAATCTATTATAATGAAGATTTTGAGTTTTGCAAACCGTCAATTTCCAAAATATTTGACAATTAAAATATATGTTCCTACCTATATAAAAGGTGGGTTACTTAAAATAATTGAAATAGTCACAAAAAATCAAATGCCTCCTCTGTTTACGTACCTGCTTTATATGGATACTAAAACCGATGTAATGGGTCTGAAGCTAGTATTCAGTCTCTAATATGCATGTCAAGCAATGCCTCTAATATTTTTAACAAAACAGATACGACTAGATTTATTTGCCCCATGGACACTGTCATCGTAACCTCAGTATGAGTACCACCCTTATTGGCTTTCAATTCGATATTACAGTACTCAGTGCCAGGCTGGTCCTGATTTACACCAATCAATAGAGCATAAAACGAATGATCTTTTAACAAAAATACTAGCAGGAAACCGACTGTGCCATCACATGAAAGATAGTCCGTAGTTATATTCTGTTATGTTTTCTACTTGCAACTGTCATTTATTAATTTGCTACAAACATTTAAATACAAAAAACGTGCTTTTTAGGTGTTTTGCTTATAAAATATAAACTAATAGAGCAATCTTGTTGTTCCAATGAGAAAAATTGTAGAAAATTGAAATACGAACAAAATGAGATTTTTCACGATCCAACTGTATTATTAGTAACGGAAAAATGTGGAAAAACCGAAATATTTTGCGATTTTTTTTTTTAATTCATAACTCGACCATTTTTCAAATTGAAGGGTTGGCATTTGTCAAGAAAGTTCTGAATCAAGTGTACTTACTTTATGCGTGCACTAAACAGGCGCTATCCTACCATTAGTTTTGGCCCAATTGAAACTTGAACTTTTTTTTGCACCATCTTGCAGCGTGCCTGAATGCTCCAGTGCTAGTCCGATGCCAATTTCTCTGACAGATTTCGAAAGGAGAATTATAGTACCACAAAACGTATATTCTCATTTCACGCTACAATGCAAAATATACGTTTTGAGATAACTATTATACTTCTACTTTCAAAATCTGATTGAGAAATTGATATCGGACTAGCACTAGAGCATCCAGGCCGCTGCAAGATTGTGCAAAAAATATTCAAATTGCAATTGTGCCAACCCTTATGGTCCGACAGCGCTAGTTTCGATCACACAATGTACACATGTACAATTTAAAAAATGGCGGTATTATGAATTTTTGAAAAAATTGCAAAATTTTAGGGAGCAACCAGAATGTTGTATTATTTTTCATTTTATAAGCAAAACTCTGAAGAGAAACACGTTTTATTGTATTTGAATGTTTATAACAAATTAATTAATTACATTTGGGAGTCTAAAACATAACAACGGACTGTCTTTCATGTGATGGCACAGTCGGTTTCCCACTAGTATTTTTGGTAATAAAAAAATCCTCTATTGATTGGCTAAATTATTTTTGCAAATTTTTTATGAACAGTTTCCCTTGGATTTTCAAAATTATCAACTTATGAAGAGGGCAATTCCGAAACGATATTTCTCAAATAAGAAGGCACGTATAGGACAGAAAAATAAAAGAAGCAACCTTTTTCTGGATCTTGACACTCGTTTTGAATTTGGAGCTTCGTAAACAATTAATGGTTTTTAATTTTTGTATCTGGTATTATGATTGATTATATTGATGAACTGAATGAGTTATACATTGACTCCAAGATGAGGTTGTCCACCATGGGAATATCTGAATTGGTAATAGATACAGTGTTGGTAAAATAGAAAAAAAAAATAGCGTAACAGAAGGCCATCTATATGGAAGTATAAAATTTTTAAAAATATTTTTGATTTTCAGAATACTTTGAAAATACTGATTTTTTCGATTTCTTATCTTATTTTCTTGACACATTATCGTCAGAGATGAAACAAAATAAAATCAATGATTTTATTGAAAATATTAACAGGATAATCATAAAGTCAGTTGTGGAATCATCTGCGACTGAAAGATAAAGTTTAGTCGCTATTTCCTATTGTACAAGATAAGAAATCGAAAAATTCAGTTTTTTCAAAGTATTCTGAATATGAAAAATATTTTTGAAAATGTTATACTTCCATATAGATGGCATTCTGTTACGATTTTTCTCTATTTTACCAACATTGTATCTATCACCGTTTCAGATATTCCCATGGTGGATAACCTTGTCTTGGATTCAATGTATAACTCATTCAGTTCATCAATATAATCAATCATAATACCAGATACAATCTAATGAGCAATAATTAAAAACCATTAATTGTTTTCGAAGCTCCAAATTCAAAACGAGTGTCAAGATCCAGAAAAAGGTTGCTTCTTTTATTTTTCTGCCCTACGTGACTTCTTATTCGAGAAAGATCGTTTCGGAATTTCCCTCTTCATAAGTTGATAATTTTGAAAATCCAAGGGAAACTTGTTCATAAAAACCTTGCAATGATAATTTAGCCAATCAATAGAGGATTTTTTCGTACCAAAAATACTAGTAGGAAACCGACTGTGCCATCACATGAAAGACAATCCGTTGTTATGTTTCAGACTCCCGAATGTAATTTATTAATTTGTTATAAATATTCAAATACAATAAAACATGTTTCTCTTCAGAGTTTTGCTTATTAAATGAAAACTAATACAGCATTCTGGTTGCTACCTAAAATTTTGCAATTTTTTTAAAAATTCATTATACCGCCATTTTTTTAATTGCAGGGTTGGCCCTCGGGAAAGTATTAAATCATGTGTACTTTGTACGATCGAAACTAGCGCTGTCGGACCATAAGTGTTGGCACAATTGCAATTTGAATATTTTTTGCACCATCTTGCAGCGGCCTGAATGCCCTAGTGCTAGTCCGATATCAATTTCATGTTGTAAAGGGAAATTTTCAATGTCCATCGTGACTTTAGCCGGGGAAGTAGTTGTTTTCTGTTAGATATTACCAAAGAGAAATTTCAATTTATCCTTATTTTTTCTATTTTCATGTATTGGTTCAATTTTCAATTGAGATTGTTTCCCTTCACAAAATAGTTCTTCACAGAAACTTTTTATAGTAATTTTTGTGATGATGCCAGTTCTACTACCAGGCTATTCCGTTAACGAACAACTATTATCAACTTCATTTCATCTTTTCATAACGTAAGTTGAATAACTGAAAAAATATATACACTTATTGATCAAAATAATCAATTAAAACCATTCTATTGTGAATATATCCCTATGGTGCTAACAATGTCGAAAATCGAATTTATTATTTATACAGTGCACTCTATTTAAAACGAGCCACCCTGAATAACTGTTGGTACAACGATTTTCAGGAAAAATTAAAAAAAAAACACGTCAACAATACAATAGGACACATTTTGACATATTCTCATTTGATCTAACTTTCCCACAATTCAATTCACAGAAAATTCCCCTGTTCAGTTCAGCCTTCTTTATCAATATCAATATCTGCTACGTAATTCAAAGAGGACCGTATGCATAATCATTTTCTTCGTATGTTGGTGATGTCTAAAACTACAGATTCCTTTTCATTAACAACAGGAATAGTGTCAATTCGTAAAATTCTACTGCAATCTCTAAGCTTCTCGTCTCTATTGAATTGTTTAGTACTCATGTTCTGCGATCGTTGGGAAATCCTGAATATTGAACATATTTCCTACTCGGAGACGGAAATAATAGTCAGTGACGTATTCTCAGCTGATGTCCAGCTCACAACCTCTCTTTCTGCTCTGGAACACTGCAGAAATGTTCGTGATCGGTGTCTATTTAATAGATATTTACATGTCTTTTGCTTTTCTGAGATATCATCAGTGTTTCATCTTAACAGTTTCATCAAGATTGACCCGTCGAGTTCAGTGTTCACACTCCTCTGTCGTCACTTCGGAGACATGTAGAGCTCTTTCAACGAACGACAAAGTTTTGTAACTCTATTCTTGGGGGGTGTTCCCAGGTGCATGCAGCATTCAGAAATTGAAAAAATCTAAAATTACAACCTCCTTTATCTGTACTACTGTTCTCACGGTATTCTCAGTATGTTTTGCCTTTTAGTGGAAAATAGAATGAATAATAATTCCGGGAATGATTGAATTAGAGTCCGATGATCAATGCTTATAATATGTGTATATATTTTTTAACAAATAGGTACCCCCTCCAAGAATCCACCGCTGTAAGGCGCTAGACAACTTGACTGTTGTTTATTTTTTCAGAACAAATTAATTTTCCACGTTCAAGCATATACATACTTATACCTTATATAAATATTTAATTTTTATGCGTTTAAGGGTAAATTGTTTGGTTGTGAAATCATTAAGGTTCGTGTGACTTGTTACATCAGCGTGAACGTGCCCTCTCAATTCCGTTTCTTCCCTCCTGCGGCGGATGTGTAGTGTGTTGTTTTGTTTTTTGTGTCATTTACAGATCACTTTTGTTTATTGTATCGCAATAGCTCAAATTGGGATAGTTTTTGAAAAGCGGCTAATAAGGTGAGTACATATGATTAGTTCATTTATTTGTTTTTGTAATAATATAATTTGATTTGTTGCACGCTTGTTACATTTCAAGTGAACTTTCTCCAATATACAGTGTGTCTACTTATATTGGCTACATTTTAAAAAAATTAATTTTTTTTGAGAAAAAAGTATTTCCTCATAAAAAGTTCTGCATGTTCAATAACCTTATTTCAAATTATAAATTCCTAAAATATGTCAGTTATACAGTTATAATGTAAGTTAGGAGCGACTTGTAAGTCCCTTTGCTCTCCGTTCAACAGTTTTGGCATAATAACAAATTGAATAAGTTATAATTCTTTCCCTGCAAGATATAATTTTTGTGATTTCGTACTATGAATACATAAATCTTTATAAAACCTGTTTATTCAAAACGTGAGTGAGTATTATAAGGATATTATCTATTAATATATGTATGGCATTCTGGCGAACTGTGTAAGGTGTGTTTGGTGAGCTCCAGTTGATTAGTTTCGAATGGTAGTTCCGTGATCGATATTTTTGAGTTTTGGACCAAATGTTCAGAACATACATCAGGAGAAGTTCCAATATAACTAGACAAATGAACATCAAATTTCATCACTGTGGTAACCAACCATTGTCGAGTAATTGACGAAGTCTGTTTGAAAAAAAAAACTAAAGAAAATAATTTCTTTATAGCATGGTGTTATTTTTTATTGAAATTTTTGGTGTAGATTCGTAAATTTTGCGTTATTGGCATCAGTGCATGCTTATACGACCGATTCTGCTTTTTTCATTAAATTACTTTCGAATATATGATGGTCACCCTTTTTTATTTGGAACAGAAAAACTCATTATGTAAAGTAGAGAAATTCAATTTTCTAGGGGCAAATTCATGAGGGTGATTTGTTTTTTGGTATGCTCCAAATTTCACTGAACAATTGGCAAATGAATTGCTGCATAACTCCACCATAAAACACATTACTCGAGAAACTCCAAATTTTGTAAAATGGAAAACTACGAACAAATACTGAACATTGGAGAATTCCATTATCTCAGTAGTACACTCACATAATTTGGTTGGCTTACTGTTTCTGCATCTGAAAATCAACTCAACATCGAATCACCAAAATATAATTGTCGTGAAACTTCCGATTTTTCAGTAGCGGAGAAGTTACGTTTTAATGGAGAATAACGAAAAAAATTTATTAATTCACCAATGCACCCATGAACCTCTGTTGGTTTTTTTCTGTTTCAAAATCCATTGAATAATTATTGAATGCCAAAACTCCCTATTTTCTATCTTGAGTATCATTGAATAATGCATAATCAAAATATTCTATTTCTTCAGTAATACACTCACATAACTTGGTTGCTTTATAGAACAAGCTATAGAGGTTTTTCCCCCACAAAATAAAAGACGCAAATGGCCTATACTGATTTTTATAACATGGTTCGTTTATAAAAACCCCACTTTTCACCCCAGAAAAATCGCTTTGTGGAATTTTTTAAACAAGAAATAGTGAAATGGAAATACCTCAAAGATTATTAAGGGAATCGTTTAACAGTCAGAGGAACTTTTGTAGAGATTTATAAAGCCCACATACGACCGGATCGGTACATTTTCTACTGAGATAATTCGGGAAAAGCTCGAAAAAGAGACCATTTTTAATTTTTTTATTTTTATAAAATCTGAAGCTGGACAAACAATATTGCAGAAACTGATTGATAGTGATATGTAGTTCAACTGTATGAAAGATGTTTTCTGTACGATATGTAGTTTTTGCACAAACGCGTTATAAACAATTTAAGGGCACATCTTGCAAGATGCACCGATTTAAGGGAAATTGTCGTATTCAAATTCTGTAAATGGCATCTGGAAGTAGATATCAATATGTACAATTTCTATATATTGGATTTTCACCTTAGAAGTGGAAATTCTTCCTTATGACTTAAGACTGCTGCCTAAATCCACCATAAATCACGCAAATTTTTTACCACTGAGAAAATGGAATTCTCCATTATTCAAAATTTGTACGATGTTTTCCCTTTCAAAAATTTTTGAGGGTTCACGACTGATATGTTTCATTCATTTGCCAATTGTTTAGTGAAATTTGCAGCCTACCAAAAAAAAATGATCAACTACATGAATTTATCCCTAAAAAACTGAATTTCTCTATTTTTCACAATAAGTTTCTCATTTGTTTCAAAGAAAAATGTTTCACCAATATATATTTGACAATAATTCAATGAAAAAAGCATAATTGGTCGTATATGCATGCGGTGCATAACTCAAAATTTCCGCATTTACCAAAAATTCCAATAAAAAAATTTGCTATAAAGAAAAGATTTTCTGGATTTTTTTGATCGACAAAGAGATAATTACTTGACAATTGTTGGTTACTACAGAGATGAAATTTGACGTTAATTTGTCTAGTTGCATTGGTGGCAGATGGCAGTGCTAACTTAATATAAACTTGGCACAGCAAACTCTTATAAAAAAAAAACTAATGGCGCGACTATTATGCTTCGTTCACGACAAATTCTCGACAATTACTGGAATAGGTCTCATCGGATTTGTGTCAAGTGGCTTAGCTAACTTTATTTACATTTCAAAAAGGCTCTCAAACGGTGTTGAAGACTGGTAAACTATTGCGAGAACTCACTGATTTTTTTTCTTTTTTTCTATAGTTCTGGTTCAAATTATTGAATCAGAATTAATAAACTTAGTATTCATCAAGGAATTATGTCACATCACTAAACCCAACCTCCTGTAATTCTGAACCTGATTTGGTGCGAGGAAAACCCTCGGTTCTCAATTATATTTAATTGTCAGTTTCAAAATTGTATACAACATTTTATAAGAAACAAATAATTAGGTCTTAGCATGTTTGTTTAAAAAATATATAATAAAATGAATAAATATTATTAGTTTCCAAGGGATATGACTCAAAATAAAAAATTGACGTTCTGGATATCTGTAGGAGTCTGTTATATCAGATTTTTTTTTACTTTTTGCCACAAATGCTGTTTATTTCACAATAAACGTTATTTCGAAGTGTGCTCATTAAAAATATAGACAGCAAATGATGTGTACAGTGAGATTATCACACGGTACGCTTCTGAAAATTATGAAATTTTTTCATATTTATTTAAGATCTTTATGTAAAAAAATCGCCTACTAATTATTTTATACTATTATTTATTAGATGACTTCTACATCTGAAAATGATCTCAAATTATTATCCATTTGCTATGAGTAAATTTGGAAAGTAAAGTAGGTAAGAAATAATTTTTATTCTCCTCCGTAACTGTTACTTAATAACTAACTTCTATCTGAAAACATTAAACTCAAGAGTTCGTACATAAAGAGCATAAGTGTTTGTTGAGTCTTCCATCTATTTGTTTATCTATGGATTGTCGTCTCTTACATTCATCGCTTGCCACAGTGCCGGCGGCCAACACTTTTGCCCGTTCACAGAAATTATTTTTATTCTCTTCGGTATGACTAAGTATATGAATAAAAATCAATCAATCAAAAAATGTTTCCGTTATTTTTGAATAGAAGCTGTTCTGCATTGATAAATATCCTGTAATAAATTTTCTGAAGGAAACGATAATATTTATATATTATATTACCAGGTGATCAGAAAACTCTTTATGAAAATTTCATTGTATAGAAATATTTTTGAAACCTGTTGTAACAGATGTATATATAGTCGGTCGGCGTCTCTCCTAATGTATTACCCTGTGTCTCATAACCTGGTAATAGCAAAGTCATAAGTGTTCGACATTGACACTGAAAGTAATGACAAATATATTGCAAAAATTACCTGGCGATTTTTTTTAATACTATAGGAACTATAATAAAATCACTTTTTTGCAATTTTTATCATCACCTAGCATTTGTCTCACACTAAATATCAATTTTGGACAAGCATTGAATGGTTCGTGGTCAAGTTTTCATAAAGTCATGAATACAAAATGTAATATATTCATGAATGTAGCCGTTACTATGTGATATAAAATAAAGATATGCGAAGAAAAATGTGACTTTATGAGTAATCCAGCACCAAATTTCAATTTGTCAATTTTGAAAAATAAAACGATGAACATTTCATTATGATACTTGGTTTGGTCAAATCTTAATTTTTTTTGGTCAATTGAGGATTTCATTTCAAGTAATGTTAGACTCCCCCTATATCTAAGAATACTCATTCAAAAACCAGTGTTAAGTTGAAGCTTCATGGGTAGGCATTATGCTGGACAAATCATTTACATTCAATATGTTCTTCTAAGAGCAATGTCATTTTCGAAAAATGGCCATTTTCCAACTTCAACAACTTGTATCTTGCAAACTAGTCATAGGATTGAGTTGTGCCCATGGACAACACATTTGTTCATGATGTCAAACTCTTGAAAGAAAAATTCGTAAAAAGTAACGGTGAAAATTTTTCCTGGTATTTTCAGAAGAACAGCTGGAAAAACAAAGGAGAGAAAGAACATTGTGTATCAATAATTTATTTTGAAATTCGACTTGGATGGGATCACGTGACTTTCTTTATCTGTCATAAGTAATTTTTTTCAAGTAATCGCTTATTGTTTTGAATTTAAAAAAAAAGTTGTTTCTATTTCTATTTTACCTACACCTATCTCTCAGATTTGAACGTTATTGCAACTTTTAGTTTTTTACATTTTTTCAGATAACTTCAAAATTTCTGGAATATAAAAAATTCTGTAATTTCAACAAAACTTTTTCATACCAGTACCTCTAATATTTTACCAACTTATAATAACGAATTATCAACAAAAATTTGTTATTATTAGAAAATGAGAATTACTGCTGAAAATTGTTGTTATGTTTGATGCAAAGTATTGTCGAAAGGATACAAACTCATTATTGAAAAAAAAATACCAATTTTCATGATCATAAATAAAAAAAATCATCGAGTACCTCACATATCTAACCAAAATTTTTGACTTTTTATTTTCACAACCAATTTTGCAAAAATGTTATCGCTGTGAAACCAGTCATAAAATTGGGTTAGATACGTAAAGTACTTCGATGATTTCTTGATTTGATGAGTTTTGCACCATCTCAGTACTAAAATCGATGAAAATAAATCTGTATCCTTAATGCTTGACGATATGTCAACTTGGCTTCAAACATAACAGAAATTTTCAGAGTTCTCATTTCCTACAGAAAATCATATTTCTGTTGATAACCGTTATTTAACGTTAGCAGCATATTAGAGCTTCTGTTATGGGAAAGTTTAGTCTAAGTTACGAATTTTATTACCTATCAATAAAAATAGCAAAAACTAAAAGTTGCAATAAAACGCTCACATTTATTTTGAGCCATAGATGTAAAATCAAAACTAGAAACAACTTTTTTTATATTCTGAAATACGAACGATTGTGCATATTTTATGCGATTAGTTCGAAATAAAATAGCCCTTTGTGTATTTATAGCGCAAAGTGATTGATTGCCTCTCGACAAAGAGAGTTACCGCGCGACGCGAAGCGAAGCGCGGTAATCTTTGGAGACCGGCAATGACACTTTGTGCTAGAAATACACACATAATTTTTTCTACAAACGCAGCTCTTATACATAAAAACGATAGACACTTCATTCAATATAGGCTCATAATATTACCTATGAGAAAATTTACATTCATTAGTATTCCCAAATGTATAAGCTATCCAAACATCCAATAATTTACATCTCTTACAGAAGGGAAAAAAGAAAAAACTTGCCTGAAAAAAAAATACCGAGTTCCGAGTTCGAAGTCACGCCAAGATCGATAAATCAGATTAGTAGGAAGCATCTCTAACCTTAACACCACCGCAGTTACTTAGAGTGCTTTGAATTTCTTGTGTTCCCTTTCCATCATGCAAGAATAGTAGTCTAGTCTACAAGAACTATTTTGGTGAATTTTTCTTCAAGGGCACCTAAAATAATGATCCAGGGCTCATTCGATTCAGAATGGACTCTAGAAACTTTTTGAAAAATTTGAAGGTGCGCCGGCAAAAATTGCAAAAGTTATAAACAACTAAGTGACAAAAAGGATGGGGTTTGGTTGTTAGCAAATATCTCGGAAACTATCGGAGATATCCAAAATTTGAAAAAAGTTCCTGAAAGAAGAGAAAATTTTCCAAAAAAAACCCACCTCCCGGAATTTCACCGCCAATATTTACAATTTTGATTTGGAGGCGAAAATAGCGGTAAAGGCTGGTGATGCGAGCCCCGAGTGCGCTGACTGATACGGACAATAAAAATAATTTTAAACCGTTAAATATCAATATTAAGAAATAAAAAATGCACCTACCTTTCAGACACTTGAATAAACGAAAATACGTGGAAAAAAATTGCTTCCCCCTATTATTTTATTACATATGCTTTTGTTAATCAACTAGTTTTTACAAGTATCAAATTTACATACAAACCCTATTAATTGTTAAACTAAAAACCTCAAATTTGTTTCACTTCTTGAAAGGAAAAGATCCCTATTGGAAAAATAAAAAATGCTCGTTTTCCACTTTGTTATTAACAATGTAAGAAACTAAAAAATGAAAAATGCAAATGAAGTTATGAATTTTTTTTTTATATTCCAATGTGTTCCTATTTTAATTATTTGAAGTTACATGAATATGATCTTTTCAAATTTCTTACTCTGATTGTTTAAATAATTGTTGTGAACAAATGCATTGTTTATAACATATTTGAATTCTGGTTTTTCGAATTTTAATCAGCAATGAATATTTATGGTCTTTAAGAACAAAATCATTTCTTAAGAAAAATACTTATCGCTTAAAAACGAATTTGTTGATTAACTATTTTTTTTGCTACCAAATATTAATATCGAGGAACCATTTTACTAAAATCATAATTTCCATTGCTCTTCGATATTCTAAAAAAAAATATTTATATTTTCTTCGTTTATTCAATAAACAATTTGTTATAAACAAATGAATTTTCACGATACAATTATTTAAAATACTGCAAAAAATAACAACATCAACCATGTGTCATTTGTTGTGTAAAAAAAGTAATATCTATATTTGGTAGCAAAAAAAATAGTTAATCAACAAATGCGTTTTTAAGCAATAAAATATTTTTTTGAGAAATGATTTTGTTCTCAAAGATCATAATATTCATTGCTGATTGAAATTCCAAAAACAAAAAATTCAAATATCTCATGAACCAATGTAATTGTTTATAACAATTATTTAAAAAATCAGAGTAAGAAATTTGAAAAAATAATTTTTATGTGACTTTAAATAAATAAAATACGAACAAATTGGAATATTGAAAAAAAAATTTTTCATAGCTTTCTTTGCATTTTTAATTTTTTGGTATCTTAGATTGTTAATAACAAAGTGGAAAATCAACAATGGGGATCTTTCAAGAATAGCTCCAAGAAGTGAGACAAATTAGAGGTTATTAGTATAACAATTATCAGGGTTTGTATGTATATTTGAATCTTGGAAAAACTTGTTAACTAACAGAAGTATATGCAATAAAACATTTACGGGAAACATTTTTTTTATGGATTTCCATTTATTAAATGTCTAAAAGGTAGGTGAATTTTTTCATTCCTCAATATTGATATTTAATGGGTTCAAATAATTTTTATTGTTCAAGGGTTCGCATCAGTCAGAGCACGCGGAACTCACATCACCAGCTTTTAGCGCTATTTTCGCCTGTGAATTAAAATAGTAAATGTTGGTAGTAGACTTCCTGGAGGTGAATCTTTCATTAGGAAATTTCTCCTCTTTCAGGAACTTTTTTCAAATTTTGGTTATCTTCAACAGTTTCCGAGATATTTGCAAACAACCAAACCCCCTTCCTTTTTTTTTCACTAAATTGTTTATAACTTTTGCCGGCGCATCTTCAAATTTTTCAAAAAGTTTTTGGAGGTCATTCCGAATTGAATGAACCCTGGATCATGATTTTCGGTACCCTTGAAGAGAAATTCACCAAAATAGTTCTTGCAGACTAGACTATAGGTTCGTTTTCAACAAAAGCTAGGGAGATAGAGCGTTTTTTCAATATTCTCGCTCTAGAGTGTAAAACCTGTCACAAAATGACATTCCTCGGAAAACGTCAACTTTGCGTTGAAATCTGAAAGCGTCAAAGGCTACTTTGATAAGCGGTAGTAGAAAAATATCTTTTAACAGGAAGCGAAAGTCACGTGACCTTATATGGCCCACTTTTCATCGATATTAATGAAATATTTTCCAATCATATGATGTCAACTCTTTGAAGGACAATATTTTATAAATGGTTTTGATTTGGAATTGATGAATGATCTGTATTATTTTCAATCTATTTGTGTTAGCTACAATGAGAAAAAACACGAGGACCCCCTTCGAAAATTTTTTATTGAGATAATTAACTCGGAAACCATTTCGTGTTCACAATGTTATTAAATTTAGATTGAGAGTTTGTAAAGTATTCTCAGCAAAATATTATTGTAGACGAAAAAATTGTGTGCAACAAAAACTACTTTTTACAGTTTTCACAATTGTACCATTTCTTTCTGAAATTGTTACGTGAAAATGATACCTGGAACAATGAAATAATACCCATGATTTTTGCAGGCTGAAGGTTGAATACCCTTTCAAATGCCGTTGTCTAAAACGTTTAAAGAATCATGGCATTCACCATGATCACTTTGGAAAACCATTTAGTTACAGTCGTCGCAAAATCTGAACTGAAAAATCGAATAGGTGTTGAAGCTACCTCTATATTCTTAGGAAAGAAACAGAAAGTGACTGTTTTTGGAAATAATGAATATTATCACATTTTGTCCAGTATGTGTAATCAGATTAATTCCAAAACGATGGTGGTGCAGTTGGAGCGCTATCCAGGCATGATTGATTTATGTGTCAGGGGAAACAAAAAAGCAATAGAGTCAGAGTCATCTCATCTGAAGTTCAAAAGTTTGGAAACCCCAAAGAAACAGACTCCAAGTGTAAAAATTAAACAGAGAGTGTTTTCAAAAGACTTGACAAAAAAGTCTGTGTGATGCAAAGTAAATTTTGAAGAGGAAAACCATCTTCCAATTTTCAATAGAAGTAATGTTGATAGTTCTTCGGTGGATGATTTGGCAACTACAATTGATGAAAATGTAAACGATCACATTTCTACAGCATTCAATTTGATAACTGATGATTCAAGAGATATGAATGTCTCTGACATTGGAGAAATTATTATCGGTTGTTCAGCAAAAACTGGAAGGGCAATCCCATCTACAAGTAAAACTCGAGATGTCGAAAACAAGAGAAATTCACCACCTCCATTAGCACCTTTACAGAATGTAACTATTGGTAAACAACAAACTAAAAGGTTAGTATGAATTATAAAGTGTGTCCAATTGCGTCGGCACCATAAGGAAAACTTTTTTATTATTTTTTTTACGAAAATAATTCTTGATGAAAAGTTCTGCAAGGCCTAAAACCCAAATTGAAATGAACAAAAATCAATTGTTTGCAGTGTAAAAATATAAATTCTGCTCAAGAGTATGAAGTACCTTAATTTTTACAATATAGACATTCATTTATTTAGAAAAGTTGATCCTCATTGAAAACTATACTATTAGTGATAGCATAGCCGGTGGCTCAGCGGTTCGATGCATGGACTTAGGTACGATGTGTCGGCCGTAGACTTCTGCTGACATCTGACCCGGTTCGAATCCGGAGTTCGAGAGAAGATAATTTTCTCAAGTGCATCGGTATCGATAGGTAGAGTTGCTTAGATGCCAATCCCGACGTCTGGTGTTTGCTTGAGGTGTGCACCGACCTCCCGGGGTGGTGCTGTAGGTTTTCCGGCTCTTCCTGCAGTTTAGAAGTAAATACGCCACCAATAATCAGTCCTGGAGCGCCACGACAAATAATAATAATAATATTCGTCCTTTATCTGCACAGGCTATGCCTTTGAGCACTCTCATCGAGTGTTTATGAGAGAGTATTATTATTATCATTATTATTGATAACTTATGTCTACAGATCGACATTTAATCTAGGATGCACTGAGAACAAAAATTAATTTTTGATAGCAAACGTCAAAACGCTATACAGAATTTACAAAATGAATCAATTGATTATTATATTGCAATAGCTAATTGTTAACATACCAATAAACCGAAAAGTTGTCATGTTTTTCAATGCAATAACTGTTTTACGATCTGCAAAATTAATTTAATTTTTGATATCTGACCCTAGTTTTCAATAAGAATATACTTTTACCCATAGTTATTGTCGATTTTCTTCTGCTTCTTATCTATCTCTCCTTCGTACTGTCCTGTTCCTCTGTCTCTCTCTCTATCTCTCTTCCATTATAATGTAAATATATGTTTTATGTACACTGGTGTCCATCAAAAAAGTTATTATCAAAAATTGCTGGCAACAGACTTAGAGGTCAATCCTCTAGTTTCTGAACCATACTGCCATTTATATACCTACCACTAATTGCCAAGTTATGTATCACCTTTTTTTTGTATTCCTAAGTGGGTATATAATAAACCTATTATTATTATATTCTGAGAAATAAATTAACTTTACTCTTGAGAAAAATTTTCATTTGTGCAAATGCAGAAAATCGATATCTCACTATTTCTTTTGGGTTCAACTCCATGCTGAACTTTTTATCAGGAATTACTTTTTTTGTAAAACAAATTTTAAAAGAAGTTTTCCACATGATGCCGACTTAATTGGACACACTTTAAACAACAACATTATTCACATTACAGAAGTACTCAAAATTTACCATTGAAATCTAAATAATTTTCCTCACTACTTGCAATCAGCCAATTTCCATGAATTATGTCTCTACCTGCATTCAGCTAATTTGTTTTCTCTTTTTTGCAGAGCACTTAACAAAGCATATTTTCGCAAATTTTGCAATGAAAAGAAAACTTGTCTGTCTCGACATATTTCCATGAAACACAGAGAACATCCGGAAGTACAGACTTACCTAAATCTATCAAAAAGTGAGTATAAATAAGTTTCTTATGGAAGTCGTTTTTTAGAAGAAAAAAATCATGTATTTTTCACTATTGTTAATACAATGGGTTAATTGTTCACTTACATTGCCAATGACATTTTGATGACGCCAAACTCAATTATCAGAAAATCATCAAGTACTTAACGTTTATACCCAAATTGTATAACTTTTCACAAAGACAATTTTTTTTCAAAAAATTCGCTTAAAATTTGTTGTGTAAAAAGTCCTAAAATTTGGCTAGATACGTGAAATAGTTTTTTTCATTCATGAGTTTATATCCTAAATGCTTAGGAGTATTTCAACTTTGCATTAAACGTAACAGAAATTTTCAGCTGTAATTCTCATTATCTGAAGAAAAATAATTTTTTCTTGATAATACGTAATTTTAAGTTAATAGCATATCAGAATTACCTACTGTTTGCCTACTGTTTTTTACGTGTTCCGTTTTTCTAGCAATTCGCACGGTTCCCATGTTCAGTTCCCGATCCCGCGTTCCCGCTTGGGTTTGACGAAACCTTTGGAGTCAAGGAAAGCGAATTGTGGAGTAGTGTAAAAAACCTGAGTTTTCTCCGGTTCTTCGGAGCTTTCTAGGTCATGATATTGGTGAAACAAGGCAAACAATTGAAAAACCGAAGAAGATAATGAAAACAAGACACAAGTTAGGTGATGAAATTTCCACATGGAGGAGGGTTGTTGCCTATAGTCTAATATGTGTTAATTCATGATGTGGCAACGAGTTTTTTATCGTTACTATTTGTAAATAGAGGCAAAGATATTGACATTAGTTGAATATATATTACAAGCCGGTCGATATACTTTTCTGTATATAGAATACTATTGGAGTTCTGTGAAATATCATTTGAAATTATTAAAAAAAAAAAACATTTCCCGAAAAAATAATGTGTGGCAGTATAATTTTGGCTTTTACCAAGCAACTCGCTTCCAAAAATATTTGACACATAATTTCAAAATAGTAAATAATAAATATTCCCTCTCACCTATTACTATCCAGATCACGAATAACAAAATAGTAATATTATTAATTTCTCTATGTTTTATCATCCTTATTGGTGAAATTATAGGTTTGGGGGCATACATACATTCATTCACATACCTTCATTTTCACAATGCTTTACGTTGAAGAAATCTTATCTGCTTCTTTATTTATTAATTTTTTCGGTAGAAGCAAACAGGGCATGATAACATGTTTTTTAATAATTATTGAAATATATAAAACAAATATTGATACGGCAAATGTATTGATTAACTTAAATAACCTAACAGTTCAATATTCAAGTCACTAATAAGTTAACAGAATTGAAAATAACTAAGAACTGAAAAATAACTTCTCTTCACTCAAAGCTAAAAGCTCGCTGATTTTTATTCCTAATGAATATAGAAAGTAGGAATTCATTGTTATAATAAATGTTTAAATATGATATGTTGTTTTCTTTTATTGAACTGCTATATATCGCTTCAAAACAAAACAAAAATGGATATTGTGAACAAAATAAATATGTGAAATATAAATAACATTACTGTTTTTATAATTTTCCTATCATTTTCTCCTGCAGAGTCCATATATCCTCGTGACTATGAAGGCACCGCCGCGGTGAAAACTTATTTTGTTCCTCAATATCCTGTACTGTCGATACTGTTTACGCTTTATATGACTTCAAGTTTCCACTCCTGAATATTTCATGAATCCTACAGTGTAATACATCAGGCATTCTTTCATTACGTGGTTAGCTATTTCTTACAACCTACCATAGCGGGAATTGTATGTTCGTACCATTTTATAAAAATATTCCAAACAAAGAACCATACCTGGTAAGGAGCTCTAATGATCATTGGCTTCTGCTTCAGGCAAGCAACTGTTGGTGTTGAATTTGTATTTCGTATGGTTCTGCAATAAACAGATTCCAGCCTTTGCTCTCTTTCGTTAGTCCAGTATTTTTGTAATTTCAATTCTCCAAGAACAGTATTTATTGAACCAAGTTAATCCTGGTTTGTAGATGAGCAAAGAGGTTTGGTGAGTTCATCGAAAGTTATCTGCCGATATGTCCAAAATGAGCGATGCGCATGAGATTGATCTATTCATTGTGAAGGAGTATGATCCGAAATGTTTCCATAAAATTTCCTTACGATCCAAGGTTGATCTCGTGATATTTTGAGTATTTTTGGGTAGTTAATTCCATATTTCCAGTGAAAAGGACATTTTGGAAAATACAAGAATAAACTTGGGTTGAGAAAAAGTTTTTGGGACAAATTTTGCATTATGCAAGATGTGAATTTTGGAATAAATCCTAGCCAAAAATATTCGTAATTAATATACCAAGACCATGACAAATAGCCTACTATCATTTTCTTCATAATTCTATCGAGAGTAACTTGTATTTAAAAAAATTAATGAGGCTATAAGAACATTGATAATCTGAATAACTCCCAAGAGCTTCAGCTCGAGGAAGTTATTCTTTGATTATTAATGTTCATATGGTCGAATTGAATTGTCACAAAATACGAGTTACTCGAGATGAACTGAAGGAAATATAGACGCTATTTGTCATGTTCGAGTGATATTCAGGAAGATTATTTCATGAACAGCCTAAAATCATCCATATACTCGTTCTTATACTTTTCAACATCTTATTCAAGCCGTATTTCAACAACCATGCTCAAATAGAAGATAACTCAAAACGAGACATTTCAATTTTGAGTGACTGAGTTATGTCAAACTTTGACACTTATACAAACAAAATAATATTCCGTTGTGTACATGAATAGCCGTGTTTACCGAAATATCCGCTTGTTTACCTAAATAGCATCATGTGACTTCAGTCATGAAATTTTATTGGTGAAAATGTAAATTTCTGATATAAAAGTCACCATATTAAGGCATTTCTATAACGTTTCGATGGTATCGTTGATTTTATTGTGAACATGGAACGAGGGTTTCTTGAATTATTGCTATGTTTCCGAAAGTTTCGATATTTTCGGAAAGCAAACATTGCAATTAATTCAATATATGTCGATTACTCAAACATAGTAGTCAGTTGGCCCATAACACTAGAAGTGTTGATTATCTACGAATATATGCCCTTCAAGGGATATGAAGATTAAGTTGGGTTATCGGGAAAAAAGTGGTTTGTTGGATCGGTACAAAGTCGCCCCTTCCTTGAATCAATTTCTGGTTGAAAGCAATGTTGAAAATGTTATTATAGAAGCAGCTGTACAAATGTATTGGTATAGTCAGGTCCAGCTGAATTACCCGGTCTCTAGCCCATTTGCATACATCTACGTCGGTCCCCAAGGGTGGCATACGGACCATAAGTTACCCTTCACCGACAGTTCCTTCAGATTATTACGGAGGATTGCCCTTTGGCTGAACCCTTCATTCAATGTTATAAGATTTGCATACAATTTCGGTGGGCGAATTTAGCCGTATTCGAAGGAAAGGTGACGTCAGGGAGGAAGGTGACCGGGTACCGATCCAACAAACCACTTCTTTTCCAATAATTCAACTTAATCCTCTTGTCCTTTGAAGGGCATACCTTCGTTGATAATCGACCCCCCTAGTGCTATAGTAAAAGGTTCTAAAATACATTTTGATTTTCAAACCATATTAATGTTTTTGAGAGATCATTAAAAAATAATTGAGGTTGTCAATATATCTTCACACATATACGGAGGTGCTCAACGATAATCTATTATTCACAAGTTGACGCTATGTTCACTCATCAGCGATAAAACGGTATTGCACAACGACAACCCGCATTCTATTCTATTTATAAAATGATCAAAATTTCATTTGTTTATTTTTACACAAAAATGAACTGGCCTATGAAATGGTACGCCATAATTTCTTTCATCCAGAAATTGAAAAGAAAATATGGAGTGAAAATTAATAATAACCAATTTATTTATGATTATTTCCGTTGCCGCATCTCTACAATTCATTTGAAATACTATCTAACCCCAAAATCATCCTCAAATTGCATAGAGAAATTTTCTAATCCTATGCTGCTACCATCTACAAACTATATATAATTCACTCATATTCACCCATAAGTACCGTTTTGTTCATAGCTGCAATCATCCGATTGTATCGTACCATATCTATGGCTCGGCAAACATCGTGCACGTTATTGTCTCGTTTCGTGTAGATATATATATATATATATATATATATATATATATATATATATATATATATATATATACCTACCGCCACTTGAATATTTAAAGAATAAATGTATTTGGTTGTAGTTTACAAAATGTCAGAAAAATTAAGAAAATCATTAGAATTCTGCTATAATTTTTAATAAAAAGAAAATGTGTCAAGTATGATTGAATTATTTTTTAATTACCCTGGTATAAGCCTCATCAAATGAATGTTATACAATAATAAACACATAACACATGATGACAGTTTTTATTTGCCACTATGAATCACCATAGCAACAAAAATGATAAAATTCACATATGAATTAGTAAATAAGGGACGACTTCCATTCCTTGACGCTTTGGTAATGTGGAAAGCTAGAATACGATGTATTTAGAAAACCTGACATCACTGTCGATAACACAAACGTGCTGGTTTGAATTTTCTAGTACATCGTCTTTTGACTTTTCCTCTTATACAGGAGAGGCTTGACAAAGAAAAAGCGACAATAAAAGAAATAGCAGCTAGTAACGGTTTCTCGAGGGTTGTTACAGATATTATCATAAGAAAGAAATAGTTTAGGTTAAGAACGAACGGAAATCAACTTTTAGAAATGAGATAATCCGAGAGGAATATATCTCAGTTCCATACCACCATTACACGAAGAACTTCGGAAAGATTTTTAAGGAACTAGGTAGCTATTTTCCCAAAATTCACATTTTATGAATTTGTAAACAAATTAGTTATTGAAGTTTATAATTTGATAAACAAAACATAACACCGGGGTCACCTACGAAAGTATAAACTAGCAGTCCATTGATATTATTCGGCATGTCAGTGGCTCGACATTGAATAATTTTTCACGTAATAAAAACAAAAACATTTACAAAAGTTGAATAAATACACGAGAACCGAAAAGATGAGCTCTCAGTGGCGAGTATTGCGAGTCCCCGAGAGATCCAGCGTAGTAGAGTCATTGGTAATTATTGGGAAGATAGATCGATCTCCGAAAGCCCTTCGTACAAACCCCTTCCTCTGAGAGATGTACCCAAGTTCGTTGAGTGTCTGCATTTGGTAAGAAAGAGCCTTTTATATTTGGAACAAATTATCTTTTGTTGTTTTTGTGTATTATATTGCCCTTTGCCCGTTGTCCCTTTATTGTGTACTTGTTGATAAGGTCTTGTGTGCACCAGGTTAATTTTTTAATATATATACCTTTGAAGTGTTTTGGTGACTTGTTTGATTTATTAGAGGGTATCCTGAGTAAGAATCAGGTTACCCCTGGGTCTTGCTGACCTACGTCCCAAGCGAAGGGCTTATAGCTTCCCTATAGAGCCCTATTCGCGACATATGGTGGAGGCGCCGGATCTCTCGGGGACTCGCAATACTCGCCACTGAGAGCTCATCTTTTCGGTTCTCGTGTATTTATTCAACTTTTGTAAAAGTTTTTGTTTTTATTACGTGAAAAATTATTCAATGTCGAGCCACTGACATGCCGAATAATATCATCAATGGACTGCTAGTTTATACTTTCGTAGGTGACCCCGGTGTTATGTTTTGTTTATCAAATTATAAACTTCAATAACTAATTTGTTTACAAATTCATAAAATGTGAATTTTGGGAAAATAGATATGATCTGATAATATTTTAAATTAATTAGCGCCTTCTTGATATTTATAACAAATCAGACGCTACAGATCCTTTTGGATAACCCAAAGGACAAAGTTGAAAATTCGGAAAAGTCTGGAATCTACGAAATTAAATGTGAGGACTGCGATGCAAAATATTATGGACAGACTAAAAGATCTATTAAAGTACGCTATGAAGAAAACTTGGCACATCTTGAAAACGGAAGATCAGAAAAATCAGCAGTCGCCCATCATGCTTTGCACCAAAACCATTCCATAGACTTTAGTTCATTGAGAATAGTTAGACAAGTTACCAACAACAGGCATCTAGGTGCCTATGAAAGTTTAGAAATGAGTAAACCTGATGAAATTATGAATAACGATGGTGGACCTGTATAAATAGCTGGATAACATAATTAATGTTTGTTATCACATGATGTTTATAATTAGCATATCCATTCAGTTCAACATTAATTAATCAAAGATAAGGCAATATTGTGAAATTGAATTAAGACAAACAAGACGCAGGTATCTAGCAGAGATATGTAATGGGTATAAATAAGGACAATTATGTATGTAAATTTAGATTAATCTTTCTCTTGAAGATGATCACTTGGTGATTGAAACACGTGTCGAGATGTTAAAATAACAGTTTGGTGTCGGGTAGACTGCATATCCTGCCACAAAGAAAAAATGAAACTGTCAGTCAAAACACTTCCTTGTCAAAAACAATGTTACCGTCGCAGCTTTTTCTAGTAAGATAATTTTCCATGGATTCTTCAGACGAAGATTTGCCAGAGTCAGTTTTGGAAGCGTCCAGAACTGCAAACTTGGATCTTCTTCCATCAAAATCCCGTTATAGGTATGAAAAAGAATATATTTTGATTTAAAACTGGTGCCAAAATGAAGGAATTGAAACTTTTAAAGAAGCCGTTGATTTGGCATATTTCGCTGAAATTTATAAAACATGTAAGCCAAACACTTTTTGGTCCAACTACTCTGTGCTGATCTAATTAAATTCAAAAATTACGTCGATTCAAGTAAGTTTTTCAAGGTCACGGCACATATAAAATAAACAAAACATTGGATTTAGACAAAAAAGAAAAAGTGTTTTTCAGAGGGAGAAATTTTTAAGTTTATAAATGAAGCGCCTGACAAAATTTATCTTCATATAAAAGTCGCAACGATTTTTGGTTAGGCGAGAAGAATTAACAAAGATGTCTCGGGATCATATTGAAGATAAAGCAAATATTTCATTGGCTCAAAAAAACACTGTTTCAGAAGCTTTTCGATCTCTGAAGAAGCTGAAAATGGAAAATTACTGAATCTGCTCAGAGAGTCTGTGAGTTTCAGAAAGTCTGAAACCCCACACAAGCGATTTTTGTGAAATATAAGAGAGGAACTTGCATAGTACAATGTATAGGAAAAATGACATAAGTGATTGCAAGTAATTTGAAGCTTCCAAATTACAATGCTTGCAGATTCCGGAGAAGAAATAACAAATGTCAAACGCTTCGGAGGTTGGGAATCTTCCAGCATCGCAGGAGGTTACGTAGAAAGCTCACCAAGTTTCCAGAAGGAGCTATCAAATAAAAGAGTCAACTTCAGTGACGCTGGCCCTTCCACTTGTCAGCAACTTTAACCAGTACAGCCTTCCAAAATGACCTCTTCTAGCCAAGTTACTCCCATGCCCATGGTTGCAAAAATAATAATTGATTTGTTGATATGTATTCAATGATAAATGTTTCTTTTATGTTAGCTATTGGGTTTTTTCCGATAGTAGAAACAATATTTATTTGAAAAAATTGCAGTAAGTAGTTATTACATACAACTGGGGAACAAATTGAATTATTTGGAACCATAAAAATAAAAAGTAAATTGGATATTGTTACAATTTGTAAATTGTAACGGTGTTTGCGAATGATTCGTTTCAATATTTCCTCGGATGCTGCTTGTAATTATTGTGCTCATCGAAAAAGTTGAGGGTTTTAAATTTATGTTTTCTAAATAGGATAAGACCCAAAAAAAAATTGGGTCCTTTTGATTTTCTAGATTCTGGGAAGTTTTGGGGTACCAAATAAGTCTAGCAACTCTTCATAAAAGTACGGGTACGGATTTTCGAAATTTTGGGACTTGAACTCAAAAATATTTTGAATCGTGAATAACTCGAATACTATGAGGAATTCGAAAAAAACTGTCGTGACAAAAAATGTAAAGCACAAAAGTTTCTATAAAAAATGTCTCTAATCATTTTTTCGTTGTTGCCACTATTTCTGAGTAATTCTCTCTCAAAGCCGAAAGCCGGAGCACCCGCTCGCGAATTCCCGCCAGTGCGAATTCAAGCAAATTTACATCCCAAGCGCAAATTAAAATTGCTTTAACTCGTTGAAAACTACTCCGTTTTCAAAGAATCAAAATGCATAATGATGGGTAAGTTCTCTATTTTGTACTCCGGTAAGGTAGCATAATTTTCGACTTAGGAAATTTTCGAAAATCTTGCGAGATGAAGAGGTATTTTGGCCACACAAGCACTTGAAGTATCAATAAATATATTCCATCACTCGCAATATAAACAAGCAAATCCAACGAGAGATTTGTCGTTCATATTATTATCAATATTTTCATGTATATAACATGCATGAGTTACTTCTTGGTTTCAAATGAACTAACTTTCAAAAAACGCGATCATGAACACGATCTTCGTTCTCGATTGATTATTATTTCGATATTCACAGACTTTTTAATAGTTTCTCTTATCCAAAGATGAGGGTATTCATTTTGAAGCGTAGAATCTCAGCTTCAAGTTCATATAAAAACATTCTTAGTATGATGTATCCTCATTATGAAGATTTTGAAAATGCATAGAAAGGTCAAAATGTCCCATTTTTCCGTAAATATTTCCTTAATTATCCAAGAGTGAGTTTCTTCGAAAAATTCATGTTGTATTTGTGAAAACACGTTACAAAGAATCGATTGCGGGTCGTTACATTGTATTTATTCAATTACTTGGTTTAAGAATACGAAAGCTTTCTTTTCGTCTATTTCCCGCGAAGAATTCGGCAACCACAGCCATTATCACCGTTAACCACGCACGTGTGCAGACCACATAATTATATCATAAGATATTATTATGAGTTCTGTGGTGCCGACGACGTGTTTTGTGTAGTAAACATTTGTCAAGTGCGTACTGCTTTCTGTAGTCTTCATGGAGTTTTTCACATAAAAAAATTGGATTGTTCACTGGGGCCAGTGCAAAAATTGTGGATCATAAATCTAATTGAATCAAAATATTTTCCTAGGTTAGGACAAAAGAGAAACCTCTCTTGTACTGAATTTTGAGCTCTAAATTTTTTGTGCCTGCATTTTGTGTTGAAATCCTCATAGTTTTCGAGTTATCCGCAATTCAAAGTGTTTTTGAGTACATGAACGCATTCTGCGATGAAAATTTTGAGGTTAGGAAAAAATTTTAGGGACCAATTCGTAGAGAATTTTGTGCTCTACATTTTGTGCTTCGGGTCTTTTTTTCGAATTCCATGTAGTTTTCGAGTTATTCGGTACCCCAAAACCTCCTAGAATCTAAAAAATCAAAAGGGCCCAATTTAATTTGAGGTTTTAGCTCAACATCTCCTAATATACCTATACTAGATTGACCATCAGTGTCTTACGAAGTTCCACGTACAGCGCTGACAATTTCAGGGACGAGTGGACGGTGTAAATTCTGTTGGTGTGAGAATCATCTATATACCCCTCAGCGACAGCAGAGGATTTCCATCATCCGTGTCTCTTGAGAGTGGTTATATCTCCTCCTGCATCTACTAGGATCGTAGCTGAGGATCTTCGGAAAAATGACTGGTGTAAGTTTCTGGATCCTCAAGTTTTAAAAATTTTAGTCCAGTTTTTATGTAAATATCAATGAGGAAGAGCAATGTGAATCTTACAGGATTCACGGGTTAGACAGCTGTGCGGAAAGTTACTATTCGCTCTAGTGTGGAAAGTACTTTCTGCACGCGTGAGAAAGAAGGTCACTTTCCATGAGAGTTGAAAGTGCGATTTGGGTTACTTTTCTATGTGGTAGTAGGAAAACTACTATTTTATAATATACTGCATTTGCCGTACGGTAGTAATGTCAGAGTGGATTCGACTTGATTTCGAGAGCTCTCATAAAGCCTTCCTGACGAGTGGGTAACCACGAAACAGCTGTCGGATGATGATGGAGCTCTGAGAAATACTTTCTTTTCACTTCAGTTTCTGTTTGCGTTCATCATAACTCATTAGAAACTTGATTGAACATTGGGTTGGTCAGAACAACAATTTTTTCAGCTGCCTGTCAATAACTAGATAATCTCTCTTTGGATTCCATGGCTCGTTATAAATTAAGTTTCAACTAGTGACTGAAGATGTCACAAATTACCTACTTTTCATAAATATACATATATCAAAGCTATGGAAAAAACTGCAGATAACGATAAAAAGTCAGCAAAAAGTAACTGGAATCGATAATACTCATCCCTTACGAGAGGGTATAAGGGTATTGTTTTCTCATCTCATCTTCATCTCCCGTTTCCGGCAGTTTTCACTCTACCCGAATCAGAGTGGACTTTTCCATCCTCCCTATCGCATTTCGGGTTAAGGACGAAATAATGAATTTAATTTATATCAGAATCCAATTAAAAGGGAAAACTGTTCTCATGGCATATGGCTAATCTTTGGGGATGGGATTAGTTATTATGGCCTGGGCAATTTCGGATGCGGGATACAAATATTTTAGGCCCATGTTTTGTGAACCTCATTAGTTGCATGGCATCATTCGCTTGGGATTATAATAATAATATCGACGGGCCAGAGTGTATTCGTGGAAAACGAGATGGGTTTACAGAAGAGATGGTGATCTATCAATGTTTATATACAGGGTGTTTCTCAAGTACGTGTAGAAAATTCAGTAGCGTGTTGCCGGCGCACACTGGGGCAACAGGTCCTCAGAGTTGGCAATAAATCACGAACTCTACAAATGCATTTATAAGTTGAATATTGCTTTGAAGAGGTGTTAGTAGTTCAAGATAAAATACATAGATGCCTCCTCAAGTGCTGATTTACTTGAAAAAATATATTGGAGACTTATGAAACATATAATAATACAATAACTTAATTTAAGAGTGTTATAATAACTTTTATCATATTTAATTCTATTAAGACTATGATGAAACAATTTCATTTTCATCATTGTCTTCACTGTCATTCTTATCTTCACTGTCATCATTATCTTTGTCATCATCAGCGTCATCTTCGTCATCATGGCTGAAGATCTTTACGGGTCGCGGTTGAGATTGTAATAAATCTATTGCCTTTTTAGGAAGATGTTGCAATTTATTCTTCTGCAACTTTCGTTTGCTCGTGATGGCATCGTCGGAACTGAGTAAAAATGAATTGAAGATATCCTCATTCGTTTTCTCCCGACTACATTTCCGCAAGTAATGCTCTCGAAATTATAGGTAACCAAGCAGAAGATATGATTTCCGGCCCATATATAAAATTTTTGTGCAATATAGGAGGCATATTGTACCAGGGGTACAAACAATATTCATTATAACAAATCCAAAATTGAAGCTTGATCTGCCTTGAAACACAACTAATAGCATTCATGTTTCTGAGAATAATTTAAAATTTTGACATTGAACCTTTATCTCACTTTACACCATTTTGATAAAATTACATAAACTTTTCTATACTTATTTAAATGGCAATACAAACCTGATCTTCAAGTTTCCATAGCTAAAGATTGAAAAATAAATTCATAATACATCTTCAAAATAGAACAAAAACCGGTTAAAAGCTACGCAATGACAATCACCATAGGTAACTTACTTCGACAGTGAACTGTGGCGATGTCAGACGTGAAATTAATCACAGTACCTGCTCGTTTTATTATGTAAGGGAAATTGGTGCATCGAAAAATAATATACAGCCAATTAGTTTTTTGATTTTTGCCACCTTTTAAGGCCTGTTGCCCCAGTGTGCGGCGTCAAAATAAGAAGAAAAGTTCCTACAAACATATGTCCGCAAGTTATTCTTCTCTGAGATACAGAGTGTCAAAGTGGAATGCTGATCTTTGTTTTTTGTGAATAAATTTCAAAATAATTGCAGTATTCCAGTAAAACTTAGTATTTGGGAGTATATTTCAATGACAATATTCAAATTTGATGTCAGATGTCAGATCCCACAATAATTCCTTGAAGAAGATACTCTGTTTCTATTGGCACCGTATAAAAAGGGCCTACAAGTGACCCTCAAAAAAGACTTCGGAAGCCAAAATTGATTTGGAACTTCAGCGCCTCGACCAATTCACCTGTTTCTGAGTCGCTGATTTAAAAATTCACGAATTCACGAACTATCAGACAAACCAACAATATCAAATTTGATATTGTCATCGAAAATACTGCCAGATATCAAAACTAATTCGAATATCACAATAATTTTGAAATTTAATCAAAAAAAAACAAATATTAAAATTCAACTTAGACACTCTGTATCTCAGAAATGAATAACTTGCGGACATATGTTTATAGGAACATCTCTTCTTATTTTGACATCAGAAACATGCTCCCAAATTTTCTACACTTAAGAAACACCCTGTATACACTAACCATGAGAGATTATTGTTTATCAGATCTGCAGCAATCTACATAAAGATCATTCCATTTTCTTGAATTAATCCAATCAATACTGTTCATAGAAATATTCATGGTGCTGATAAAGCTGCAACTCTTAATACGAAACCTACTTTATGTGTTTTTTTGGTAAATAAAGAATTATTATTATTATTATCATTATTACTCTCCTGAGCAAGGAAAGATGGGAGGATGTAAATAGGATAACCTGCTCTGATAAGGCATTCAATAGTTTTTCTCGATTATTCCTATATTATGGAATAGTTTTTCCTATCAAAAACTGAGATACTTATAATAATAATAATTGCAAGTGGACCAGACTATTTTGTATTATATTTTCAATTCTTAGAAGAGCTGAATTTCACGGCATACACTAATTCGACCATTTTGAATCGATTGGCAATCGCAGAATTAGTCTATCTCTAACCGTTCTCGAATTGAACTAATGAAATTTCTCAATTTTCGACATTTTATTCCTCTTTCCGGCTATATCTTGAATCTGAGTATAATACAAAACAAATTTTTTTGGAATCAGTATAAAGTTTTACGTATATAGCGCGAATTTTAGCTAGATCGGACTATTTTGTATTATTCGTGATTTCTAAGGGTATCTTACAACATTTCATGAGTAATTTTCAATTTTTCGATAGGCTGAAATCCACAGCGTATACTAATTTGTTCATTCTGAATCGCTTGGCGATCGCAGAATTGGTCTATCTCTAACCGTTCTCGAATTAAACCCTTGCAATTTCTAAAGTTTCAACATTTTATTCCCCTTTTCGGCTATATCTTGAGTCTGAGCATATACAAAACATGTATTTTTGGAATCGGCATGAAATTTCGCGTATTCAGCGCAAATTTCAAGAAGATTTGACTAATTAGTATTTTTAGTGATTTCTACAACATTTCTACAAAATTCATAAGTAATTTTCAATTTTTCGATAGGCTGAAATCCACAGCATTCTGAATCGATTGACGATCGCAGAATTGGTCTAACTCTAACCGATCTCGAATGAACCCTTCAACTCTTGCAGTCTGGGCATATACAAAACACATATTTTTGGAATCAGCATATAATTTTACGTACCTATGTTGCGCGAATTTCAAAGGGATCTGCCTATTTTGTGCATTGGTGTTTTCAACGATGTAACCATAGATGACAAAGCAAAGTTTGACATTTTGACAGATCATAATTGTAAGCGAAAACGTCAAAATGAGTGGCATCGTAACTATACAGGATGTTTAATAATAAATACGCAGGACTTCAGGATGTGATAGCTCGTTCAAAAATATAAAAAAAGTGTCTATTAACTTACCATCTAAAATGCAACTTTTCGGAATACAGGGTGTTGAAATTAAAAAAAAAAATAATAATTTTTTGCGAATTTCTCTGGAACCGTTTATTGCACAGAAAATATATTTCGTAGGCATTTTCTACTCATAATAAGCTATGTTTTTTGCTGATTTTTTATTTTTTTAAATTCATAATTGGTGAAAATTTTGAAGGGGTATGTGTTTTTTTCTCCAACTTCTACGCCACTGGAAGAAGTACAGTTTTGAGCCTCCTATATGAACCGCCAATGTTTTCTACACAAAGAATGTATTCTCGGTCATAAGCTCTAAAGTTGACCGTTTTCAAGAAAAATCAACTTTCATGTTGTTTAAATAATGTTTTTCCTCGAAAAATTGCTGCGTGCATTGAAGCTAACGGCGGACATTTTCAACAATTCAACTGAGTACGATTGTTACTGTTTTTTTTTATTTTGCAATTAAGAAGTCAACGTTTGGTTTTGTTACTTGTTCTAACGTTAAATAAATTTTGTATAATTAGGAAAAAATTTACCATGTTTTTCAACATGAAAGTTGATTTTTCTTGAAAACGGTCAACTTCAGAGCTTATGACCAGGAGTACCTTTTTTGTGTAGAAAACGGTTCAAGTAGGCGGCTCAAAATCATACTTTTTCCAGTGGCGTAGAAGTTGGAGAAAAAAACACGCACTACCCCTTCAAAATCTTCACCAATTATAAAAATAAAAAATCTGCACAAAACATAGCTTATTATGAGTAGAGAACGCATTCAAAATATGTTTTTTTGTGCGATAAACGATCCCAGAGATATTCGCAAAAAACTATATTTTTTTTATTTCAACACCCTTTATCTCGAAAATGTTGAATTTTAGAGGTTATGTTAATAGAAACTTTTTTTCATATTTTTGAACGAGCTATTACATCCGGAAGTCCAGCGCATTTATTATGAAACACCCTGTATAATAAATTATTGATGGTTATATAATTTTTTTTATGATTATAGTTAATTGATTATGGTTATGATGAATTGATTGTTCATGTTCATAATACATACTTTTAATGCTTCGTGAAATAGTCTAATAAAATTCCACTCGTGATTGAATTTATATCATGAGTCTGTCTTTCATTTCTGAACTCAACTGAATTGTCCTGCGGACTCGTGGTGTTTTCTCGAAGCAATTCAGTTTCGTTCAGAAATGAATCGACAGACTTATCGCAAAAATTAAATCACTTGTGGTATTACTACTGATTATTTTTCGACATATCTTGCAACCAATAAAAACCATCAATTTAAAGCTATGATGTACTTTCAAACCAATCACAACATTATTATAGTGGGAATTTTCTACTTAGATTATTGCCTCGGGAATATTCGTGGTATTTTGTTTTTATTGTGTGACAGCTGATACGTTTGATTTGACGTCTGTCATCAGTTTGCATGCAAATTGAAAAATGAATTTAGATAACCGTAATGAATAAAAATGTTATAGAGAGAATGTGTCTATGGGGCATCAATAAATAATCTATCGAATACCACACGAGAGTTCGATGGAGTAGAAAATAATTCTCCACATTTTTTCTCAAACTTGTTGCCATTTGGCAATAGCCACTCGAGCCCTTCGTGCTCTCGTGTCTATTGCCAGGCAACAAGTTTTCGAAAAATCTGTCTAATTATTTTCACTTTATTCTCACTCTCTTGTGGTATCACAACTGAGAATAATATAATGAGACAGTGTTTTTTCTCACCTGTTATGTGGACTGCACCAGTTATCTGAAACCAAATAAACATTATAAATAATAAAATCGTCTGAGAATTAAGAAAGTTTTGTAGAATTTCAGTGATTATTTCCTTCGTCTATTAAATATCAGTCATCAACCAATCATACGTTTGTTTCCTGTTTGACAGGACCAATCAACACGCTCTATTAGCGACTATTTACATGATGCACAATAGTCACCGACTATTCAGCATGATACTCATATCAAGGAGCCTGAGCATCTGACAGTACTCTAAATAAATACATATTAAACGTCAAATAAAATCAATCGTATTGAAGCTGTATAAGAGAATGAATGTGGACCTTCTACGGTTAATACTGCAAGTTCTTCAAAAGCTGAACAAATGTCACAAATTACGCATGGTGGAAATGTCACATACAATAATTGTGTTTTTAATTTCAATTGATAAATTATAAAGATGGTGCTGTTTTTGTTTAGATTTTGTGCTTTGTTCTTGATATTTTGAATAAATTATTCCAAATTGTTTAATTTTCATTCATTCATATGACTGATATAAAGAAGTAGATTCAATAAATAATCTTCACAAATATAACACGACCTTGATTAATTGTCGACTGCTTTATTGCTGCTAAATTTCTCTTGTATTTATTAATTTTACTCGACATTATTTTGGCATTAATAATCAGAGATGAAAGCCCTCGAGCTTTGCTCTCGGGCTCTCATCAGATTATCAATGCCAAAATAATGTCTCGTTAAATTATTATAAAATATAGTCGAAATTTAGATGCAATAAAAATAGTCGACTATTTATCAAGGTCTTGTTATATTACCCTTGACTATTCCACTCTTCTTAAGATATTCACGTAATCTGACCAATCACAAATCAAAGACAACTTTTGCATTATCGCGATAACACCAGCTGTCTCTCAATTCTGATTGGTCTGTCAGCGTTGGTGTTTTCAACGATGTAATCATAGATTTCGGAACTCAACTGAATTGTATCGAGAATACTCGAAGCAATTCAGTTTCGTTCAGAAATGAATCGACAGAACTATCGCGAAAATTTAATCACTTGCGGTAATACTGTTGATAATACCATAAGTACTTCAAATGATATGTCTGTAATTTGGTGCATAAATATAAAGTGTCAGTTTGATGAATTATGAGATTACTATGGAAATTAAAATAATTTGAAAAATGTCGATAGGTTACCTTCCTCTATCTATGTTTGTATAATCAGGTATTATCGAAATTATAACTAATAACTAATAAATAAGTTTTACGTTCTGCTAAGTTGAAAATCATACGAGGAAAATAATCAATTTTTTATCGAAATTACAGTTCACACTGCTAAAGGTCCTTTTGGCCTTCTTCGTTCTTCATTCTTCCCCGTTGCTTGACTATTCTGATGAGCACGTTTTACACAATTGTTATATTCCGCCCCATGTGGCCCCATAATTTACTTTCTTTTCGGAAGAAAAGGGCACTAAGGCTCTATAGCCGCCCTCTTCTCCATTTTGTTGAAGTTTTTTGATTTCCTAATGACATTGCACATGATGGCCTTTTAGGCAAAATGTAGAAATACAATTTTTAACTTTCATAATATTTTATTGCAATAATTTTTCCTCTCCATGTAAGTACTTATAACATACCTTGTTACATTAAGTTATTTTGTGTTTCCTTTATTGTAGAATTATTATAAGCTGATGATGAGCCTATATAGGCTCGAAACATGTCCTTTTAACACTACGGTTTAGCTGATTGGTAGCACTTGCCGTACACCATTACAATACCCAGTTGGTAATATTAAATTGTGGAGACGACTTTGTGTTTTCTTGCTGCATCGCTTAACTATACCACTCCACTTCGAGATACAATGGACTTCTACCACAGATAAAAATATAACTTTTGACGGATTGAAAATTCATAATTTGATCGAGTGGAGTACCTACAGCACTCATTGATGTGATGCATTGAAATATTTATTATATACATACTCTAGAATGGTAATCCCCATTTGAAAAGTGTTGTAAAAAGTTCAGGCTAGTCCGCAATGCGCATGCGCGTCATTAGTGATTTTTGTAACAGGCCCGGTTTTAGTAAAATATTATGGTAATTGGTAAAAGATTAACGAACGTTAATTCTGAATCTCGGAGAATAAGGTTGGAAACCTCATTGTGCTTATACCTATTATTTGTATTTAGCCGATTTGAATACATATTTTCACATTTTTATGATCCCGAATATTCAGCAAACGGCCATCAGAAAGTAGAGTAGGTTATTATTAATTACCGCTCTGAAGCGACTGATTTTTGGTATCACATTCACTTTTCAACTGTAGTTAACCAACAAAAACCTACGGAACCATCACAAATCGTCGGTGCGAATTTCAAGGAAGCACTGGATTGGAAAATAAATTGAAAGTACAAAAAAATATGAAAATTTATTTCAGCTAATATCAAATTGGATTTATAAAATTGGATGCTTAGAAGTTCGAGGTTTTTTTTCTAGAACGATTCATGTCAAACTACGCAACTGCATTTAATTTAAATCATTTGAAGAGATTAACATGCTATTTCTACGAGTATTACCTTAGTGCAATTTCCACAATGGGGGTTCATGACAGAGTGAGGCCAGAAGCATTTTCCTTACCATCAAAGAAAAGCACTTCCATATAGACATTAATTTTCTGAGTTGATTCTGTGTATGTTTAGTACTTTTTGTAGGAATCTAGAACTCATAATTTAAGCGGGGTTGTGAAAAGTTGTATCACTCGCCATGCATGCTTACGCAGACACAGTATTGGTACTGCACTAGGTTTGAAATTATTCTATTGTCGTTTTCACATGAATCTTCATGAGGGAGATATCTGTCACAAATTTCAAATTTCTCACTCAAATGTTCTGCTGGGGTCTCTTCTAAACAATAACCAAAAATCATGCCTTTTTTGTCAAGCTATAATAATATTTGGATGGTGACGAGAAGCCGACATGTGCGAAGTGCAAAAATAGAAAGAAGTGCACGAAATCCCTATCAATTCATAAATTCCCGAAAATTTTAGTTATCCATTTGAAACAGTTTTCTTCGACAGAAAGATTCAAAGAAAAGTTGAATGTTACTATATTGATTTTCCTTTAGAGGGATTAGATATGAGTAATTACACAGCAGAAAACGTAACCCCTTGTCGCTATAGTCTTTATGCATTGTCTAATCATAGTGGGACTACCTATAGCGGACATTACACAGCCTACTGTAGACATCCGTACGCGAGCACGTGGCATGAATATAACAAGTGAACCCAATTTCATCTAGATCCCTCGTGAGCGGAGATGCCTACGTTCTCTTCCATGAGCAGGAAGGCACTTAATCGTTCCTTTCATATCATACTTTGTATATTATTATATGTTTTATTTGTATTTTTACTATTCTTTGTTGCATATTTTGACTTGAATCATTCTAGAAAAAAACCTCGAGCTTCCAATCATCCAATTTTATAAATCCAATTTGAGTTGAAATTATTCATGATATTAGCTGAAATAAATTTTTATAGTTTTTTGTAAGCTATTTTGAGCAAAGCTATAGGTACATAAAAAATTTCATTATCTGCCGAAAATGATTAATTTTTAGGAAGAAACGGCTTTATTAGAATTTTCTTTAAAGCAACAAGATTGATGCAAATTCACGAAAGAATAACCAACGACAACAAACTCCACACAAAACGACAAGAGAAAATCTGAAATTCTAAAAACCGTCTCTGTCTCTGACAAGAGTGACAGATCTTAGTGACAAGTACTCCTATTGATGAAAAACCACTGTTGCACGGTCATTATAACTGCAGGAGCATAGGGTACATTATTGTTTTAAATAAATTTCTTTCGCGCCTAAAATTCGGAGTAATCTATCTCTAAAAGGTTCTTTTCGGTTTTAAAAAGTCCTAAATGCGCTGTCAAATTTCTCTCTTTCAAATGACACGTGACTTATTGCCTCGTAACAAAATACTCTGAATTGGAACACCAAATTATTTCCAAATTTGACAACGATCGTCGCATACGTGGCATGCTTTTCGCCGTGAAAATTGGCGGGATTAGCATTCCAGAGTAAGTATACAGTGCGGCTTTTTTTAGTCCCCCCCCATGTTAACTTTTGAACGGTTCGACGTAGAAACATGAATGAAAAACCGTTTGGAGGGTTTCGGGTTTCTCCGATACTACTTTTTGAAATAAAAAATATGTTGATTGTTTGACAGGGGACGCGGAGGAGCACATTAACTCAAAAATTTTAAATGGCATGGGGGGTCAAGTGTCACATCGTTGAAAAGAGAATTCAATTCTCTTTACAACCATCTATTTTTTTTAATTTAGTTGAAATTTTTTTCACAATCCAAATTCGAAATAACAAAAATAAATGCGAATCTGAAAACTAGTCATACCTTGATAAATTTGAACGGTTTGTTGTGGAATAATGAAACCAAAAACATTGCAAAAGGTATTATCGATACTACTTTCTGAGAGAAGAAATATTGAATTACTCGACAGATAGCGCTAGGGACAGATCAACTTGAAAATTTCGAAAGGCATATAAATCGATATTGAGAAAAAAATTCTCAACAAAATTCAAAAATATTCAGATGGTTGCGAAGAGAATTGAATTCTCTTTTCAACGATGTGACACTTGACCCCCCATGCCATTTAAAATTTTTGAGTGCCTCCCCGCGCCCCCTTTCGAGCAATCACCATATTTTTTGTCTCAAAAGGTAGTATCGGTGAAACCCTCCAAACGGTTTTTTATTCATGTTTCTACGTCAAACCGTTCAAAAGTTAACAGGGGGGGGGGACTAAAAAAAGCCGCACTGTATAATATATATTTCTATGATGTGATGTCATTGAGTTCATATCAAATCCACAGATTCTGCAGAATCCCATACTTTCAACAGATATTTCTTCCAAACATATACCAGAAATAAAATGGAATTTTTCTCTTCTCAGTACTATGGAAACAGTATTTTCCATAATCTTTCTGGAAATGCTGGCAGTGGATTGTAATATTGCAACATCAACAACATTCTTCCGGATTCACAAGCTTGTTGCAGCACAAGCTGCAACGGCAATATTTCCACCCTATTATCAGTGATGAAAATTCATCTCAGGCTTAAGAGGAGGAAAGTTTTTGCAGCTTTTCTAGATTTCTGACGAGCCTTTGACCTTATCAATAACTAACTCTCATGGTAAGAATTATATAGGATCAGTGCCAACTTGATTCTCAACACGAAATATCTGGATGACCATGCAACAACAAGTCATCTGGTGAAAAATCACATAACCAGCATTTTATAAAAAGAGAAGTGTCTTAACTAACTTAGCCCCTTTTGTTCAAGATATACAGGGTCTTTCACGACGAGCGTTCGTTAGAAATATATGGAGAATGATTCAAAATAAAAACTTGAAATTTTGTGGTAGTGGGTTTTACAAAATGGCCTTCTCAACAAAAATATTTCCAACTTCCGGTCTCTTTCCATTATACCGGAAGTTGAAGGAAACTTCCTTATTTCAAATGGAACACCCTGTATTTTGTTACGTTTTTGAATTTCTCAGTACATTTTAGGCCCACTTTATATAACAATGACTATTCCCAAATTTGTTAGTTTTGGAGATATTGATTTGACAGTTACAGCACCACTACAGAAAAATCATAACTCATAGACAGTAACAGTTAAAAATGTAAAATTTCACAGAATCATACCTTGAGCATCAAGTCATGAACAGTTCCATCGAATTTTCGAAAATGATTTACAGGGTGGTCGATATTTCCACCTAAAACATAACATCGAGAAAACTGATGAAACACGATTTTTTCAAATGGAAACCATACACTACTCTATTATTTTTGTATACTACGAAAAAAAATATCAAGTTCATGAAAAATGTCCTATACCTAAAATAAACCCCTGGCAAGATACTACAACTTGATACCGAACATACAAGAACTGAACCCCTACCAATAGAAGACAAGTTATGAAGAAATGACAACCATTCTCTACAAGTACAACCTGACACCGAACGTACAGGAGATGAACCCGAACAGAACCCGAAAACCACGATGATGAAACCATTCACTCAAATGCTGAACAGAACCCTGTTGTAGCAATTCCATAATAGCACAATGTGCTGTGAACTAAGGGCTCAATCAGTTGATCATAAGCTCAGTTCTCCATTCTATAGCGAAACCCAAAACTACCATTCTATTTGAGAAAAAGATGAGCATTCATATATACAAATATCACAAAATGACACAGAAATTGATATTCTAAATTTTATCAAACAATTTATAGCCCCAGGGGTGCAATACCATGTCTATTTTGAAAACCCTAAACTCTATGAACCATTTTCGACAACAATTCAAAAATATTTCAAATGGCGTTGTATCAAATTTAAAAGATGTACCAAAAAGCTTTTGAATGTTACAAAAAAAGATGACATTCGAGAAATCATTCAAAACCACCACGAAGGTAAATCAAACCACCGGCGTGTTGACGAAACTTTCGCAAGAATTAAAGAAATGCATTATTAGCGGGACATAAGAGAATCCATTCAAACATACATTAATCAATGCGTTATTTGCCAAAAAAGTAAATATGATCGAAACCCCAACGAAATGAAGCTTAACATCACCCCTACAGCGACCAAACCTTTCGAGATTGTACATCTAGATACATTTACTATCGAAAACACAAAAGTCCTTACACTTATAGACAGCTTTTCAAAATACACACAGGCGTACCTTGTCAACTCTTTGACTGGTACAGAAATAGCAGATAATCTCATGCAATTCTTTTCTCATCATGGTATTCCCACACGAGTTATCGTTGATAATGGTACCGAATTCAATAATTTCCTCATCTCGAAACTCTTGGCTTTACACAAAATAGAAGTCCATTTCATATCACCTCACCATCCCCATTCAAACGGAATGATAGAACGGTTCCATTCTACCATTTTGGAATATATTCGTCTACTCAACACTAGAGGATTTTCGAAAACCCCTCCAGAAATGAAAATGTTGTATACAATTCTAGCATTCAACCACTCAATACATTCGGTCACAAAGTTCAAACCGATTGATGTCATAAGTGGTCACATTTCAACCAAATGACCCTTTCAATATAGAAATTGATAGAAAACTGTTACGGGTTTATTTTGCACTAGAAAACCCTTTCTGTTTTAATACAATAACATCAGAAATTCTCTGTCATTGATATACACTTTCCACTCTGTACGCCACTGTATTCTTCTTCTTCTTCAGATTCCTCAAAATGACAACTTGATCGTTGTCATGTATAGCTTGTTCCGAATATAGTACTTACTTTGGCCGTACTAGTTCGAGCGGACATGAACCGGCCTTAAGCTAATGACAGTTATCAGTTGTTCTATTTTGCGGTATGACAGCGTTGTTTTGTAAACATAATTTTGGTAAGTGCTTGGAACACAAAACCGTAACATTCCTACTCTACCTCTATCTTGTGTCATTGAGGTACTTACTTCACATTCGAATACTGGACCTTTTGTTTATTTGTGTGTGTTTGGTTCTGAGATTGAGAGGCTGGAGTTTTCGTCTTGGTTCAGTTGGCAACACTGAATCTTAAGGTGTTCTTTTCATAGCTCCTAGTAGCTCGAGTTAGTTCCTGGACTATTCCCACCGAACACTAATGAACAAGAAAGTTTGACAGTTTTGACTTTGACGTCTGAGATATATTTTCCTCTTCCTTATTTGATCTTGATGAGTAACTGACCTACTTTGAAGATTTCCAATTAAAGTTTGATCATCGTTGATGGATCTTTGGAAAATTCATATCAGGAGAGTTTCTCATATTGTTTGCGCTTTTTGACGCTATATATTTTTGAGAAATCTCCGTTCGCTTTGTGGATTTTTGAGGTTAGAAGTCACTTCATCATTGTGTGAAACCACTGGAACGAGAAACTCGCTATCAGACAGCAAACAGACCATCAAAGCTGTTATCAGAACCCTCCCACTTAATAGAGGTTAGTATTTGCATTAGGGCTCTACTTATGGCCCCATACAAGTGTAATCAGAAGTCAGACTGGTATTGTATATTCTAGGGTGCTCCGCTGTGGCTACTACTTGGCTACTGTTACCACTCTGCTACTGCTCCTCTGCGACTACCACTTTGCTACTGTTACCTCTTCGCCGCTGGTAGTGCTCCACTACGGTTTCTTGCTACTACTCTGCTACCGATTATTGGAGTTCCACTAATGTGATTGTTCAACTATTTCGTTGCTACACGATTATCTTTCCACTATTCCACTGCTGTGATTGTTCCTGCTCGACTGTGGTTGTCTCGCTGTATATCTGTTGTTCAGCATTCCTTCGCTATTCATCCCAGCTGTACATGTACTTTGATTGATTGTATCGTACCCACTGTGCACCTGTATACACCAAGGCACTGATGAACTACAACCACAATAATTGGTGAACTGGCATGCTTGAGAATATCTACATCAGATAAGTTTAGAATAAGACTGCCCCTAAGGCGTAAGTATCTATAACTGTAAGCTATCATTGTGACGTCACAGGCATAGCCCTCACTGGAGGTTTCATATTGATATATTCAAACTACCATACTCTCAATCACAGCATTCACCTGAATTCATCTTGGTGGTTGATATTTACATTAATTTCATTTTCTTTTGTATGGTGAGCTGAACTGTGCACATACAGGGTGTGTAATGATCAATATATTTTATTAGTAAGGGACATGACTATTTCTTTTATTCTGGTCCAAGTTATCTAAGCGTAAGAGAAGACAAAACCTCTACATATTTATATATTATTATTATACCAATTACAAGTATCTATTGTTTAATATTTTAGTTATATTAGTGCAGTGGGTTGTCCCATTCCATCAGGGTGGTTTCGGATTTTTCACTAGCGATAAATCCGTGGCGCTCCGGAAAATTAACCCCATATTTCAATATTATCGAAATCAATTTTTATTGTCGAATCCACGCCTACTGAGCTGCAGGGTTTGTTAGAGGCGTGACACATTTTTGCACATTCACTGCTCTCCTTTCCTAAATTTCGCCCCTAACAAAACTTCTGAATGATCATACCAACGATCATAAAAAACGATCTATACTACTCTATTCAAAAATCAATTCGAATATAATCAAGAAAAAGAAAAGATAGTAGAACGAGAGAATAAAAACGAGATGACCCCATAGTATTTAGAACAAAGCAAAAAGCCTATGTTAGGCAGAAAAATGCAAATAAATTTCAAAAACCAGTTCAAATCAGAACGGTTGATCGTACCATGAAAACTATATCTACGGAAAACCAACAAAAAACTCATATGGATAATTTAAAACGTCCCCTCAAAAAATACCCATATCCCATTAAAAGTTAATTCATTTTTCAGATTATCTGGAACTCTCGGACTCCAGGAAAAAATATCTAAACAAAACCTAAAGAACAACCCAGGACTTATTCCTCTCAAACTTGGAACAGCCAAGGTAGAAACATACGCGCATTCACTTACTCATTATTACGACTAGAATCATTGAGGTAAATAAACTGAAATTTCACTCTATAAACGTAAGGACACTTACAGGTGGTCACGAAGACTACTCATGGGACACATCAAACTATTTGAAAATATTACAATTTCTGAAAGAAAAGGTGACTGATAGAATTACCAACATTTCACCACATCCACTCAGAACCAAACGTGGTCTCATAAATGGTATAAATTCACACCTAATCTCATCATTCAATCAATTCAATACTACAATTCAGCAAGTGAAACATAACGAAAAGCTCTTAGAATCAAAAATAATTCAAATTGCAAAAATTGTTGAAAATTAAACATATAGAGAAAATTCTACGTTTATCAAAGACATCATGATTCAGATGATCAACACATACGAAATCATAAATTCAATTTTACAAGATATTGAAAATTCAATACAATTTTCCAGACTGAACATTCTCCATCCCAGTATAATAAAAACGAAAGACTTGTTCAACGAACTACAAAAATCAAAGAAAATTGTCAACAGGGATCAATAACCAATTGAAATAAGTTTTGAGAAGACTTTTTGCTATTTGAAAAATCATGAATGTCGAAAGCTATTTATCAAATTTCAGAATAACTTATATTTTACATATTCCAATCACCCATTCATCAAAATTTGATTATTATCACTTATTTTCAATTCCAATATTAACTAAGGGTCAGTTCAAGGCTGTTGTACCTCAAAATAAGTATTTGACAGAAACCGAGAAATTGTATGCATTTTTGAGCGATCCTTGTTTGGAGATCTCTCATTAAACCTATATCTGCCCGTCCACCAACATTAGAGAGCTGACAGAAGATAATCCATAGGAAATCCAATTGCTCAATGTCCAAAACACCTCTACCTGCAAGAGATCATCCATCTATCAAGACCGGCCATCATACAGCTAGACCACTCAAAGAAATGGGTTGTCCTCCTACCGTCCCAACAAACGACCAAACTAAGACGCCAAAACCAAAACGAAATCGAAAACCTGCCATCTGGAAGTTACCCATTTGACATTCCAATTGGATGCCAGTTATTGTTGGACTATTATATTTGGTTATATCATCTTTATATATCAACACTATGTAGATGTGAAATAGATGTTGTTGATTATATTGTCAAGTGCATGTCAGTGTCAGTCATTTACCAATTTATCTCTCTCATAAATAAGTATATAATTACTACAGGTTATGGGCCCAGGACATTATGTTTAAGCCGTTCAAGTATTACTTACCAGTGAACGAAAATGTCTAGTCAGATCCCGCAAATAAAAAAACTGAAGGGGCGCGAGAACTATGACGCTTGGAAATTTGCAGTTGAGGCCTATCTTCTGGACTTAGATCTTTGGGACTGCGTTTCTGGTGACTGTAAGACCGATTCTTGCAAGAAAGACATCAAGGCAAGAGCAAAAATCATTATTCTGGTTGATCAAGTAAATTACATTCATTTACAATCAACAAAGACTGCTAAGGAAGCGTGGGATACTTTGGAATCTGCCTTCCAGGATTCAGGGCTGATTAGAAGGGTTGGTTTATTGAGATCTCTGATTATGACTAGGCTTGAAAATTGTGACTCAGTTGAGGATTTCGTGAACAGGATTATCACGACCGCCTATAAACTCACAAACATAGGTTTGAAAGTTTCTGATGAGTGGGTAGGCACTATTTTATTAGCCGGTCTTCCCGATAATTTCCAGCCTATGATCATGGCGATAGAGTCCTCCGGTATTGAAATTACCGCCGATGCGATCAAAACTAAGCTTCTTCAAGATGTTTCGATAAGTAAAAGAGGGGATGGACATATAGTTGAGGCTATGTATGGTTTTCAACATCGGAAAAATTCCAGTTCGAAGAACAGTTCCGGTCAATCTAGTTTGAAGAAACAGTTCAAAAAGAATAGTTCCGATTCCGATGAAAACTGTACCAGTTTCAAATCTAAAGGACCGCGTTGCTACGAATGTAATAGATACGGACATTTTGCGAAAAATTGTTCCCACCGTGGTGAAAAGACACAGTTCTCCGGCAATGCCAACGTTGATAACAAGGAACAAGCCTTGTTTACCGCTCTTTCTACACAAACTTCTGTGGGTGATTCAGATTGGTTTTTTGACTCGGGTTGTTCAGCGCATTTGACAAAAGACAAAAACACTTTTGTGAATGAAACTATCCCGACAAAAATGAATGTTAGCACCGCATACAGTCAGGATATTATGCAAACGAGCAGCATTGGTGATATAAAGCTGCCTGTCACAATTAATGGCAATTCTTCAAATATTACTGTTCGAAATGTATATTATGTACCTAATTTACGTGTGAATCTTCTTTCAATTAGTCAAATTGTGAAGAGAGGAAATACAGTTGTCTTCGATTCTGATGGTGCACGGGTGTATGATGATAGCATTCTGGCAACCGCTACATTAGAAAACAACTTGTTCAGGCTCGACCTTTCTTCCCAATCAGTTTTAATGACTCAATCAGACTTTCCTAAAGAAGAACTTTTGTGGCACAGGCGCATGGCGCATGTCAATTTATCCAATCTAACGAAGTTAAAAAACGGATTAGTTCACGGAATAACTTTTTCTGATAAAATTCCAAAAGAATTTGTTTGTGAAACTTGTGCTGTCAGTAAAAGTCATCGTTTGTCATTTCCCTTGAGTGAAACTAAATCTACCAGACTTTTGGAGCTAGTTCATTCTGATTCAGTTGGACCACTAGAGAAATCACTAGCGGGGTCCCAGTATATGCTTACCTTCTTGGATGACTACAGCCACATGTCGTTTTGTTATTTTTTGGCAAAAAAGAGCCAAGTTTTTGATACTTTTGTCAATTTTAAAAAGTTTGTAGAAAATCAAACTGGTCTGATGATAAAAACGTTTAGAACAGACAATGGAGGAGAATTTTGTTCAAATCAAATGAAAGACTTTCTTTGTGCAGCAGGTATCGAACACCAGACCTCCGTTCCTCATACGCCTGAACAAAATGGAAAAGCAGAGCGTTTAAACCGCACGATCGTAGAGAAGGTCAGATGTTTACTTGCTGATTCGGGACTTCCTCACAAATTTTGGGCAGAGGCCGTAAACACGGCATGCTACCTTCTCAACAGATCTCCTACGATATGCACAGAAGCCACACCTCTGGAAATTTGGACAGGAAGAAAACCGACCGTTAAGCATATTCGTATATTTGGTTGCAGAGTGTATGCTCATGTTCCAGCTCCCAACCGTAAGAAATTGGACCCGAAATCGCGCCCTAGCATACTCATTGGCTACAGCGTGAATAGTAAAGCATACAGACTCTATGATCCGAAGAAATCGGAAGTACTCGTGTCTCGTGATGTAATTTTTTCGAAACACGAGAAAGGATCACAGCTTTTGGGAAAATTCGAAAGAAATTTTGAGAACTTTCCTTTGGTCTATGATGACACAGGCAGTCAAATGATAAATGGAGATGAACGTATTGAAGAAGTTCCAGATAACTCCAATGGGGACTTCCCAGATGAAAGAGACGATGGACCTGAAAACGAAAATAGTTGATCTAATGATTTGACTGACCAAAATGAATCAAACAATTCAACCGATTTTCATTCCATATCCAATGTTGACATTGATCAAGTGGGTAATCAGAACGATGATCCGACCTATCGTGCTAATCTACAGCAGCCACGGATTGATCCTGTCGACCAGCAACGAAGAGGAGAACGTGTTAGACGTCCACCTAGCAAGTTCGAGGATTATGTTTCTTATGCAATGAGCTTAAGTGAACCCGATGATCCGACGTCTGTTAATGAAATCACTAATCGTCCTGACCATGATCTTTGGAAACAAGCCATGGACCATGAATACCAATCCCAGCTGGTAAATGGAACGTGGGAACTTGTGGATCCACCTCCAGGAAAGGTACCTCTTAATAACAAATGGGTCTTCAGAACAAAACGAGATGTCACTGGTAAAATAGTGAAGCATAAAGCCCGACTCGTTGTTAAAGGCTGTGCCCAACGCAAGGGACTAGATTTTGAGGAAACCTTTTCTCCGGTGGTGAGATATAGTTCGATTCGGTATCTTCTAGCACTGGCGGTCAAACGAGATATGGACATTGATCAGATGGATGCAGTTTCAGCTTTTCTCCAAGGAGAACTCACTGAGGAAATATATATGCATCAGCCTGAAGGATATCAGAATTCGAACCAAGTCTGTCGTCTCAGAAAAAGTTTATACGGACTCAAACAGGCAAGTCGAGTGTGGAACATCAAATTGGATGGATGTCAAAAGCGTATCGGTATGAAACAGTCAAAATTCGACCCATGCGTTTATTTCAAGTCAAGTCAGAAAAAGATGGTGGTTATTGCAGTCTGGGTTGATGACTTGCTAATCTTTTCTGAAGACCATAAACTGAAACAAGAGATAAAATCTCAGCTGATGAAAAGCTTCAAGATGACCGACATTGGTGAAGCCAAATATGTACTTGGATTTCAAATTTCAAGGGACAGGAAAAGAAGAAAGCTGTGGATTGATCAGAAAACATATTGAGAACGTTCTAACTCGTTTCCACATGGAAAGCTGCAACCCTGCGACAACTCCTTTAGATCCTAATGTAAAGCTGTCGAGGGACCAGCAGCCCAGCTCTTCGGATGAGAAGAGAAAGATGGAGAATATCCGATACCAAGAAGCAGTGGGAAGTTTGTTGTTTGTATCGCAGGTTTCCAGACCAGACATAGCTTTTGCTGTCAGCTTTGTCAGCCGATTCAATAACAACCCAGGACCTGCACATTGGTCTGCAGTAAAGCGTATCCTCCGATATGTAAAAAGAACAGCAGACTGGAAGCTGGAGTTCGATGGAAACAAGTCTTGTGAGATCACTGGGTATTTTGACTCTGACTTTGCCAGTGACATTGATGAAAGAAAATTCGTCACAGGATATGTGTTCCTGATGTGCAACGCATCTGTGTCTTGGGGAACGAAAAAGCAACCAACAACAGCGTTATCCACCAGTGAAGCGGAATATATGGCATTGTCCGCTGCTACTCAAGAAGCTCTCTGGCTGAAGGGTTTGTCAGATGAGATAGTTCCCTGCTCGTACCAAGAAAATACTCCACTCAGAATATTCGTGGATAATCAGGGCGCACTGAATCTTGCTCAGAATGATTCTTACCAATCCAGAACCAAACACATCGATGTGCATCACCATTTTCTACGACAGAAGATAGCCGAGAAACTTATCAAGCTATCATATATACCTACAAATGATATGGTAGCCGACTCTCTTACGAAGCCATTGACCCCTGTAAAATTTCTGAAGTACATTCAGCTGCAAGGAATAACCAAATAGGAGGGGTTGTTGGACTATTATATTTGGTTATATCATCTTTATATATCAACACTATGTAGATGTGAAATAGATGTTGTTGATTATATTGTCAAGTGCATGTCAGTGTCAGTCATTTACCAATGTATCTCTCTCATAAATAAGTATATAATTACTACAGTTATCCTGTGGTGACCAAATTATAATCAACGATCACCATGTCACTAATAGTGAACCAATCATCCTACCAGACTTGGAAGAAATGAAGCAAGATCCACCCAAATCAAGTATAGGATGACTTCAACCTGGACGAACTTCACTCAATAAAAACAGCGATAATTGAGAACGAACGGATGATATCCTTCAAAGACGTAGCACATATCCCAAGTTTTTGGACGATGTTCATATACCTAGTACTAATATCAATCTGCTTATACATTGTCCACAAGAAGATTGGTATCAAACAAGTCCCAAAAATAATCTTCCATGAATCATGTTTTCCATGTATACTACTCAATGAAATTTGAGAAATGTCAAAATGTATTGATGTCACATTTGATTCTATATAACAAATTTTTAATATATCCAAGCAGTGTTAAACATAACCAGGAATCTCCAAAGCGCAATAGAAATAGAAAACAAGATTTCAGATATATTTGAAGGTACGTACCTACTCTACGCCGTCTATTAACACCCATCTTTGGAACAGCTCTAATAAAAAAAATCAGATATATAAACAGGTGGATCAAGTATTTGTTTCATGTTTTGAAGTCACATTGTATACTGACAGCAATCCTCTCTTTCACTGAGTTATAATTTCCTGGTTTTTCAATGCTCCAAAAGCTTGTCATTCACTAGTGATTTTTGGCAGTTCTGGCAAACACTAGGAGCTCACTTCAGAGTGAAAAACTCAGATATGTTGAAATATACTTCACAAAATAAGATTATATCTAAATTCGTAAAAGATGTGTGGGTGTTCACTCAATCACTTCAACCTCTAACAAATTTAGTATGTGTGAGAAAAAACGGAACGATAAGGTATGACGTTTATAGCCCTAGATGGCTACTGAAACATTTGAGACACTCTCTATACAAGAATAACAATTATAATTTCACATTAGGCCCATGTTGGTTTCATAGATTCATATGGTGATCTTTGAAAAAAAATATTCACTCTTAAAACGGCTGTTTGATAATATACGTTGACCATTCAATGGTATCTTAAATGTTATTTAATAAGAGTTGCATACCTTATTTATTGTATAACCAGTCAAGTCAAAATAAGAAAAGTAACATTCTATTTCTGGAATGTATTGATACCAATAGATTACTTATAGATTTGGAAAATATTATAAAAACTTAACTTGTGAAATATCACGGAACTCTCATCTATAGAATACAAAAATGTTAGAAAATCGTACAATTTGGGAAATGTTGGTATGTCCACTTTATGTTAAATGGACACCTTATACATCTCAAAATTCAATAGTGTTTCCATAACCATGTTCTTGCATTTCTCAGACAACTTATCAAAATAAACAAGGCGTTTCCTGAAAAGCTGCTGATTTTATACTTGTTTCTCTAAAAAGAACTGCTCGTAAAATTATTGGTGCGTTTTTGCAGACTCTTCACAATTTCTGGAGGAGTTAAATTTCAGTTTCACTTTGGCCATTGCAAAGCACAAAGTTTGAAAATCTGGAAGGTAAACAGTTTGATACTTTTCAGAATTGATACATTTCAGATGTCAGATGTTCAAGGCAGTAGTTGATATTCAAATTCAAATTCTTTAGTTTCCTTAAAATGACAAACACTGGTTTTGTACAGGAATAGTCATAAAAATAAAATTTAAGGACGAAACAATGTAGAGACTAAAAAAAAAAGTACAATGAAATTCAGAAACACTTCAAAATCACTACTTAGTTTAGGCTAAAATATTCATTTATTCCATAACAACATTCATGCAATAAAAACAATTTCAATGTCTTCTTGTAGTCCGTCAGATTTTATTTTATTTTTTTTTTATTTTTGAGTTGTTTTGTACTTGGCAGCCAAATTATGTATAAATTCCTCTTTCCTTGTATCAATATTGTGAATATCTCTATTGAGTTTATTGAGAAAAATATAGATAGCTAACTTATATACAGTGACCGCCAAAAAGTATGTACCATATGGGAAAAATTTTTATTATTGGAGTATTGGATAAAATATTCTGGGGAAAAGTTTGTGCATGTCCGATAACCTAAAAATCGATTTTGACACATGTCACGTGATCGCTAGAATGGCGGCAAAATGAAAAAAATTGCAATGCAAAGGCAAAAAAATGGGTAAGATTGCAAGATATCAAAAAAAGTTATTTGAAAAAGTCACTTAGAATTCAATTTTATACACATAAACAAAGTTTCAAGAGATAATTAAAAAAAATTGAAAATAGCAATTTTTTTTTAATATTTTCCCATCTATTTAAAAATATTATTTTTTTCTTATGAATAGCTTGACTATACTGAAACATTTGCATTTTAATGATAATGACAAAACTTTCTCATTTTCTCCACACCAGAGGGCACTAAATTAAAAAAATTGGTTTTTGCCAGAACCCTCGCTGTTACATTGGTTCTTATCTAACAGTTATATCAGAATTCCAAGACTATTGTGTTGATATGGCAATTTAGAAACACTATGTCTCCTGATTTTAATCAAGTTTCAATAATAATGCTGTATGAGCGTTTTACTTTGCACATAAACTTTAAGAATCTTTAATTTGACGCACTATTTTCAAGTTTATGTGCGAAGTGAAACGCTCATGCACGATTATCATCGGAACTTGATTATAATCTGGAAATTACCATGTTTTTGGAGTGTCATGTCATCATAATGGTCGTGGAATTCGGATATAACTGTTAGATACGAACCGATGTAACAGCAAGGGTTCTGACAAATTCCCATTTTTTCAATTTAGTGCCCTCTGGTGTGGAGAAAATGAGAAAGTTTTGTCATTATCATTAAAATGCAAATGTTTCAGTATAGTCAAGCTATTCATAAGAAAAAAAATAATATTTTTAAATAGATGGGAAAATATTTTTAAAAAATTGCTATTTTTAATTTTTTTTGAATTATCTCTTGAAACTTCGTTTATGTGTATAAAATTGAATTCTAAGTGACTTTTTCGAATAACTTTTTTTTGATATCTTGCCATCTTACCCATTTTTTGCCTTTGCATTACAACTTTTTTCATTTTGCCGCCATTCTAGCGATCACGTGACATGTGTCAAAATCGATTTTTAGGTTATCGGACATGCACAAACTTTTCCCCAGAATATTTTTTCCAATACTCCAATAATAAAATTTTTTCAATATGGTACACACTTTTTGGCGGTCACTGTATGTATAGGCTGACAAGAGTTAAAATATTAAGTCGTAAAACGAATTCTTTATTAATATAGCATCGGAGCATTGATATACACCGTAAAATGTATTTTTGTACAATGAAAACTTTTTTGCTCATGGTTGAGTTGCCCCACAAGTAAACACCATAACGCAACCTACATTTAACCTTACCATAGTAAATGCTTTTCAGTTAATACAGAAATCAGTGCTTCTTTGAATTTTGAACACAATGGTGTAACATCGACCTCTACTTCAGGTTCTGTCTGATGTATCTCAGGGTTCTATTCTGGGACCAGTCTTGTTTGTTCTTTATATTAACAATATAGATAAAGGACTATTTCAGTCTCTATTTACTGCATATGCAGATGACATATCGCTACTGATTTTTCATGAAAATACAGAAGCTCTCAAATACCAATGTGAAGATCTCTTGAATGCAACTTCCACGCATTTCAATGAGCATGTCTTATTTTTCAATACGACAAAAACTCAAATATACGTTTTCATGATTATCAAATCAAAATTGAAGGCATCGAATTGAATATTTGAAACACAAGTCTACGCAGTACCAACTGTAGAGTAAAATTTTCAGGAGATAATTTCTGAATTGAGGTCAGTTAATTATTCATTCAAAAATCTACGATTAGTTCTAGAATCGAATCTTATGCCCCCTAACAATGACTGACTTTTACTAACTAGATGCGACATTCATACATCCTTAAAACTTGATGCACATGTCACAGACAGCTTGAACATTTTATCAAAATTTTTATAATGTGAGATTTTTTAAATATAGGATTAAAATGAAAATCTTAGGAAGTATGGTATTATATTACAAGTTCTGAAATATTTTTTTTTATTTGGGAAAGAATTTTTCATTCCCTATAAGTTGTTGAATAAATGTTGAATATTACAAATAGCATCCTTCATTACAAGGGCTTCAATAAAAGAAAAGGTGATTTCCATTCACGTATGTGATTCACAGAAAAAATATTATCCACAACTCTTTCTATGAGGCGAGGGTCTATTATATGTTATCGACCGTATTATTTATACACTAATCAGAATTACAGGAAATTGTTTTCATTTTTCCATTCGATCGCATTTCCTTGGTCGCATTATCTATAAATGACTGATATATAAAATCGGAGGTATTTTCATTTTTACAGGTATTGTCAGTTGTTGGTTCCTTGGTAGAGTTTGTAACTAGCATGTTTTATATACTCAGGTAAGTGGACACAAAATTTTCATTCAGAGATAAGACTATAATAAATAATACTCCCTTCATCTGAAGTTGAGTCTAGTGATATAGAATAGTACTTTGATTTCTTGATTCGAGAAATAATTTCATTGAAAACTCGTTTGCCAATTAGTTGCACAACTTCCTCGCAAATCGTCGGTGATAGGTAGTTTGTGAGACCACTTTCACGATTTCCATGATTTTTATATGATTGCTTATAAAATCGTCGTATTCTGATATAAGTTTTAATAGTCCCAAGTAGTTACCGTTTTTCGGTGACCCAAGCGTCTGATTTTCACCTCTAGACCTCTTTCACTGATAAAGATAATCACACTTATCAATCTCTTGAGGACTTCTTGCCAGTATTTTGCTACATCTTCTGCTTGTCGTGTCAGTTCTTGATCAATACGCTCCACTTCTCTAGAGCGTCGTTAATATAACTGAGATTGAATGATTCGGATAGAATAGAATTAAAATCATTGCTATATTGAAAAACCGTATATTCATATCTTTCACAGTGACAGAAGTTGTTATCATCTGTCTAATAACTGATATGTCATGAATATTTTTATACTGAGGGTCACAACATTCTCCCCCACTTATTGTTAAAGCACACTCATTAAATGAAATTGATTACATGAAAAATACTTATGATCATAACATGACAGGAACAATTGAAGTGGTCAAAACATTCTGTAATCTTTGGACCAAACAGGTGGACGTCTCTCTCTTTGTGGCCGTGTTGTATTCTCATTCGGTATCGGAACAACTTCTTGATGATCATTCAATCGTGGTGGAACAGCCTGTTGATCTAGCGGATCTGCTGGAAGTCTGGGTACATTGAATGATTGGCTGGGTCCAAATGTAACAGTCCTTTTTGGAATAAGAGTTGATCGTAACTGGTTGACGTGTCTTTTCAATGTTCTCCCAGAGTCTAAAATGACCTGATAATGAAGTCTACCAAGCTTCTTCCTGACTTCTCCGAATTGCCATACATGTCTGTTACGGATGAAAATTCTAATCTGGATCCTCTCCCCCACTTGGAAAGAACGTACTGGTTTATATTCAAACTGTGACGCTTGAGGTCGATAAGGAAAAATTGCATCTAAGCGGATTCGTAATTTTCTATGAAGATACAGTTCTGCAGGCGATTGACCACATGCAAGTGGTGTCGCACGATAACGAAACATTATGTTTTGTACTTTGTCTTGAATAGACATAGAGTCATTCTCGACAGCCTTCAATCTGTGCTTCAACGTCTGCACGTTCCTTTCTGCAAGTCCATTTGTCGCCGGATGTCCTGGAGCAATGAACTTTTGGAACATTCCATTGGTTTTACAATACGTATGGAATTCCTCGCTTTGGAAAATCGAGGCATTGTCTGATACGATTACTGCAGGATATCCATGTACCGCAAAAATATTTTCCAGTAATGTTATTGTCGTGAAACTATTTGGTGCGTCCTTAATAATTCTAATTTCTGCCCATTTAGATTTTGCATCCACACATACCAAAAAGTAGCAGTTTTCAAAGGGACCAGCATAATCGATATGGATTCTTTCCCAATTACTCTCAGGAGAATCCCACGGATGAACAAGTACTTTAGGAGGGTTTGATTTGGTCACTGCACAACTTTCACAACCTTTGACTAATCTTTCGATATCCCGGTCGATACTAGGCCAGTAGACATAACGACGGCTAAGTTGCTTCATCTTTGTTATTCCCAGATGTGATTCATGAAGTTCTTCTAGTATTCTGGATCTCAAATGTCCTGGAATAACGATTCTATCTTTCCGAAAAAGTATTCCATCCACCAGTGTGAATTCGGAATCCTCAGATTTATTTTTCAGGTTTTGAATAATTTTCTTGAGTTCTGGATCATTTTCAGTTTCATTTTTAATCGTCATGTGTGTGATGTAATCGCTCGAAATCTGAAAAATCTGTTGATCACATATCTGTTTTACTTCATCACCAATAAGAGCATCAGTAGAAGTTCTGGAATGTTGAATCGGAGCTCGAGATAAACAATCAACATTTTGGTTTTCCGTGCCTTTTTTGAACTTAACAGAGTAATTGAATCCGGAAAGGAATGACGCATAACGAAGAAGGCGGGAAGAAGTCATCTGTGGAAGTGCCTTATGATGATGGAAAATTCTCGATAATGGCTCGTTGTCGGTAATGAGCAGAAAATGATTTCCAAATAAGTAATTATAGAAATAAGTAACACCAAAAATGATGGCAAGTGCTTCTCTGTCAAGCTGGCTGTAATTTCTTTCAGAGGCAGTAAGGGAACGCGAGGCATAGGCGATCGGCCTCTCAATTCCTTCGATGGAATGACTGAGTACACTAGCTATTCCGGTGGGGCTTGCATCAGTGGTCAAAACTACAGGAAAACTGGGATCAAATGGTACAAGAACACGATCACTACAAAGTTCAATCTTTAGTTTTAGAAAGGCTGACTCGCATTCTGCTGTCCATAACCATGGTTCATTTTTTCTCAGCAAACATCGAAGAGGATAGGATATAGTTGAAAAATCAGGAACAAATCGGGAATAATATGTAACGAGTCCTAAAAATCTTTTAACATCATCGGCATTGGCTGGACGTGGCATGTCTTGAATAGCGCGGACTTTTACTGGAGACTTAGAAATCTTGTTGAACTCCACGATATGTCCCAAATATTCGATTTGTTCTTTAAAAAATGAACATTTGGTTTTGTTTAGATGAAGATCAAAATCCATGAGTCTTTTCAGACAGTCTTTTAAATTTTCTGTGCATTCTTCCATTGTCAATCCATGCACAATTATGTCGTCGAAGTATGCTTCTGTTTTTGGAAGGCCTTTGAGTAGCTGAGAAAGAATTCGATTGAATTCGGATGGAGCTGTCTTTATTCCAAAACTAAGACGATTCATTCGATAAGTGCCGCGATGCGTTGAAATTGTTTGAATGATGCTGCTTTCGTCATCAACTTTTATATGGAGATAAGCTTTGAATAAATCGAGTTTACAGAAATATTTAGAATTACGAAGGCTATTCAAAACATCATCAATACGGCGGATTGGGTGATTTGCCTGGACTAATCTTTCATTTACACCGCATTTGTAGTCAACGCATAATCGAACACTTCCATCTGCTTTCGGTATGACAACTAAAGGTGAACCCCAATCACTGGTAGGAACTAATGATATAATGCCATCTGCTTCTAGGAAATCCAATTCCTTATCTACAAGCTCTCTGAGTGCATATGGCACATTCCGTTCTCTTGTAAAAACAGGTTTGGCTCCATTTCTCAGTTGAAGTGTAACTTTCAATCCTGGAACACACCCAACTTTTTGTAGGAATATCGGAGCAAAATTATTGAATATATCGTCGATTGAATTCACGAGTTGTGCTGAGTTTGAACACCCTGGCGATGCACTTTCCATTTCGTTGTCGATTTGTTGAAGTTCAATACCTAAAGCTCGAATCCACTGTCGTCCAAGAAGAGCATCATGTCCAGCTGGAACAATGTGTAGTTCACCTTCGATTTCTTTTCCACGATATGCAACATTGACAAAGATTTTTCCTTTGGGAAGAATGAGATTGCCTGAGTAAGACCTGAAGGCTATATTTGAATTTCGCACTGGTATATTCAAATTCAAATTATTGAAATCGTTTTCACTAAGTAGGGAAAACCTTGCACCGGAATCAACTTCGAAACGCTGTGATTTGCCATTCAGTGAAACAGAAATGAAATACTTGTCGGAATCTGGAACCATTTCGAATAAATCGATGATTTCACAATTCTGTAACACTGTTTCAACTTTGTTTAGACCATACTCAAAATCGGAAACTGGTTGATCGTCACAAACAGCTTGTACTGGAACTGTGGAACTGGAAGATCTTTTTCGGGAAGCATTCATCAAGGTTGTAAGGCAAACTTTTGCAACATGGCCATTTTTCTTGCAGGAAATGCAAGAAACGTTGTTTCTATCTACACGACAATCGGTGATTTTATGATTATCTCTACCACATCGAATACAGAGATTTTCTATACCAAGTCCTTTATAATCTGGTTGTCGTCGGTGATGATAGGAATTGTGGTAATTTGGACTGTGTTGTCGAGATTTTGATGGTGATCTGGAATGATTTCTTGTACGATTTCGTGCAGAGTTTGACATTTTATTTATATCACATGTGTTGAAATTTGCATGACTGGCATTTGAACGCTGAGTTAGTTCTTTACTTTCTATCTTTGAAGCTTCAAGAGCAATTGCCTTTGTCAAAATTTCGTCGAAAGACGTGATATTTGATTGTAAAACCTGTTCTCTTAACCAGTCGTCTCGTAATCCTCGAATAAACTGAGCTCTAAGAAAAACTTCGGCAATAGACACTGTTTTGTTACATTCACATTTGACTGAAAACTCACATTCTGCAAGATCACGTTGGAGTGCTGCAACATATTCGGCAATGGTCTGACGATCTTTTTGGAACACATTCAGAAAATAATGTTGGGAAACAACTACACTTTTTTTTGGAATAAGCATTTGTTTCAAAACTTTAACCAATTCATCAAAAGACAAATTTTTTACAGGTTTTTCGGGTCCAAGAAATGCAGTTAAACTATTATAGTGCGTTGAACCTATCGAAACACAAAGCAACTGGGCAATTTTTGATGTGTCACTGATTCCTTTCATGTTGTAATAATTTTCAAAACGTTCCAGATAACATGAAAATTTTTCTCGGCGGGCATCAAAATTTTCGAACGGTGCTATGCTTGAAAAGTTTACAGGAAAATCTGCTGCACGCTGTTGTTCGGGACGTAACTGGGCTACAAGCTCGCTGATGAGAGTTTGCTGCTGCTCATGCATAACAGCAATGAGTTGTCTGAATTGTTCGGCATCCATTTGAAAAAAATTGTCGAATTTTTCTTCACTTCGCTCAAAAAACTTGTGTTTCTTCACTCGTCGCCAACTAATATAACTGAGATTGAATGATTCGGATAGAATAGAATTAAAATCATTGCTATATTGAAAAACCGTATATTCATATCTTTCACAGTGACAGAAGTTGTTATCATCTGTCTAATAACTGATATGTCATGAATATTTTTATACTGAGGGTCACAACAGTCGTGCAAAATCAATTACAGCATTCATATGATTTTTAGAAGTTTCGTGTTCAACCAGACATGCAGCAACATTTTTCCAATCACACTAACCACCATGAGTAAACTGTGAACGTGTTCGGGAAAAAAGTTTGCAAACGTAGCAGTAGACATGTCCATTTCTAGGAGAGAAACAGAGCCATAAACGTTTTATGGTTTCACCGTTCCGTGTTTTCCGCTCAAAGAAACTAGTTTGGCATTTTCTTGTGAAACTTCTTCCAGAACTTGTATCTATTTTGAAAGATTTGCAGTCAAATAGATCTCAATTTTGAAATGCTGTGGCGCCCATTTTTATGCAGTAATCTATATTATCTGGTGTCATAAACTCTGGCCACAATCACAATTTAAAACAAGTCCAAGAGAAATTGCTGGTGCTAGTGATGTTTCTGAAACCGCAGGTGCTGGCAGTGTCTCGGGAACTGCTGGTGCTAATAATTTCTGGAACCTGAAAAAATATTTATTTTTAATTTAGAGTGAAATGTTAATCGTTTGATAAACATTTGTTAAACGTTACATTTTGTAGTTCGTAAAACGTAAATTTACATCATAAATTCGCCTTTTTTGTTCAATCCTTCTACTAATAAGGAAAAATTACAACATTTAAAATAATTGTAATTGAACTTACCATATCTTCAAAGTTTTGAGGTTGATTCAGACTGACAGGTGAACGTGTATCATCTTCATTGGTTTTTAGAGCAGCAGACGAACTTGGCTTAAACTTCATATTCATATAATCGATCATACGACGTGACTTAGCTATAACTTCTTCATTCTTCTTTTCTTTCTCTTTTGCAATCTTTCGTTTGGCACTTCCGCTTTTTATGGCGATTAGTTTGTATTTTATGGCGGTCCATAATACTGGGTTACACGGAAATATAAAGAAATAAAAATTCCTATGTTTTTATACCACTTTATATTTGTTACACTTGCGTCACTGCAGTTTCGTCCTATATGGACATTATCAAACTAAATCTCAAGGTGATACCTGAATATACCAACACACTTGCCTTTTATACCAGGTCTTTCTTATTCATTAAGTCCGTAAAAGAGCTTCTGTTATCTAAAGCCTACTATTCTGTAGAAGAATTCTATTCTGACAGAAATTTTGTACTAAAGGTACGGTTCCTTCCATGCGGCTGCCGTGCACGACTGCGATCGTTGCGACGGTACTGCTCCAAAAGCAGTGTAGTCGCAACCGCAAGAGAGTTTTCGTATTCCTCTGGGGTTATTACGTACCAAACTCGGTTGTATGACTCTGATTTTTCATAATCTTTCATCAAGTTGAAGATGTACTCAAACTGCACCTTGTTCAATCTGAAATATTCCCTAAATCAAGCAGATGTCGATTAATTAATGTGTTTTGTTACCCCTCTTCATGCCTTTTTTGAATATTGGATTTATATTCGCCTTGCTCTTTTCCAAGTCGATTAACTGCAGGATTACCTCATCGTCATTTTCTTCAAATAATAAATAAAGTCGGAGAGGTCATCTATCTTCACTTCTACTAGTGGGAACTAGCACTAGTGGCGGAAAACCGGCTCTGTCCGCCGTACGCGACATCCGCATGGAAGAAACCATGAGATCGACCGGCTGACGCATCCGGCTGACGCACTGCGGCCGCCGTGTACGACGGCCGCATGGAAGGAACCGTACCTTAAAATAAGAAATTTTTCTTTTCATCTTTATTTTTTATGCTGTATTTTAGTACTTTTAATTATTTGAACAGTGTGTAACATTTTAAATTTTTGACGTTTTGTATAATTACATGTTCTGACGTGAATTGTATAATGTAAATGTTTATGAAGTGGGTACAGTTTTACTTATTATGCTTTATTGCCTTTTTTGTGTTGTATGACAATATTCATATTGTGTATGTGAATGTAATACGTATATAACTTTACACCTTTATCACATATTGTGAAATCACCAAATGGTCTAGTACCTCAAAATTTTGTAGTTCAATTTTCTTAGGATATTTCTTAGGATATCAACACTTTGTCAATGAGATTCTATCTTCGACAATAAAGTACAGTTTGATTTGATCAATAATTACAATCAAACCCCTAATAAAATAACAAAATAACAATATCTACATCCAATTAAATTACCTATATCTTTTTACCTGAAAATGTGTTTAAGATCGACAATGTGGAATGGCTACATTAAAAATGGGTGAATATACTAAGTCCCCATACAACAAGAAAACCCTATCGGCTATCGGTTACATTTTGATTCTGTCGTTAACGGAAAGTGAAAGAAAAAGAAAAATCAATTAGTTCCATCAGTGATAATTATTATTACCTTCACATATTGAATTACCTATATTGATAAAATATAATAGATGTCTATATGTTTCGATTGATAGCCAGCAAATATAAAAATCATGGAAACCTCTATCCGAATTGAACTCGCATTAAAAAAAACGTCGCTGCCCAGATTCAAATTCTCCCATTAGAAATAAAAGTATTCTATCAATCATTTTCACTTTTCCCATAAAGTTTGTTTTTTATTCTGACAAAGCTAAAACCCACAAAGTTCACTTAACTATTTGTACCTTACATTATTAAATTCATATATCTGATGTGATTGTTATCTCTAATCTTCACCCTCTTTTACTTATGTTGTATGGTCTTCGACACACAGATTCCTGTAGACCAATGTTTAGGGGAAAAAAAATTTAACACTACCATCGATATACATTTATAATTGTTTGCTTTTTGTAAAAAACGGGAGTCTGAGTTCGAAACGAATTCAAAGTGTCACAACTACCCAACAAGAAACGGGAACCCAATTAAACAGCAACAGCATCGTACGAGACTGTTTCTAGCAGGTTCTAAGCTATTCAATAGTCTGCCTTGAGAAATAAAGAATATCTCATTAATATCTATACTTTCAAAAGGAAAGTTGAAGAATTCCTTTCAGGGCCAGTCTTTTCAGTTCCAGTAAAACTCCAGATTGATTAACTAATGGTTAGAATGTGACCCTTCAAAGAATGTTATTTACCATCTAAACTATTAGTTAGTTATCTGGAGTTTAACTGGAACTGAAAAGACTGGCCCTTAGAGGGATGCTTTTATTTTATCAATAAATATTTTTTGCATACTTTCAAGTAACTGTGTTCTATGTATTGTAATGTCTTCGTTATTTTTTTTAACTCCATATTATACATGTTTCTTTTATTTGACGTTTCCTATATCATTGTGAAATCATCATTTCAAGGAATAAATTACTATTATTATTATTAATTTTTGCCCGAGAGTTCCAGAGTAACTTACTAATTTTTGGTGTCTCATTCTGCTAATGGAATAACCGAAAAACACTCTTACTGAAGGGTGCGCATGCCAAGCATGCATTAGACGACAGGATTGTCATCTAGACAACCCATCACACTTGCTTTCGAATAAGACTTGTAGTCTTCTAGAAGTGGAGAAGTGATGTGGTCTATTTCTTTTGAAACTTCTGAACCTTTTGATGTATGCCTATATCAGAAGTTCATGTGAGCTCGTTTCAGTTGCTAGGGATTAGCCAATGACTTTTAGGGCGAGTTGTGCAAGACAAGTTCAACAACCAACGGTTCAAGTGAACCGAGTTCAGTTTCTAGGGCTTAGCCAATGAAATTCCTAGTTCATTATCAACTGAGTTCGGTTCACTTGAACTGTTGTTGAACTTGTCTTGTACAACTCACCCTTATAGTTCCTCAGCAACTGAACTCAGTTTAGTTGAACGGTTGGTGAGCTTGTTTTGTGCAACCAGCTCTTGCAGTTCAATAACAAATTCTATAAACAGAATTCAGGTTTACCAATTATTGGTTCCCCCCCAGCCTACTTTTAGCAAATATATTTTATGAACAATTTGGATACCACTATAATGAATTCCTACCTAGGTAAAAAAGGTACTCATTTTTGGTATAATTTTGTTGACGATATTCTCGCCTTTTTAAGAGGTACTACACACAAACAAGAGTTATCTCAATCTGAGGAAACATACGAGGATATATTGAAAAATTCTTAGCCTACTGTAGAACCAAACAAAATTTCTATTTCAAAATATTTTATTACTCAACATATTCTCTTCTTAATTGGATACATTTATTACAGCGAACCTGCAACGCCTCTAGAACTTTCAAAAAAATTGTTTCTTCTTGCTCCACAGCTTTTATTACCTCCTCGTTGGAAGAAAATTTACGACCTTTTAAACTTTTTTCCAGTTGAGGAAAGAGATGATAGTCGGACGGAGCCAAATCTGGTGAATAAGGAGGGTGCTCTAGTAATTCAAACCCTAAATCACGAATTTTTTGCATGGCAACATGAGATTTGTATGCAGGGGCGTTCCGCGTCTTTTCTCTTTCATTTTTTCCCGTAGAGTGGTCAGTAATGTCGAATAGTAATCTCCAGTTATTGTTCTACTATTATCCAAAAAATCAATCATGATTACTCCATGGCAATCCCAAAAATCTGAAGCAAGAACTTTTTTAGCAGATTTTTGGACACGAAACTGTTTAGGTCTTGGAGAACAGGAGTGTCGCCATTCCATCGATTGTTGCTTTGTTTCTGGATCGTAGAAATGTACCCAAGTCTCATCCATAGTAACAATTCGGTTTGAGCAGTCTACATCGTTCTCAAATCGAACACAGATCAAACGCGATGCTACTACCCCTGCATGCTTTTGGTCAACATTAAAACATTTGGGGATCCATTATGCAACAATTTTTGTCATGTCCAAATTGACGTGAACTATATGGTGAACGCGTTTGTAAGAAATATTCAGTGCTTCAGATATCCGTTTTAGTCCAATTCGACGGTCTGTTAAAATCATGTCATGAACTGCATCGATATTTTCGGGAACTGACACAGAAACTGGCCTTCCCGATCGGTTATCATCTTCAATGGAAAATGTACCTCTTTTGAAGCTTGCAATCCAATTTTTCACGGTCGCATATGAAGGACATTGATCACCAAGGGTATTAAGCATATCTTGGTAAATCTGCTTACCTCTTAACCCTTTTAAATACAGGTACTTGATGATGGCTCGATACTCCAATTTTTCGATTTTCACTATATCGGTGGACATATTTTTTCTTTCAATTTATCGCGTAACTCTGGTTTACTTTTTTGACGTCAAACTTTACACTGACACTTCTAATAAAAGTTATTGTTCGTTGCTATGGTAACGCAATATTTTGTTTATGCAGGGAACTGGTCCAGGCTAACTAGATATCAACACATCCTCGTACATTATACCAAAAATTCAAAAAATCCATCGCGACCCAAAATCCATAAGTGGTTTGTGGGGTCTTTTTCCAGACTGAAAATTAAAAAAGCAATGTTGATTTAAAAAAAAACTGAACAAGTGCTTATGGGAAACAGAATAATTTTTTAGTTAATTTTTAGTTGTAGTATGAATATGCCGAATCTTTTCAATAGCCTGCCGATCTTAGCCTCGAACGGCATCTCAAAAGGCATAACATTGTTTGAATTTTTCATAGAATTCCTATACGAGACGAATATAAAGTTGTAGAAGGTTTTATAGTTGTTATCTATGTGTACATTTATCCTTTCGTAATTTTACGAGAACTCTCTTTTCAGTTCGACGACAACAGTCACATATCCATTTTCAATAACTGTAATCACACTAGTTCTTTCGTTATTTTTGGAAATCAAGTGTTTCACGAAGGAAGATAGACCGCAATGGACAACAAAAAAATTTGGTCAAGGATCTGTATCTACAAATGGCTTGGGATGTGCAGAAGCAGGAATGTAAGTTGATAAACAATAAAGGTTTTGACGTGATTATTCCGGGAATTTTGCAAGGAATTCACAAATGATTTCAACAATTGAAATTATCACTTATACAGGGTGATCATTACAGACATGCTAAAATTTGAGGGGGTGATTTTTTGACTTATTTCAAGGAAAAAACTTTCCATAAACGTATGTCCTAAACGTCGTAACTTTTGAGATACAGGGTAATAAATTTTGAAAAAAAAAACAGTTTTTTAATAATAACTGGGACAATATTCTACGCATCTTCATAAAATTAGGTACATGTCTTCTGTGCATCAAGGTGCATTTTGTGATGAACACAAATGTTCGTTTTTTCTGCCAGTGGCGTCCGCGCGGGTTTTGCATTGAATATTTTTGAAGAAAAAATACAACGCCACTACTTTTCCTCGAAATAAAAAATTCTTTTGAAATTCCCATTCATTTTTGAGCAAATTTAATCATTTCTTGGGTTTTTTTCGTCCGACGCATGGTTCGCTTAAAAAAATAAAAATCGTTTTACTTCAGGATCAATTCCTCAAAAATCTGATGTGGTGTGGAAATGATTGTGCATCGACTTAAAGCAAATTAAGGTATCAGATTTGTTCCAAAATGAATGAAAATCCAAAAAATATGTATTTCAGCTTGTACAAAACGAATTTAATTTTATTTCATAAAAGTAAGTTTATATGAACGGATCAAATTCATTAATTATTGGCAATACTAACACTGATTATAAAAATTATTGGAAATGGCCACCTTCACTTAATAGGCATGCTTCCGCCCGTCTACGCATGGAATTACGAACACGTTCAAATATTCCTGGCGTATTTCGATTAGTTTCACACGAGGAAACTATTCGCTCTCTTAAATCTTCTAAAGTATTAACGGGAGTTTTATACACTAGAGTTTTAAGGTACTCCCATAAAAAGAAATCTGAACTGTTGAGATCGGGGGATCTTGCTGGCCATTGCTGAGGTCCTCCGCGACCTATCCAACGATTATGATAAACTGTATTTGAATGTTTTCGGGCAATTACTCTGAAATGAGTAGAAGGGCTCCATCGTACATGTACCATATTCGATTCCTTAACGCAATTGGCAAATCTTCAAGCAACCCATTTAGTTCTTCTTCGAGAAAGTGTAAATAAGACCGATCATCAAGGCGTCCTGGTAGAAAAAATGGGCCTATTAGATAATCACCAATAATTCCTGCCCACACATTAACCGAAAATTGGTGTTGAAAATGGGTTTCGGTTATGGTATGGGGGTTTTCTTCCGCCCACATATGATTGTTATGGAAATTTTGAATAGCATTCCGAGAAAAATTTGCTTCGTCTGTGAACAAAATTTGTGACTCAAACTGCTGATTCAGTGCAATACTCTGAAGATACCACTGACAGAAGTTCACACGCTGTGGAAAATCTCTAGGTACTCGTAAAATATGGTATGGGTATAACAAAAAATCAACCAAAATACGCCAAACAATTTGTTGACAAATATTCAGAGTTCTAGCGATCTTCCTCGTACTCGTCTCAGGATGTTCTTCGATTTCTTTCAGAACCGCTTCCCCAAGTTCTGACGCTTCGAAGTCTACCTTCCGAAGTACCTTTCTTGAAACAACCAGTTTCCCTAAGTCGGCGATGAATATTTGAAAAGGTACGGCTATCTGGTTAGGCACGCTTAGGATATCTTTCCTGATGAATGCGTTTGGCTTCTGGTGCATTCCTACCATCAGCAAGGCCATATTCCCAATGCATTGCCGCCATTTCTGCATTCGTGTAATTCACCATATTTACCAATATTCAGAAAAACAGCGGACAACCCAAATAACTTCAATAACACTTGAAAATCAAGTAAATAAAAGTGCGCTTTGCTATTCCTATAGCTTTTTCAAATACAAAATGGTATTCATAACCAGTGAAAACACAATATTACTATTGATTACATACAGGTAGCTGAATTAATATCGGAAATCCATTCAGGTATTGAAGACATAGATGCATTTATTTTGAAAAGATTAAGAAGTGGTGAAAAGGAATATCAATTATTAGAGGTTGCTAAATTACTATCGGACGATTTATTGTCAACAAAATGTTAGGTACTGCGATATGAAGCAATTTCTATTTAATTATTCTAAGAACCGAGCATCTGACAAGAATTACATATTTTTTTGGATTCTCATTCATTTTGGAACAAATCTGATCCCTCAATTTGCTTTCAGTCGATGCACAAACATTTCCACACCGCATCAGATTTTTGAAGAATTGATCCTGAAATGAAACGATTTTTATTTTCTGAAGCGAAAACCATGCGTCGGACAAATAAAACTCAGGATATCAAATTTGCTCAAAAATGAATGAGGATTTCAAAAGTAGTATTTTTTTCTCCAAAAATATCCAAAACTCGTACGGACGCCACTGGTTGAAAAAATGAAAATGTTTGTGCATTACAAAATGCACTTTGATGCGTAGAAGACATGTACCAAATTTTATAAAAACGTCTACAATATTATCTGTTATTATTAAAAAACTGATTTTTTTTCAAAACTTTATCACCCTGTATCTCAAAAGTTAGAACTTTTAGGACATACATTTATAAAAAGTTTTGTCCTTAAAATAAGTCAAAGAATCACCCCCTCAAATATTAGCATATCTTTAAGGAACACCCTGTATTGACCTTCGAAATACAAAAAAATATCAAGACAATTATTGTTCTTGGAAGATAAGGGTATTTTTTTCGAAAAATGTATATAATTCGAAAACTAGTCGTCTTCTGGATTGCGGAAAAATTTGACACCTAATAAGAAATATTTTTACAAAATTTCATTTAAATTATATTATTTATAAGTACCTACTCGAGAAGAAAATAAAAATTTGAAAAATTGGTTTTTTGCCATTCTGACGGTTGATTTGAGGTTATTTCAAAAAGTGTTTGATTATTATCAACAACTTTTGTTTCAAACATTTTTGTTGGGAGGTCACGTTTCGGCGCAAATCTTAAAAACCGTTTTCAACCCCTAAACTGCATCCCTATTTGACCATTTTGAGTGATTTCGTGTTTAAATATTTTTGTCCTTAAAGTTATAACCTAAACAACATTTTCCATGTGGTCCTTTCCTGATATTTATTTGCTCGTCTTTAGCGTTTAAAATTCGTTTTTCTACATTCATGCAAAAAGCAAAACTTTATTGAACTATATTCAGTGGAAAAAGAAGTTCTTTATTGCACTAGTGCAATAAAGTTTTTATTGCACTTTTCTACTTCAACGTGCTGTCATCATGACAAACATAAACGTTTAAACCTACTACATATTTAGCAGATATTCTGTGAGATTGGCAATAGGCAACAGTTACATATTTTATATTATTTTGTATTATTGTTAGCAGCAAGAGTTAAACAAACAATGCCTTCCCGAGAATAACTCCATAATCAAATCCGATTTGCTTTGTTCTAAACCGTCTACCTGCATAGAGCACACTGTCTGTACTATGACCACACCTAGTGATAACATACGCGCTCACGGCTACTATGATTTTGATTTTTATAATGCAATTGTGGTTATAGAAACGTCAGTCAAAAAGTACTTCACTACGAAATATTCATATTGAAAATTGCACCAATTGTTCACTCACTTTCAACATTGCGGGTAAAAATAAAGTTTGAGTTAAATTGTTCGTAACGTATTAGTTCCTGTTTCAATGCAAATGGATATTAATAATAAAGTATTCAAGTTGAGCTTTTCATTTTCCTACACCTAGTGCCGCACCTCAATAAATCATTTTTTGCTTTTTGCATGAACGTAGAAAAAATGTTGTATGCAACTCGTGCAAAAATTGTTTATTGCACTCGACGTGTTGTCCAACTCGGCCTAACGGCCTCGTCGGACAATTTCACGTCGAGTGCAATAAACATTCACTTTTTGCACTTGTTGCATAAATAACTATTTGGCACCAGCCTAATACGACTAATTTTGCTATACATTATTGAGAATAGTCAGCATGGGGCCCGAATTTAGAAATTCACGAGGTCGGGGTCGGTTGTCACCACAAAACCTCCTGAGAATTTTTAAGCTTGAAGTTTTTGATAAACCTATGATTTTCAGTGACGTCATGAAGAAAGGGGGAAATGCAGTGGACGTAGCCATTGCCACCTTGTTCTGTGAAGGAGTTTCCATGCCGAGCACTATGGGTTTGGGAGGAGGTTTTTTCATGACGATCTACAAAAAGTCTTCGGGAAAGGTATTTTGTTTGGATTCAAGGGAGACCGCCCCAGCGGCAGCCACAGAAAACATGTTTGTAGGAAAGCCCGAACAGGCACAAAGCGGTAAAAACATTAGGAAAACAGATTTTCCGATAATTTTTCATAAGTCAAGCCTAATGGTAACTAACACATTTTTTAGAGTTGTCATCTGCCCAGATTCCAAATAAGATAATTGATAATAAAAAGCTTTTAAAATTATTTCTCTTCTTAGAGAGAATTTCACCACAATACTTAATGAGAGGTTTGATAATTTTTTGAAAATTCTGTATTCCAAAGGGATACTCGACCAGACAATTTCAAGAACGAATATATCATTTTGCGTATTTGGCGTCTTTCACGGGCCCAATTTTCGAGCAATAGGTAGGTATCAAAGAGACTAAACTAACAAGGAGGGTTTAATAAGCTCTAGCCAATTAGAATCTTGTAGCATCAACGCGTCATAGTGGATATGAGTACAGAGTCGAACTCGAACCAAGCAACAAAACTGTCAGCAGTAATTCTCATATACCAAGAGCTAGTCCGTCACTGTCTATAGAGAACGGCGGCCATGACACGTCCAACTACGTCACATTTCGTCACAAATGTTCTTTCGTCTCTTTCTATCAGTGTCCCCATTGTCTTATGGGGATTAGACTCTCCTGTTGAATAATATTCAGTCTCCTTGGGTAGGTATAACTATTGAGAGAAAATGACGTCATATTTCTCTTGAGAATCAATTCCAGCAATTCAAAAATTGGCTACCAGGAGTCAAACTGACGTTTCTATATTTACCGTGATTATTCAGAAGTAGTGTTTTCAGAAAGTATTGTTGTCATTGGTTCAGATTGAGAAAGTGATGTCATTTGATTAGTTCATATAATATGAGGAAAATTGACAGGTGCAGTTATTCGACAGATAACAATTCAGTGATTGTAGCATTAGTTAGTACGTGAGAACTGCCAACCGAAAGATATAAAAAGAAGTATATGTTTCTCAGGGATCCTATCTGTGTTAGACTGAAATAGAACATTCATTATGGAGAACATTACATTCTTGCGTAACGTTAGCTTACGTTTACATGAACTACCCTTGCGAGAAGGTACTTTTATTCAAAATAGCCAAATTTATTCTGTGGAATGAATGTTATTTACAGGAGGATAAGAAATGGTATCTCTCCACTTGCGAATAGCATCATTCCTCAGATAAATTAGCCTTATCTGCCAGATAATTTATTCGACGTTCATAGTTATAAAAAGGAATTTATTCGACATATGAAGCACACCTGTAACAGGACGTATTTTATGACCGGACATAAGAATTTACCCAACCCCTAGTTTATCCTCTCAGGTCAAGAAACCGTCGAACACTTGTGTAGAAATAACGTTATCCTAACAAAGATTCTCAGAAATACATTGGTTACGAAGGAACATCTTTAAAACGAGGGTATCATATTACTTTTAAGAGTCTTGTAATAATATTTCCAAATAGGGCATTTCAGAGTACCAGAGAACCTTTCAATATCCCAATAGTTTGCATATGTTATTTTTGTTGAGAGGCACAGATTTTTATGATAGGCGTACCAGAAAGCACTTTGCAGAGAGGATAGATGATCGAACTTTGAAATTGGACACAATTTCGAAAGTTAGTCTTTCGTTTCATTCGTTCAGGTCAACATGTGGTTGCGCATTTTTATTAGTTTACTCAAGTTATTGTAATTGTCAAATTTCAACTTTGTTCAACACAATATTCAATCTGGGTACTATCGTTAATTTTCATTCTTTGAATATATATATATAAAGTCGATCTTTTCCACTTGTCTCTAAAAAGTTGATTCTTCTAATCAACTCTTACAGCCGTATGCATAGTCAATCGCCAGCGACTCGCCAGAGTTTCGCCGTTCGCTACACAAGGATTATAATGCTCAGTCGAGCTCCAAAAAAGTGACAACCACGCGATAAGTCATATTTTGGCAAAACGCTGGCGATGTACCACTTTTTTGGAGCTCGACTATGCATTATAGTTCTTGTGTAGCGAGCGGCGAAACTCTGGCGAGTCGCTGGAATTGACTATGCATACGGCTGTTAGTATTTGTTGTATTTGAATTATTTCGAGTCTTTTGCAGTTTATCTTGTTAAATTATTAGTAAATCATCTGGCCCCATTCACCTTTTGTCCTGTTTAAATTATATTATCAGTTAAAATCAGAAGTTGCTTTATCAATTAATTTGAGAAATGTCCCAAACATCTTTTGTTGTTATTCTTTATTGTTTTGTTAATAGATATAAGTGTTATGCATTCTGGCTTTTTATTCTCAAAAGTTCACATTCCAGTTTACAAAAATCCTTTTGATTTGAGAGAAAAATATTTTAATTAGTAGAGTTGAACAGAGTAAGTAAATTTGAGTGCTAAAGTGAGTTTCGCAACGAGTTCTCAGTCCAGCATCGAGTATAGAACTTCGAGATCATCTGAGGAAACAGTAAGGTGAGTTAAAATTCTTAAATGCTGTGAGGTATGATTCCTGGTTCCTAGAAAATTAGAGCCCAACGTTCCCAATTATTATTATGTTTTAACGACTCCGCTCGGTCGAATCAGTTGTGATAATGCTCTATTTAATTATAAAGACAGCATTTGTTACACACCTAACACAAAAGAAAAGAGAAGAATGGAATCAATTCATCTATGAGACTTATAAATTACATATGATAAAATATACAGTGTACAAACCTATCAGATTAGTCAAATACAAAAGTGAAACATAGAAATACAACATACAAAGACACATAAATGAGAAATGGAAATTTGATTGTAAAATAAAATAGATGTAAAAATAGAATACACTATTGTACATACGAGGATGTATTGATATCTAGTTAGCCTAGACCAGTTCCCTGCATAAACAAAATATTGCGTTACCATAGCAACGAACAATAACTTATTAGAAGTGACAGTGTAAAGTTTGACGTCAAAAAAGTAAACCAGAGTTACGCAATAAATTAAAAGAAAAAATATGTCCACCGGAATTGTGAAAATCGAAAAATTGGAGTATCGAGCAATCTTCAAGTACCTGTATTTAAAAGGGTTAAGAGGTAAGCAGATTTACGAAGATATGTTTAATACCCTTGGTGATCAATGTCCTTCGTATGCGACTGTAATAAATTGGACAACAAGCTTCAAAAGAGGTAAATTCTCCATTGAAGATGATGACCGATCGGGAAGGCCAGTTTCTGTGTCAGTCCCCGAAAATATCGATGCAGTTCATGACATGATTTTAACAGACCGTCGAATTGGGCTAAAACGGATATCTGAAGCACTGAATATTTCCTACGAACGCGTTCATCATATAGTTCACGTCAATTTGGACATGAGAAAAATTGCTGAAAAATTGCTGCAAAACGGATCCCCAAATGTTTGAATGTTGACCAAAAGCGTGCAAGGGTAGTAGCATCGCGTTCGATCTTCGCTCGATTTGAAAACGATGTAGACTTCTTAAACCGAATTGTTACTGTGGATGAGACTTGGGTACATTTCTACGATCCAGAAACAAAGCAACAATCGATGGAATGGCGACACTCCGGTTCTTCAAGACCTAAGAAGTTTCGAGTCCAAAAGTCTGCTGGAAAAGTAATCATGATTGATTTTTTGGATGAGGGTAGAACAATAACTGGAGATTACTATTCGACATTACTGACCACTCTATGGAAAAAAATTAAAGAGAAAAGACGCGGAAAGCTATCCAAAGGTGTTTTGTTTTAGCAGGACAACGCCCCTGCACACAAATCTCATGTTGCTATGCAAAAAATTCGTGATTTAGGGTTTGAATTACTAGAATTCATTAGATTTGGCTCCGTCCGACTATCATCTCTCTCCTCAACTGAAAAAAAGTTTTAAATGTCGTAAATTTTCTTCCAACGAGGAGGTAATAAAAGCTGTGGAGGTTTGGTTTGCAGAGCAAGAGGAAACATTTTTTTTGAAGGTCTAGAGACGTTGCAGGTTCGCTGTAATAAATGTATCCAATTAAAGGTATGGTTCCTTCCATGCGGCCGCCGCGCACGGCGGCCGCAGTGCGGCGGCCGTAACCTACTGCTACACGTGTTTTTGAATGTACATGTTTCCTTCCAAGCGGCGGCCGGACACGTCAGCCGTGAACGACTGCGATCGTTGCGACGGTACTGCTCCAGAAGCAGTGTAGTCGCAGCCGCAAGAGAGTTTTCGTATTCCTCTGGGGTTATAACGTATCAAACTCGGTTGTATGACTCTGATTTTACATAATCTTTCATCAAGTTGAAGATGTACTCAAACTGCACCTTGTTCAATCTGAAATATTCCCTAAATTTTAAGGTATGTTTCCTTCCATGCGGCCGCCGCGCACGGCGGCCGCAGTGCGGCGGCCGTAACCTACTGCTACACGTGTTTTTGAATGTACATGTTTCCTTCCAAGCGGCGGCCGGACACGTCAGCCGTGAACGACTGCGATCGTTGCGACGGTACTGCTCCAGAAGCAGTGTAGTCGCAGCCGCAAGAGAGTTTTCGTATTCCTCTGGGGTTATAACGTATCAAACTCGGTTGTATGACTCTGATTTTACATAATCTTTCATCAAGTTGAAGATGTACTCAAACTGCACCTTGTTCAAACTGAAATATTCCCTAAATTTTACTTCATTCCCGAGTAGATGTCGATTTATTAATGTAATAGAACTCCCTCTTCACGCCTTTTTTGAATATTGGATTTATATCCGCATTGCTCCTTTCCAAGTCCATTAACTGCAGGATTTCCTCATCGTCATTAACTTCCAATAACAAATAAGGTCGAAGTGATCATCCATCTTCACTTCAACAACTGTGAACTAGTATTACTAGCACCATCGGCGGAAAACCGGTTCCGTCCGCCGTACACGACATCCGCATGGAAGAAACCATGAGATCGACCGGCTGACGCATCCGGTCGACGTGTACGACGGCCGCATGGAAGGAACCGTACCTTAAGAGGAGAATATGTTGAGTAATAAAATATTTTGACATTGAAATTTTGTTTGGTTCTATACTAGGCTAAGAATTTTTCAATATATCCTCGTATGTCATGGATTTTATTATGATGCAATAATTGAAGATTGTGGAATTCCTCTGTACTGTAGAAAGTATTGTGTGTTGAAAATAATAGGACCTTTTTCTTAAAGAAATTTAAGGTGTCCACTGTGTTACGAGAAAGTAGGATGTCGGTTTAATATTGACATTTGTATTTTCATTTTATTTCATCGTTTGATGGAGTGTTTTTTGATTTATTATGTTCTATTTCACTCTAACAGGTAAGATCCATAAGATGCCTATACTTTTTTTATATGTCGGTTGGCAATTCTCACGCATGAGAGTAACTTATGCCACAATCGTTGAATTGCTATCTGTCGAAGAACTTTACATGACAATTTCCCTCACATTAAATAAACCAATCAAATGTCATCATTTTCTCAATCTTAACCAAAGACAAGACTTTCTGGAATGCCTACATCCAGCTCGTGATATTTTGAAATTGGTGTTTCTACATTTCCATAGTTACAACAATCTTGGTAAATACAGAAACAACAGTTTTATGCCTGAAAGACGCCAAATATGCAAAATGAACCGTTTTTTTAAACGGATATTAACTTTGTCTATACATTATTGAAATCATCTGATCAAATATTCGTTCAAAATGAAGAATTTTCAAAATACTTTCACCTTGCCAGTCGTTCGAACTGTCGTGTCAGCAAGGTGAAAGTACTTTTCGAAAATTCTGCATTCCGTCTAGATATTATTATCGAAAAGTAAGCAATAGTACATTATATACCGCGGGACTGAAGTAGTACATTTAATCCTGAAGGTAAAGTTTATGGCCCGACCGCAGGGAGGGCCATAATTTACCTGAAGGATTAAATGTACTTCAGTCGCAAGGTATATACGATACTTTTCGTACTTCCGGTATGATTTTATTAATTATTTCAATAATTTCAATCAGTTTTTTCTCTCTTCAACTCATTTAATAAACTGTCTTTAAAATAAGTTACCATAGTAACATTGCGTTGTGACAGTTATAATTTAGAAACATTGTCATTACTAGTGTCATTGTAAAGAAACATTGTTATTGATAATTATTGGTATCATGAGTGAAGAAGGTGTATCTGATATTGATAAAAGAGCAGCCGAAGTAGGTGAAGAATTGTTACCACCGAAATCTAGAAAACTATACGAGCAGCAGTACGATGCTTTTAAAAAGTGGTGCCGCTTAAAAAATGTGAGACAACCTACTGAAAATGCGCTGTTAGTCTACTTCGATGATAAATCAAAAGCGGTTTGTGCCTCAACTCTCTGGGCACATTACTCAATGCTGAAATCGGTTATTAACATTAGAGAAGATATTGATATAAGTAAATTTCCAAAATTATTAGCTTTTTTGAAGAGAAGAAATATCCCTTAAATTCGTTTGTTTGTGATTTAATCGTTCCGGGAGTTTCGTCAATATTTAATCCCGGAGGGATTAAATGTGACACTTTAGTACCTGTCACAAGGGAGTGAAGTTGTCACTTTAGGCCCGGAAGTACGAAAAATAATTTTAGATGCATTTGTTTAACAAATATCATGGAATTTAACGTGAAAATGTAATGTAAACTAAAAATATGAATAATTATCTACCAATATGCTTATTTTATGAAAAATATCAGCGCAATATTCATCTTGATTTGAATTTTTTCTAGATATTAAACAAAATTTTCTCAACATCAAATTTAAATTATTTATAATAGAAATGAAGTGGACATTATTTTTCGGTAGTCTCCACCTTTTTGATATTGTTTTATCGCAACTACTACCTCAAGGGTCTATATTGGGGCCAATTTTATTTTTACTATATGTTAATGGAATTGGAACGGCTCTCGAGGAAACTCACTTTACTGCGTATGCAGATGACTTTTCGTTGATTGTGTCTGCTCCTGATCAAGTTACCATGGTCGAAAAATGTAGCAATTCAATTGCACTTGCATCCGATTATTTCAATAATAATGACCTATTCTTCAATGTCGATAAGACCCAAATTGTTCAATTTCACCATCGCCAGAATATAATTCCACGACTGAAGTTTGATTTTAATAATCATATTTTACAGAGCAGTCTCGACAATATAAAATTTCTGGGCATTCATTTCGATGAGTTTTTGGACTGGAAAGCGCACTGTAAACAATTAGTTTCGAAATTGAATTCTTTAACGTATCTGTTCGTGAATTTACGTTTTGTGTTGGAAACAAATCAGTTATTAAATTTGTATCATGCTCAGGTGGACTCAAGACTGAGGTATGGTGTATGTCTCTGGGGCGACTCTACAATGAACAAAAACGTATTCGTTGCACAGAAACGTATTGTACGATGCATAGCTAGGATATCCAAGGAGAATTTTTTGTCAAATATAAACTTTTACCACTGCCATGTGTCTTTATATTTGAAATGTGTGTATATGTATTCCAGAACAAACAATTTTTCTTACGGAATAGTAATATTCATAATGTCAATACAAGAAACAGAGATTTGTACCATATCCCTTACGCCAAATTCAAAATATCATCCGCCTCTCCAAACTATCTTGTACTGAAAATGTTTAATCATCTTCCTGATATGATTAAAAGAAGTATTACTATTTCTGTGTTCAAAAGTAGGTTAAGAAATTTTTTATATGAGAAATGCTTTTATAGTGTAAGAGAGTTCTTCTCGTGACTTTTCCCACCAAATTGACTATTCCTATAATTTTTGTAAATTATCTGATGGAAAATAAACGATTATTATTATTATTATTATCAAATGGCAGAAGAGCGTCTGAATTATGTGAGATGTGACTACCTGCAGACTAGTGTAGAGGTACTTGCATCTTGTCAGTACAGGGTAGCTCAGACGACACTTAACAAAAGGGACTTTCATATAATAATGTCTTCCTCCATAAAGTTCCAGACTTGATCTGAGTCTGTTAGATGAAAATCAGCTGAACTGAATGTCAACCTTTTTTTTCCTGATCAGGAGGTCTATCCGTAGCAGTACCAGGAGAACTACGTGGTTATTGGCATGCATATACCTCCTTTGGTGGGCGTGTTCCCTGGGCTGTATTACTACAAGATTCGATAAAGAAAACTAAAACTGGTATATATTTGAACCCCTTCACGTCAAAAATGGTGGAACGTTCCAAAGATCTGCTATATGCTGACCCTGAATTGAGGTAATGATTAAAAAAAACTCAGAGTTAAATTTACAAGTTAGTCGGAACCTCTTTGCAGGAAAATATTTTTCAACCCTGTCACGAATGAAACATACAAGGCAGGAGACTATTACAAAAATCCAACACTAGCAAAAACACTGCAGATTATTGCCAAAGAAGGAGGAGAAGCTCTCCACCGTGGATCTTTGACGAAAAGATTTGTCAGCGATATTCGGAAAAAGAATGGTATAATCACAGTAAAAGATATGAACGATTACAAGTAAGACATCACAATTTTCATAATAAATCTTCGAAAGTTGTTTCTTCATAAAATAATTTCTTCAAATAAAACGATAAATTGCAAACCAAAAAAAGTTTGGAGTCTACAGATTTTTTCAAAGCTCTTGATTGCCTGAATCATGGGATACTTTTGCTCAAACTCCATCATTATGGTTTCAGGAATATCACTCTATAATAGTTTTAATCTTATTTGTTCGAACAAAATCGAATAGTAAGGAACTCAGGATATTCAGAATTGAAGAATATTAATTGTGGAGTACCTCATGGTTCTATACTTGGACCCTTTCTCTTTTTATTATGTATGAATGACCTATTGTCCTAGGTAATTTACTATTGTAATTCAACATAAGATAAACCAACATGATATCTTCTATATGTATTGTCATCTTGTAGATATTCTTTTAGACAATAACATCGTTGAAAATGAAACGACTTTGAAATACCTTGGACTATCTGGATAATTCACTTCATCTGGATGATTCATTGAAATTTGAACAGAATATTAAAATTCCTCGTAATGAGCTCTCTTCGGGTTGCTACGCATTTAGAGTTGTCTCGAATTTATTAGGATTTTCAGTTTCCAAACCAGTTAGTTTATCATTCTCTTCATTCTCAATAATGGGTATTGTAGACAAAGTCTGATATGATATTCTGGTTGTAGGCCAAAATGGAAATCCCCAGTTGAAACAACAATATCAGGAATGAAATTGCAAACGTTTCCTTTACCATCCTCAGGGCCAATACTAGTATTCATGGTCAATATTTTGAACGGGTTCCTTGACATAAAGGAACCGTTTTCGCTTACGAACTATCAAAGATTAGCAGAAACTGACAAGATTGGATATGGAGCGAGAACAAAACTAGGGGACGAAGACTATTCAGATGTTAAAGAGGTAAGAGTAATATTTTGCTAAATCACTACTCTTTGATTGGAATTATTTATAATCATGTATATTTGAATGGAATATATCAAATTGATGATTCGAATACTGCTGCAGAAATAATCATAGAAGAACCAAATAGTAGTGTAGAAAAAAGTGATCAATTGTTAAAATTAAAAAATTATGATAAAATGAAAAATTGCTTAACGAAGGCACTTATTGTATAAGTTAAATGAAAAAAATATTTGAAGATTCAAAAATAACCATAGAACTTGCAGAAATAAACTGTTGAAGAAAATCAAGGTCCTTCGAAGGGAATATGAGGAAAATTGTAATGAAAATAAACTACTATCAAGAAGTTGAAAACAAATAATGCAGTAGTAACAAACGATAAATGTGAAATGGCAAACATTTTCAATGAACACTTCGTGAATGTGTGGAAAAATCCCGCAAATAAATGTACTATCCTTCCAAATTACGTTGAAATCCTTTTAAAGTGGAATGGAACTATATCAATGTAGTGGACAAATATTTATGTTCATATAATATTCCCAACTCACCTTGTATTAGTTTGATAAGTTAGAATAGTTTGATGCATTGATAAAATATTATTTTGGAACTGAACGTCCCATATTTTATCGGCAATATCAGTCAAATCATGAATAGATGATTTTCCAGATGCCACCAAAGCAACTCTTATCGATTCAGGAAGTTTCCTCATCCATAATTTTAATAAAAGATTCTTACCAACGGTTGTGGAAGTACCAGCCATTGCATTCATCGCCTGAAAAAATTCTGATGGTCTACGGTCACCCTGTTCGGCACCGAAAAGGAGTTCTTCCAACTTTTTGTCTTCACTGATAGAATGCCGTTGAATTAATATTGATTTCAGATAATTATACTTATCTTGAGCAGGGGGAGCTTGAAGAACGTCCATAACTGATTGAATAACTTTCTGAGTTATAGAAATAATAATTACATGGTCGTATTTAGTTTGGTCAGATTTAATTTTTTTTGGTTGAAAATTGTGCTTCGGCTTGAATAAACCATGCTTCTGGACAAGCCACCCAAAACTGGGGTAATTTAACGTTTATACTTGCCTCTTGACCGAGACAGTCATTCTGATTTCCTTCTACTAATTTTTCAAAATCGGAACGCCCTCTCTCTATAACTGCCCAAAATGTTTTCCAATATGTCTCCAGGTGTCGGAGATACAAAATTCACCCCCCCCCATGTTTCCCCCCACCCTCCCGAAATTTTCGTCATATATCTTAGAATTTCGAGTTCTACAAAATGTATATTTTGGATTTTTGATACGACGACGCATAAACTCAGCTCACGTTACCTGTTAGTGTTCTGAATTCGATTGCGTTCATCATCGGTCGGTAACGACTGTTCGTTAGCAAACGATCTCCAAAAGATTTCTGTCTTCTTCAATGCGTTCCTGTTGCAGGTCCAGGTGAACTTTTGTTGTCGCTTGCTTGCGAAGAGTTTATCACAGGAATGTGGACAATGATTTCGTTCTTGTCGGGGTCACCAATATTAGATTCTTATATCGGTTTTTTGATATTCAAGACCAGAGTTGAATCCAATATACTAGTACAATGACATTTCATCAATTGTCTTTTTTTTGACAACCATTTGACATCACCAAACTATTCTAATTTATCAAACTAATACAAGGTGAGTTGGGAATATTATATGAACATAAATATTTGTCCACTACAATCAACAACCCAATTGTGAAAAGTCTGAAATTAGAAATTAGGAAAAGCTCCAGGCGATTATGGAATAACTTAGGAAATACTCAAAATGAACTGTAACACTCTGTGGGGTCCTCTGAGCCACCTCGTTAATGACGTTTTCAAAAACGGTCAATTTCCGAATATATTTAATTTGGGTGTAATTAAACCACTGTATGAAAATGGTAATAAAACGAAGGTCATAAATTGTAGACCAATTTCTCCAATTCAAAGCACTGCAAAAGTACTAGGAAAATGAATCGACCAATTTCTGACTAAACATAAAATCATCTCAGGAAGGCAATTTGGATCTTAATCAGGTAAGAATACAGAAGATGTTATAGCTCAAGTTAAAAATATGAACTATGGAAATCTAAGTAATAGTATAAAAACAAATTGCACACGGTGTACCTCAAGGCGAAGTACTTGGTCCGTTTCTATTCATGATATAGTAGAGGATGATTTTCAGAAAATTAAAGATTTATTCAATGTAAATGTTCTAACAGTGAACCCTGACTACCCTCTTCTATCTCTCAAACACACTTACTTGATTATCACTGAATATCCATAATCAATCTGGACAAACCAACATTGAAATTGAGGAGACAAGAGGAATAAAATATCTCGGTATAATGACAGATTCCTCTATCATATCTACATAAAAAAGCTACCCTTGTTAAATGTCGCTGTAAGCAACCGTTACAATTATTTGATAATCGATGCATGTTGAAGTTATTACCAATATTTTGCCTTTTTCACAAGAATGCTTTGGAAAAGAATTTGACGTTTAAGTAAGTAGTTTTGGTAATTACATATTTCGTGACAGTTTAACGTTTAATTAAGTTCAGTATTTCAAAAGTTATTTGAAACTAACGAAAATGAAAATAATACTTCAACACCCTATATCTTGGAAACGAAGCGTTTCCGGACATATATTTATTTGGACAATTCGTATTAGAATTTTGTGAGGAATCACCTCTTGAAGTTTGTCAAAGTACTTTTGAATCACCCTGTATACGGACATTTTGAACATGAACATTTTCAAAAACGAACACAAAATTCGTTGTCAACAACATCTCTACAGTACCAGAAATGAAAATCTCGGAACATTAAAACAAAATTGGTCTGAGAAACCGTGCCTACTCAGCTCTGAAAATATTTGATATCCTCCCACTCGGAATCAGAAATCAGGATATCAAATTCAAATCCAGAAAACATATCAAAAAATGGCTTCATGAATTACCTGCAATTATCATTGATGAAATTTCCAATGCTATGACTGGAATTCGAAAATAGTGATCTTGAACTTATTATGAATCATTCCAAACAATACATATAACATATAACAATAAAGAAACATATTGATAATCTGATTTAAAAAATATTTTCCTTTATTGGAGCCCTGAGAAGACGTACCAAATTGAATCCCAAAATAGCTAATATATTTTTATATTCACATATTCTCAGTATAATCAAATATTTAATCAATACATGTGGAACGATTTCTAAAAATAATTTCAATAAAATATTCGATGTATACAGAAAAGCGTTGAAAGTACTGTATCATCTACCATTTGACACTCCAACAAATCAACTTCATTCAATGGCGAACACATTTTCTTTGGAGGAGCATTATGCAATGGACACTCTCAAAGTATCTTACCTTATCATCAATAAAATGATTAAATCTTACTTTCTATTAAGTAGTAATTCAGAAATTAACAATTACCATACACGACAACATAACTTGTTCCATCTAGATTCTGCAAACTCTGTAACTGGCCAGAAAAGATTCGCTCATGAACTGTCTTTCAAAATTCAATGAAATACCGGAAGACTTAAAAAATTGTAGAAATATCACTGAATTTAAAAGCAAAATAAAAAAATATCTTCTCGAAAAAAGAAATGGACTTTATCAAGATTCCTTCTTTGTTTTGGTGTTTTTTGTTTTGTTGTAATTCTGAATTTTTCCTTAAAAAATTGTAAATGCAAAAAGGTTCATACCAGTTTGATATTGTTTGACTGATCATGCTAATTCATCATAGATATGATAATGACTAAATACCCTTTCATAATTTTACAATAATTGTTTCTTGAAATTAAGAAATGGTTATACCTTCATTTTATACATGTAACATTGAATAATGTATGAACGTTATCATCATTATTAATCATCTTATTTCATGAATTTCTAGATTTTGGCTAATGTTACCTCCAAAAATTACGCTGAACAGACAAGAAAAAAAATATTCGACGACAGAACATCCCAAGATCCAACATATTACGGTGCGTATACTGAAAATGGTGAGGATCATGGAACTGCCCATATTTGCGTTGTGGCGCCCAATGGAGACGCAGTATCAGTCACCAGCAGTATAAACTATATGTAGGTATCCATACAGTATTACCATTGTTTAAATAGGAGTAAGATAGTTAGTCAATACCTGTGGAATCAGTATTGGACCCAAACGCGAATGCCATCTAGCGTGATTAGTTACAAATATGGATATTTGACGTCATTTTAATGTAGAGTTCTTCAAAGAACCCTGATTTTAATGCTGTACTATTGTTTAAATCAAGTTACGACATGACTTGGAGACCAGATCACTGAAGTTCCGACATGACTCGCAGGCCAGACCACTGGCGCCATCTGCATATCACTTCCATTTGAATCCAATAATGATCCCATGAGTTGGCTAACTATCTTACATCTATTCAAACAATGCTGATAGGTTCACACTGCTTAAAAGACATTTTATCAATATCGCATTAGGCTATCCAAATTCCTATCAAGTTCTTTGAATCCTTAATATTTTTCTGCAGATTTGGGTCCAAATTCATGTCTGAGAGCACAGGAATAATCCTGAATGATTCAATGGATGATTTCTCGATACCAGGTACACCAAATCAGTTTCGTCTTCCAGCTTCCCCAACAAATTACATAGTACCAGGTAAACGCCCAATGTCATCGATGTGCCCTTCCATCGTATTGGATGCCAACAAAAATGTTTACATGGTTATCGGCGGAGCAGGAGGAAGTAGAATCACTTCCAATGTTCTAGAGGTATATTATCACCTAACACTCATAAAACCAACGTCTCATATAACCTAAAAATACAGTCGTCAACAAATATACCCAATAATACAATATCTATCATCAATAGACCATTCCGGAACACGTGACTTTGACAGGTCGGCCATATTTGCTGGAGGGCACACATTAAGAAATCTCAAGGTTATTCAGAATAAGAATAAATCAATCCCAGAAGATCTCTCTGACCCAAATGATATTAACGACTTTTTTGGCCATATTTGGTCTAGCTCATCAGACGATAGAAGTGAGAACGCTATAAGATTTTATGAAAATAGAACTTTCGGCCAGGAATTTGAACCCTTCGATTTCAAAATGGCATCTGTTCAACACATCCACGACTTCCTCTTAGAGATCAAATCCACTGCCTATGGAATTGATGATATCTCAATAAACATGATTTTATCTTGCAGTCCATTCATAGATCCATATATTACCCATTCAATCAACTATACTGTGTAGAAAAAAAGACAGTACCTTCATTATGGAAAATACGTATCACTTGGTCGGCCTCTACCAAAAATATCTAAGCCGACTTCTTTTTCTGACTTGAGAATAATTAATATCTTACCATGTTTATCAAAAATTCTAGTTCTAGAAGCTTATCTGTACTCAGATTACTGATTTTGCTAGGAGAACTAAAATCATTCCACTAAGTCAAACAGGCTTTCAGAAAAACCTAAGTACTGCTGACTCACTTGTGAGGATAATTGATGATATAATTACAGGATTGAACGAAAAAGAAAGTACAGCTCTGGTGCTCTTAGATTTTTCGAAAGCGTTTGATACGATCAACCACAAACTCTTATTTGCTAAATTAAAATCTCATGGATTCTCTAATGATGCTTTACTCCTAATTAAATCATATTTTACAAATCGGAAACAAAAAATTTCATCTAATGGCATACAGTCTGGCTACTTCGATATCATCACTGGGGTACCTTAAGGTAGTATCCTTGGCCCGTTATTCTTCATAATATATACTGCTGATATTCTCAAATCTATAAATAATTGTACTGTTTGTGCGTACGCGTATGACACACAGATCGCTATAAAATTTAACATTAACAGCCTACAGCAAGCACTATTGCATCTTAATAATGATCTTGACACACTGGTGTCCGAAAGTACCTTACACAATTTACGACTCAACCCAGACAAATCAAAAATACTTCTTTTTCCCCGCGTAACCAATACGATTACATCGAGAGTAATTTTCAAGTTTTCATAAATGGAACACAAATAAAAACCGAACGAAAAATCTAGGTCTAGTTATAGAGGATGATCTCAGCTTCAAAACTCATACAAATAATCTACTCAAGGAAACATTCACTACTCTAAAATTTCTATATTCCAATAGAGATGTCCTTCAATATACGTAAACAGTTAGCCGATACTCTTGTTCTTTCACAGTTCGCATATTGCGATTTTCTTTATGGACCCTTCCTTGATACCAACTTCAAAAACAAAATACAAAAAGTACAAAACTTTTGTATTCGCTTTATCTTTGGACTCCGAAAGTTCGACCACGCAAGTCATAAATTAAAAGAACTCAATTGGTTAAATATGTAGCATCGTAGAAAGTTTCATCTGGCCACATACCTATTTAAAGTCATGGCAGAAGGTCCGGAAGACATAAGAAATAAGCTTGTTCCTCGGTCGCGGGTGCATTCAGTTAACGTCAGAAATCCATACCATATAACGGTGCCGCAACACTCAACTGCTCTATTTCAAAAAAGGTTCGCATATAACTCTATCAAACTATTCAATTCTTTGCCAATCGATGTGATGAATTATAGTAGATACACCTTCAAATCTTGGTTCAAGAATATACTTCTAAATGACCTCTAGGTCCATCTCGATACAACCTCTGCCTTAAAAGATCAGCTGTATTTTCGAATGCGACATTCTTATATTATATTTCAGTAATTTTAAGTTTACTACTCTTTCTTACTTGAATGATCGTTCTGGAGTTCGGTGTAAGAGTAGCTTATGCTGAACCTCGCTCCATAACGACCAAAATGAAAATGTAATTTTTGTATTTCTATCATTCTGTTAATAAAGACGATTATTATTATTATATTTTGGATGTGAATCATGTCAGGATGCAAGTTTTCCTTCAAGGCACTGGGTCTTCCTAAAATTATTTTTGAAACTCATTCTTGTACAAAAATTAACTGATACACACTAACTAACCTTCGATAAAAGGTTGAGAACACACACGTCGAGTTTTAAGTTGTGATTTACTGAGGGGGCCCCTTTTTAAAGCATTAATCCAAGCATCGCGGCGTTGTGCAAGTATTTCATTTAAATAGTCACCATGCTTAGGTTAAAACAGCCGGAAATCGAAAAAAAGATACCTGACCCCTTTTTTCCTGCAACCCACACTAACAACACTACAAAACGATGACACATCAATACACTTAAGAACTAATTACTAATTAAAGTCTAACTATTGACCGTTGATTACCAGTAAACAATGAAAACCAAAAGAATATGTGCCCTCCAGCAAATGTCCGTGACGACATTCTGAAATGGTTTATCATGTATGTCTTGATTGATTTGACCGATGCTTGATGGATATTCATTATTACTATGAAATTTATACAGATCACTTGTTTTTTTAATGTCCACAATTAATATATTACTATTTGTAATATGTGACGCGTAGTAATAGTGAAACGCGTCACATATTAAAATAAGTAATATATTCTGGATATTAAAAAACAAGAGGTTTTTTATTTAATTACTAGCGATAATGTGAGTATGCACTAATCTAGATGAACTATTCATATCTACATCGGTAGATTTGACAGATTTGTCGTATCATGAAGCTGGTTCAAAGAAGTATTCAATGGAGGAAGGGAAGTAATGTGTGTAATTACTCCCTTCCCCAGAACGACCATCCTAAGGAAAAACCAGTTATCTTCAAAATCCTATGAATAATTTTTTCAGAAACCAAACAAATTCAGAACATTACCTCTAACAAAATTGACTGAAACTTTTAAAAAGTGCTTGTGGAACTGTTCACAAGTTCTTCCATCATGCTGCTTGTTGGAAAATTTTCAAAAAAAATTACCATGTCCTCAAGGACAAATCCTGGCTACACCCTTGAGTCGTACAAAGCACTGTAAATATTTCAACTGTGCTCTTTCCTACAACAAAAGGAACTGAGACAAGAGGAAATAACAACAATACATTTATTACTGTAGAGTTGCGAAATATTGTGTTTCCTTTTTAAAGAGAAACATTCTCAATTGAAAATTGAATCAATACATGACTTCTCTGGAATTGGAAAAAAACTCTACGATAAAATTGAAGTAACTTTTTTGTAATATCTAACAGAAAACAACTTGCATTTTCATTCAGATAGTTGATTATTTATTAAATGTCCAGTTTCCAATGGAGATTCTTATCTATGCATGAGATAAGGGAGAATGTTATTCAGAAGTATCACTCATAGAAAATCGCTCATTCCATTGATGCGTGAATTGCACCTCTTTAAAACATGAATCCCTTCCAAGAGAGGATATCTTGTACGATGGAAAATAGCGACTGAATTCCAACTTTCAGAAGCAGATGATTCCACAACTGACTTTATGAACATCCTGTTCATATTTTCAATGAAATCAACATGCCATACCCATGACAGGTTTTATGTCAGAAAAAATATTTTCAAAGTTTCACCGCACAAGAAATAGTCCAACAATTCCTCATTACAGTGTGAAATTGCTTCTGAAGAGTATAATAATAATAATAATAATAAAGGTCTTTATTTTCATCAACAAAAATACATTTTTGAGTAATATGAGCACAGCACTCCAGGTTGATAGAAAAATGCCGAAGATCAGGTGACAGCACAATCTGTGGTTGCAGCACTGTCTCTGTTTTCCAATTCTTCCTACTTCCCTGAAGATCTTAGAGAGTGAAATAGATTTTTGTCGACCAAAATGTATTGGAGGCCTAGTGAAAGAGGTGCAATTCACTCATCAATGCAATGAGCGATTTTCTGTGAGTGATACTTCTGAATAACATTCTCCCTTATCTCATTCATAGATGAGAATCTCCAATGGAAACTGGACATTTAATGAATATTCAACTATCTACAATTCTTCCATAAAAGTAACAAATGAAATTAAATATTTAGGTATAACAATAGATAGCCACTTGAGATGGGATATTCATATCAATAATGTAACAAAAACCCTAAGAACTATATTATACAAATTTAAGTATCTCAACAAAATATTGGACACACACCACAGTAAAATAATATACGCGGCACTCGTGGAATCTAGGATTCAATATGGAATCCTAGCATGGGGTGGAGCGGTAAACATCCATATACGAAAGTTGGAAAATATACAAAAACGCTTTCTCAAAATTATCTTTAAGAAAAAACCTACATACCCAACCGAAGCTCTTCATACCGAATCGGAAGTATTATCTGTGAGACAAATGCAGTTCTTGAATCTCCTAGCTTACATACACGAACATAAATATTTATTGAATAGTATCGATCATCCATACTCAACAAGGACAAAAACTGAAAATTTTGTAAAAACACCTCTTCTAACAAAAAAAATTGGACAAAGATGTTACAGATATTTAGCATTGAAATCGTTCAATTTTCTCCCTAAAGAACAGAAAAATTATATTCTTACAATTAATTCTAAAAGTTTACTAAGGAAAAAATTTAAGGGATTTATTCTTGGAATGAAACTAGGCACTATCAATGAATTACTTGCATGATATTATTATCTTCTCGTCATGATTTCCTTTCCTTTTTTTTTCCTCTATCCAGGCGAGTAATATGTAAGAAAAAGTGTATTAGTATACTATTTGCATACCTACTTATCAACATTAATGTGCCCACTTCAACTCATTATCCATATGCATATGTATATTATTCATAATCTTTAACTAAATTATTATTTTTACATCTACTTATATATATATATGTATATGTGTATATATATGTATATATGTATATATATTTTTGTTTAGCTATATATTATCTTTCCATCACTTTCAAGCTTTTTACAGCATTGAATGCACCACGCGCAGCTCCGGCTTTTGTGGTTTCTCAATGTTTGTTCGGGCTTTTATGTATTTATATATCAGTAATAAAAAAAAAGTGTAATTTTTATGTACAATCCTGAATAAACGTTATTATTATTATTATTATTATTATTATTATTCTTATTATTTATTATCTGAATGAAAATGCAAATTTTCATTTTCAGATTTTTTCTCTCAAGTTATATAGGGTCTTTTTCAATATCTATCAGATGTAGTTCAATGACCAGCGTGGCTTTAGCCGGGGAAGTGGTTGTTTTCTGTTAAATATTACAAAAAAGTAACTTCAATTTTATCGTAGGGTTTTTCCATTTCCAGAGGAGTCATGTATTGATTCAATTCTCAATTGAGAATGTTTCTCTTTAAAACATGAATCCCTTCCAAGAGAGGTTATCTTGCACGATGGAAAATAGCGACTCAATTCCAACTTTCAGTCGCAGATGATTCCACAACTGACTTTATGAACATCCTGTTCATATTTTCAATGAAATCATTGAGTTTCTTATTACATCCCTCTGGTCTTCTTATATGTTCAACATCGCAAATGCATACAATAATAATTAATAGAGCTCAAAAATGGAGGCACACTGGAGTTATTCAATGAGAAAAATTATCAAAAGTATATTTTCGGAAATAATAATTTTTGGATAATTAATCTCAGAATCTCATACAAAAAATTTTAAAAAAATGTTTGTTTGTCCATTGCAAATAGTAACCTCATTCCATCCCCACCCCACCAAAAAAATTCTTTTTTGTGCATTTTGAGTTCCTATGTCGACTACTGTCAAAAGATTGTCATCATGTAAATTTGGTAAACAGAATGTTTGTTTGTTCCAGGTATTAATCAATCACATAGTCTATAAACTTGATCTGAAGACGGCATCGGACGAGGAAAGAATCCACCACCAGCTGTTCCCAATGAATCTGTATATAGAAAACGACTTTCTGCAAAAAGTAAGTATTCAGCTAGTTTATTCTTCAATCTAATTTGAAGTGTTTGATATACCTGAAAATATCTAAATACTTTCAAGTGAAATTTTTCTGACCCTTCATAATCTAGCGTTATCAAGCGGTAACGTTAAAAAAAATTCCCAAAAACGTACACAACGAAATTCATTGAAGAACCGTAATATGTATAGAAAATGAAAGACGATACGTCGAGTAATACAACTTTATATTATTATTCATAATGAGTTTGCATTATGGATATTCCTTCATAAACAGTGAATTATGAATAAACTTGTTCTGAATTGCCTTCTGATTCTTACAGATCATATAGCCAAAAATTTATCGTAACTACCTGTCTATTTATGTTGGTTGCAACATAGTTAGGTTTCTTTTTCGATTGATTTTGAACTGCAGATGTCATTTGTTGTAACTGTTTACGAAAAATACCTGTTTCTATCCCATTGGCCACAAGAAATGAGGTTTTGTTAGCACTAAGTTCAATAAATGCAATTTTCTAGATAACGATTTGCCAAAACTCAAATTGATCTGGTCGTTTAGATAATTTTTAACCTCAGTCTACTCTGATATTAAAAATCCCCATCATACCAAAGATGGTGAAATGAAAAAGGATGAAATCAGTGAAAACTTGTTTTTGGAATAGGAAGCTGTGATAACAAATTTGGGACACTCTCTAAATTATAAGTCATTGCTTTAAACTTTTAAATGTACTTTGAAAAATAAGCTACTCTCTTTTTTTTACCTCTCTCGTATAGGAAAGGAGAAAGTTGAAATTTCGATTGTGCAATTTGAGTTTGGAAAGATGCAGGCAATTTTATAAGGAATAACACAGTACACTTTTTCTTGCAGTACTCTTTTTTCTTCAGTACAGTTTTTTTGCCAGTGCACTTTTTTTTCCAGTACGCTTTGTTTCCAGTAAACTTCTTCAGTACACTTCTGTACACTTTATTTATTACCTATACTTTTTTCCAGTATTCTTTTTTTTTCAGAACACTTTTTTTTCCAGTACACTATTTTGCCAGCACACTTTTTCTAGTTTTTTTTTGCAGTACACTTTTTCCTTCGACACTTTTTTTCCCATTACACTTTTTTCAGTACATTTTGTTCTTAGTACACTTTTTTATCCAGAACACATTTTTTAGTGCACTTTTTCCAGTGCACTTTCTTCTCCAGTACGCTTTTTTTCCAGTACAGTTTTTTTCCAGTAATTTTCTGAAAAATCTGAAATCTACTATTTTCCTATTTCTGCCAAATTCTGCCGGTGATTGTGTAATGAAAATGAAGTATGCTCGGGAATTACAGATGGAGTAAGCACCTGACACTTCCAAACGCACTGACTCGATAAATTCAAATAGCAATGATAATAGTTATTTACGTAATCAGTTATGTAAAGACCCATATTGTTCGACGAGTGTAATATTTGCCAAACCGAGCGAAGCGAGTTTTGCAAATTACGCGAGTCGAACAAATAAGTCATTTCATAACGTATTTCGTACAAAATTTTATCTAATGATATCATTTCATGAATGTAATATAAAGGTTTTCTCGTGATATGGGACATTGGCGTTGGCGCTTGTCAGAATGAATATTTACTAAGCAATGTCAAACTTGTCAGACTTATGTCAAATGTATCAGACTTATTTCAAAAACGAGTAGTTGTTCCGACGAAATAGCGTCTGATATAGAAGAATCCGCATAAAAGGCATTAAATGAATTGATACCTCAAAAATCAAAAGCCAGATATGACGCAGCTTATCAAAGAATAAAATTAGTAGTTTCTTGTTCTATCATTACACAACTAGTTGCGTAATGAATATTACACAACTCTTATTCACTTGTCTCAAGTGACAGTTTTGAAAAAACTGACGTTTCAAAATTCACAAACGCCATGTAATAAATACCTGACCTATCGAAACTGAATTAGATAAAATGAATTTGTGTAATTGATGACTTGTTCATTTTGTAGAAATTTATGCTCACTTTAATGAAATAAATGAAAAAATATTTTTGTCTAATTTCTACTAGTTATTTTATATTTACGACCGGTTTCGGGTAATATTAATAATGATAATAATAATAATGCGGCTTTATTCATCATTTGAGGGAAAGAAGTAATACAGTATGTAGATCATACTCAGAAAAGTAAATGATGAAAGGCGAAGTGTCAGCAAGAGCTGTTTTTCATCTTAACCCTGAAAAATATAACATAACCCTAAATTTAAGATTAAGATTGATCACCTAGTTACCTAATTAAAACAACAGAGTGTAAACAATCCAACAGAAAAAAAGAAAAACAAAACTATCCAACGTTTTTGTATATTGTACAATAAAATAAGATCAATTCAACAAGAACATACAAAGATTGAGTAGCAGTCGTCAACAATTTGAAGGGAACTGAGTTCTTAGTAAAAGTTTCAGTCTTTTTTGAAATTGCATAATGTGTATGACCTAAAATCATTGGGTAGCTGATTGTATAATTTGGCGGCATTATACGAAAAACTTCTGGTGAAGATAGCAGAGGAGTGAGGGGGAATGACAAGTAAGTGTTCTGAGGTTGTTCAAAGACGAAAACGGGTTTAACTTTTCAAATAAATATTTTGGAGCTTTGGTTACGAGAGTTTGTGTGTTACAGAGAGTAAGTGAAAAGTCCGAAGATCGTCTAACCTCAGCCAGCCAGAATCATTCTGCGCAGCGCTAATAAGGTCAAATTTGCGAATACCGAAGGAGAAACGTAAACAAGAGTTTTGTATTCTCTGAAGGCGGTTTTGGTCGTATTTTAGAAGGACAGGTCCATAAATACTATCGCAGTAAGACAACTTTGACGTAATCAAGGTTTCACATAAGGTGAACTTCAAGTGCTTGGAGAGTAGATGTCTATTTGGGAATAATTGCCTTAGTACATTGAAAGATGCTTGACATAGATGGCTTACAGTCCGGGAGGTACTGTCACTTGGAAGCACCTCATAGTATGCACGATTAGATTTAGTTTTTATTATAGTATACATTCCCCCTAATACTAAACCAAGCGTCAGACCGCGCGACCGTGGTGGGTTGAGTCGTGGGAGGCTGCGCAATTTGTCAAAAAAAGTTGAAAAAAAAGTAATAGTATGCACGCTGATAATTTTAGAGGATGATATTTAAACAATGTATTTGTCAAAAAAACTCGTCAGATTCTTGTCTGTTGGTGGAATGAGTCATAAGCGGCTGCGCAATTTGTCAAAGAAAGTTGAAAAAAATGTAATAGTATGCACGCTGATATTTTTAGAAGATGATATTTACACACTGTATTTGAGAAAAAAACTCGTCAGACTCTTGTCTGTTGGTGGAATGCGTCGTGGGAGGCTGCGCGACTTGTCAAAAAATGTTGAAAAAAAAGTAATAGTATGCACGCTGATATTTTTTGAGAATGACTTTTAGGCACTTTATTTGAGAAAAAACTCGTCAGACTCTTGTCTGTTGGTGGAATGCGTCGTGGGAGGCTGCGCGACTTGTCAAAAAATGCTGAAAAAAAAATAATAGAATGCACGCTGATATTTTTTGAGGATAACATTTAAACACAGTATTTGAGAAAATAACTTTTAAGAAAATAACTCAGACTTTTGTATGTCGGTGGAATGCGTCGTGGGAGGCTGCGTCGTCAAAAAAGTTGAAAAAAAGTAATAGGTATGCATGCTGAAATTTTATGAGAATGGCTTTTTAACACCGTTTTTGAGAAAAAACTTGTCAGATTCTTGTTTGTTTGTGGAATGCATATCAGTCCCGCGTAGAAAGAGTGGAAAATTAATGTCACAGTGTGTAAGTTGCCATTGATACAGGTGATATGTTGTAGTCCGTATCACCCAAAAACAATCATCAGATGAAGTGGAGGGCATTATTCGAATGACGGACTTTCCACCACTCTGTTGCCGACTAACGATTATATTCATGTTATATAACTGATGAACTATCAGTCAAATATATTTCAGTCTGCATATACCATTAATTCAATAGGTTAATCGAAGATACTTCATTTATCTCAGTGACAGATATGAAACAACAACAAAGTTCAATATCATCAACTCAAACTGATTTTAAATTAATGTAGATGACCTAAAATTACTATTTTCGTAATCGGAATCACTGGTCTCCATCAGGGAACTGTCATCACTACTGTCTCCACTGGCACTCTGATCTGATTCTTCTCCATCAGTAACATCATCTCGCGTGTCCATTTGTTGTAAATTATCTGAAAAAGTGATTAAGTGCAATAAACATGATCAAGAAGTTTTATACAGATCATCTCACAGCACTGCGAACATAGTAGAGAATATGACCAATTAACTATCGTCCAACCCCTTCAATATTTGAGTTTTCGCCGTTTTCGGTTTCGCTGTCAGGATGACAATAACTTACACCCTTACATATTTACAATTATATCAGAGGCAAAGACACTTATGTAGTTCATTTAGAGACGTAATAACGTTTGTTGAACATGCTTTGCGAAATTTCTGAGAAAGATCAAATTGTCAAATGCTATTGTCAAGGATGAAGGACGTACGTCAGATTAAAGTAATTTGATGAAAAACGTTTGAAAATAGACCGGACCATTATCAATTGCTCTAATTTTACCTATGTTCCGTGTGGTGTGAGAGGGACTTGTATATTATGATAATATGTATCGTAAATACCTATAATATTTTCGCTTTCACCATTACTGTGAGCTGCAATGCCATCTATAGAAGGCAATTGGTCTCCTTAAAACCACTTGAAAATGTACTTTCCTTTTTCTTCTTGCCAGCCATAATCAGTTGGTAATGCCAAATTTGGTTTACGCAAATAAGAATGCGCCCACAATTGAGATATATAAGCGGTTCTTAAGAGATGTTGACGTAGTTCAGATTTACAAGGTGGCAGAGTAGAGCCTTCGAATTTCTGATTTAGTCTCAACATATCCTCATTGGTTTTAATCTTATAGGTTTTCAAAAACATAGCAACACGAACCAGACAATCCATAAACCCAGATTTTTGGCTTCATTAATGGCTTGGGTAATACATTTGGAATCTATAAACGTGGGTATATAGGGAGTCTGCAGGATGGAGAGGTAATCAAGTGAATAGGGGTGTTAACGATATAATTATAACACTGGAGATTATAGAAATCACCAGGGTTGTCAAACTTATACATTCAAGAGTAGAGACTTACATAAATCGAGTTGATGTTGAGGGTTCTAAATGTCGGATTTTCAAACGATTTATTGATTTCCATTTTTTCCAACAAGTTTATTCTGTTTCCTTTAGTACAGATAATCTCAAAATCCTACACACGTTTACTACTTGTACTACACTTGCTTACCTGCATTACCACGTTTCCAGATTCCAAATGCATTAGTTAGTTATTATACTTGATAATGGAATAAAACTTGAAACCGGTCGTAAAAATAAAATAACTAGTGAAAATTAGACAAGAGTATTTTTTCTTTCATTTCCTTAAAGTGATAAAATAAATCATTACTTTCCAAACTCCAGTCAAAAAACAATATCAGATTCGTTCTGACTAATTTTTATATATGTTTTCCAACGAGTCACTAGATTTGATGTTTTTCATTATTTTACGAGCTCAAGGGTACATTCCTCCATTGTAGTTACAGATTTTTTTATAAAAACACGTATGTTGTTATATAATATCATTATATTTTCAGTTCCTCGTAGCGTCCGCGCCATCAAAGGAAACGTTATAATAAGCAACTTGTTTGTGTCAGGACATTCCTCAATTATGTCAGCAGGGATGTATGTCACGCACATGTTCTTGAAACACAAAAAATGTGTCATTTATCACGTGCCCCTTTGGCGTTTACGTTGTACCACAATGAAGGATGAAATATATTTCCACTATTTCACTTTTCTACATGCATGCTTGGTTTTCAACCAGCTACAGGATTAGGTGGGAAATTGCAATTACTCAATACAGAGAGAGAAAATTCAAATATACTTTTTCCAATTGATTCGACCGTTAGTTGATGAAGATCTATAGAAATTGTATAGACAAGAGACGATTTCGACTTCACAAACTTTTATTTAACCACGACATGTTTCGCTGTCAAAGTAGCTTCCTCTAGTGATTAAACAATAAGCTATAGACTTGTTCAAGACATATTTATGTGGGAGAGCACAATGCGTTTTGATGGACGCAGTGTTTCGTTCATTACAAGCTAGGTGGACAAAATTATTTTTTGGCATTTTTGCATTTATATCGACCAGTTATGAAATAAAATAGAACAATAGAACATTTTTATTAATTTTGAATTGATGGGAAGGAATACCGGGAGATAAAGGAGAAAAAAAATTGTTATTATTTTATACGAAAAACAATGGTCTATACGATACTAAATATATACAAATATGCAATTAGATGAACACAGATGAATATTAGATTACTGAAACTATACAAAAAATAATACAAAGGAACTAAAGCCGAACTTAGAGATCTATAGGTGGCTCAAAATACCACGCAATTTCTCAAAATTCGGAATCATCGTCCGATAAATCAAAACTGTCTTATACAGTTAGACAGATGCAAATAGATACTGAAATGAATAAATTATAATAATACAAAAATATTTAAATAAAACTACAAATCTAGGTGGCTCAAACTAGAAGCAATTTCAGATGAATCGGATTCATCGTCTGATAAATTAGATCATTTTGGAGTGGGTTTGGTAGTGACATTGACAGAGGTTTAGGCTCTATTGTAGGAGCTACAATCAGTTCCAAGATTTCTGCGTACAATTTTCTCGCCTTCTTTTTGGAAACCTTCAATGAAAATATATACTTAGGAGCCAATTTAATCACATTATGTATTTTTCGAATTTCGTTAGTTTAATTACGAATATTTTTCTGGAGTATTCTGATTTTTTTTCCAATACTGATTTCTCACATTCTTTCAATCCCACAACTAAGAAACGGTATATTTTCAAGGAGCTAGTTTCAAGACAGTTCCAGTTAAGGAGAAAGTTTGATTTTTTACAAAGTCACCAAAACCTCAAAATTACCATTGTCCAACTATTTGGATGCTCTATAGCAGTTTTTAAGAATCAGATTCATAAGAACAATTCATATTTAGCAAGCTCAAACCTAGTTTATGACTAGGTAAGAGACTGAATTCTGTTCTTTGATAGAATTCACAGTAGTTGTTTTGTTAAACATTTGCATATGTACCTCGTGAATGCTTTACTATCAATAAACTCGATTATTATTATTATTTTATCAAAACTGAAATGATGAGTCAGCAAGAGTTGAATTTCAACGAAATAATTTATTAAGTTTTTTTTTTCGATGTACTCCAACTCAATTTACTACATTCAAACTTTTTTCAGAGGATCGATATCGTTGATGGTTTGAGGGATATTGGCCATAATTTGACATTTGTGGACCCGGACGGATTTGCAGCAGTAACCTGTATATCCAGAGAAAACGGAAAATTACTTGGAATGACGGACAAGCGAAGAAGAGGATCGGTGGATTATTTTACTTGATGATATCATAGGGATCGGTCTTCTGTAGTCGAATTGAAAAAAAAATGAGAATATAAGAACAAACTGAAAGAAACGAAATATTCACTTTTATTTCTATTAACTCACATCTAAATAAGCAGTTGGCTCACTATTTGTGAACATGAAATAAAACTAAAACAACAACTGATTATAATGCATTAAATAGTCTACAGCAATATACATTTTCAACTCCAGTGAGATTTTTGAGTATACTTTTCCGCACTCAGTGCGGAAAAACTGTGTAACTTTACGCACGCAAATGCGCGCTGAAAAGTACTACTTTACGCACGCACTTCGGAAAATACTATTTTATGCACTGTTTATTCATTCAAGCATTTTCAAACAGGCAAATTTTCTCCGAATGTCATCATTCAATAATACGACGAAAATTTAAAACTTCATATGATAACACATTCAACAATTTCTAAAATTTGTCAATACAGCGTGTTCCACTTTAAGTGACGACAATTCATTATTTCATAACGTGCCGTCCGATTTTCGAAAACTGTTCCTTATAATTATATTACCCCAAGAGCTCTACATCGTGGTATGAATTTTATAATTTCACTTTTCCACAGCCTACTACGACAACAAATGAGACCCCAAAAAGGACGAAAGCAAATTAGACACTTTTTTACGAAAAAAACAAATATCTTCCTCGATTCAGGCACATCTGAAAACCCCAAATCCCATGTTTCAATATCGTAACTTACATCGAGTGTTCAACTTGAGTGCAAAAAATTTAAAAATTCTGCTTTTTGTGAGTGCCTTGTGCAAACGCTAGTGAGTGTATAGCAAATTTTAGATTTCCAATAGATCAAGAATCTCCCAGTGTATCAATTCGCACCATATCATCATCATATCTTATATACAGAGTGTTTATAATGAATATGAAAATATCGAAAAAAAATCTGCTTGGAGGATTTATTTTGCTTCACGAAGTTTTGAAAATGAGTCGATTACTGATTCTTGCTTCTGATTTGCATTATACATCGAACTCAATTCAAATCAATTCAGTTCAAATAACTCGATAAACTCTTTTATAGGCTTATTTAGATAAACAGGAATGATAACAAAAGGAGTATTGAAAATTAACAATTTAAAATTTTACTGATTTCAGTTACACCACTCTGAGCAGCAATTCACTTTTCCAGTCTTCCTACAGTTGTTTGTGACTTCTCGTTTTACTTCCTGCGTAATACATCTACACAAGTAACAAATTTTCTTTTAAATCGTTCACCAATTTGGGACCATTTCGATAAACTTCTTCTTTGAGGATACTCCAAAGGAAGTGATCAAGTGGTGTTAGGTCGGGTGAGCGAGGAAGCCATCTGACAAAGGAACTGTTCCGACTTATCCATTTTCCCGGAAATATTGTTTTACACCACCACGTCATTCTTGCATCATAAATAGAATCACCATCTAGTTGAAAAATCATGTCCTGTCTATGTATTATTGGCATACGAGGATGTATTGATATCTAGTTAGCCTAGACCAGTTCCCTGCATGAACAAAATATTGCGTTACCATAGCAACCACAATAACTTATTAGAAGTGTCAGTGTAAAGTTTGACGTCAAAAAAGTAAACCAGAGTTACGCAATAAATTAAAAGAAAAAATATGTCCACCGAAATTGTGAAAATCGAAAAATTGGAGTATCGAGCCATCATCAAGTACCTGTATTTAAAAGGGTTAAGAGGTTAGCAGATTTACGAAGATATGCTTAATACCCTTGGTAATCAATATCCTTCGTATGCGATCGTGAAAAATTGGACTGCAAACTTCAAAAGAGGTAAATTTTCCATTGAAGATGATGACCGATCGGGAAGGCCAGTTTCTGTGTCAGTCCCCGAAAATATCGATGCAGTTCATGACATGATTTTAACAGACCGTCGAATTGGGATAAAACGGATATCTGAAGCACTGAATATTTCATACGAACGTGTTCATCATATAGTTCACGACAACTTGTACATGCGAAAAATTGCTGCAAAATGGATCCCCAAATGTTTGAAAGTTTACCAAAATCGTGCAAGGGTAGTAGCATCGCGTTCGATCTGTGCTCGATTTGAAAACGACGTAGACTTCTTAAACCGAATTCTTACTATGGATGAGACTTGGGTACATTTCTACGATCCAGAAACAAAGCAACAATCGATGGAATGGCGACACTCCGGTTCTCCAAGACCTAAGAAGTTTCGTGTCCAAAAATCTGCAGAAAAAGTTCTTGCTTCAGGTTTTTGGGATTGCCATGGAGTAATCATGATTGATTTTTGGATAAGGGTAGAACAATAACTGGAGATTACTATTCGACATTACTGACCACTCTACGGAAAAAAATTAAAGAGAAAAGACGCGGAAAGCTATCCAAAGGTGTTTTGTTTTTGCTCACAAATCTCATGTTGCCATGCAAAAAATTCGTGTTTTAGGGTTTGAATCACTAGAACACCCCCTTATCCACCAGATTTGGCTCCGTCCGACTATCATCTTTCTGTCTACTCTCGAGGCTTGGCTTTGCCTCATGTCACGGATGGGTGGTATTCTTCCTATTGCTCGGTGTAGAGGTAGTTGTTTCGTGTCCCCTTTGTTTCGCGTCCCCATTGATTTTTAATGTTATTTTCATATTCCGCACATTTGTTTATGATTACAATGTCATTGGCCTGGATATGTGACATGAGTTCTTGTTGCTCCGAGCCTTGATTGGATAGGAGTTGTCTTCTATCAATTTCGTTCTGAGTGGCGGGTTCTCCTGTCACTGTTCCATGTCATCAATGACGTTAAGTGTTTCTGACAGTTCACACTGCCAAAGGTCCTTTTGGCCTTCTTCGTTCTTCATTCTTCCCCGTTGCTTGACTATTCTGAATTCTGATGAGCACGTTTTACACATTTGTTATATTCCGCCCCATGTGGCCCCATAATTCATTTTCTTTTCGGAAGAAAAAGGGCACTAAGGCTCTATAGCCGCCCTCTTCTCCATTTTGTTGAAGTTTTTTGATTTCCTAATGACATTGCACATGATGGCCTTTTAGGCAAAATGTAGAAATACAATTTTTAACTTTCATAATATTTTATTGCAATAATTTTTCCTCTCCATGTAAGTACTTATAACATACCTTGTTACATTAAGTTATTTTGTGTTTCCTTTATTGTAGAATTATTATAAGCTGATGATGAGCCTATATAGGCTCGAAACATGTCCTTTTAACACTACGGTTTAGCTGATTGATAGCACTTGCCGTACACCATTACAATACCCAGTTGGTAATATTAAATTGTGGATACGACTTTGTGTTTTCTTGCTGCTTCGCTTAACTATACCACTCCACTTCGAGATAAAATGGACTTCTACCACAGATTTATCATCTCTTTCCTCAACTGAAAAAAGTTTAAAAGGTCGTAAATTCTCTTCCCCCGTGGATGTAATAAAAGCTGTGGAGGTCTGGTTTGCAGAGCAAGAACAAACATTTTTTTTTAAAGGTCTAGAAACGTTGCAGGGTCGCTGTAATAAATGTATCCAATTAAGAGGAGAATATGTTGAGTAATAAAATATTTCGACACTGAAATTTTTTTTGGTTCCATAGTAGGATAAGAATTTTTCAATATATCCTCGTATTCTCTAAATCTCCCTATGAATCGAGATTTTCCTCAAAAAATGGGTTTTATTCTGATATATGCCGCACCAGGAATTAATTTTGGAAGAGTACTGCTTTTTACAATGTATTATCTGATTTAGATTTTGATCGGACCATCGTATCTTGAATTTTGGGAAGACACCGGTCCATCAGTTGTGAAAGAAGCTCTATCGCTAATCATTATTCAAGATAAAAATTTCATATCGGTTAAATAATGTTCGAGGTACCATAGTGAATATTCCATTCTAACATCTTGCATATATGCATACGCATTTTATTTGTTCCGCTTGAGGCACCTTCAAATTATCGTTGGTTTCATGTTGAGATTTCTTGCTAGATGCCTCACACTTGTCTCCGCATTTTCTTATATTCACATTTCTGGTGTGCTTTGTTTCATCAAAATACAACTGTCTGAGAAGTCAAAAGTTGAATATCAGGATGACGCCTGTTAAATTCTGCGCAACCTCTGGATATGTCTCTTGATTATCACCGGCCAGTCGAATTAGTTAAATTTTTTTCGCTGTTAAAATTCTGACCAGTTTTGCGTCGATTCTACCAGGTATTTCGTATACAATGACCAGCCAAATAATAAGAACTGTCAAATAAGATGCATAAAGTGACACACTGTAGTTGCTTCGTTTATGTCCAAGGCAATCTTGATGAAAATAGTAGACGCTATCTTGGAAAATTGCAGTGAAGATGTAAGGAATAGAATATTCATTATGGTGCTAAGGAAATTATTCAACCGATAGAATTTTCCTGTTTAATGTTTAGCGATGAAGCTTCCACCAGAACTAATGGGGAGGTGTTTTCGCAAAATTCGAGATGCTGGTCCAAGTTACACATACCGGGTGGCTACGGAAGTATTACCTACGGAATATCTCAGTTATTGTATGAAGTAGGTTTGTGAAATTTGGAGCGTCGATATAATGACATAAGAGCTAGAATTTGAGCATATTGACATGTCGAAGTTAACTTCCGGTCTGACCGGAAGTAACATCAACTTTCTTATTTTGAATGGAAACCCTATTTTTTTTTCTTTTTGCTTCCTTCAGCATTCAATTCCCTTTCTAATGACATATCACAAGTTGGTATCTAACCAGAAACTAGATCAGAAAAAAATTATTATTGAAATTCACCGAGTAGGCCGTGGAAGCAAAATGAAAGCCAAAAATTGAAAAGTTGGCTTTGGAAACCATACGTCACTTGTTAACAGTTGCTACTACTGTGATATTTTATTTTCATTCGTCGGCGTTATAAAAAGCCGCCAAAAAAAATATTGGAAAAATTGGGAAAAAAACAATACTCTGTAGGTCCATAACTTAAATAGGAACATACAACTTTTTCTTGCCTGTACTATTCAGCATAACCATTCCTTTCTAATTATATAATAGAAAGTAATTTTTTAAATGAAATACCAAAAAATCCAATTATTATTCTTCAAATAACGAAAAAACAGATTTATCGAAAAAAAAAATTCGAATTGATAGGATTAAAGATAAAATAAATTCAAAACAAATGTTCGAAATGCATTCCCTCAGCGTCAATACATTTATTGACTCTGGTGATATTTTCATGTAAAACGTTTCTCAACATTTGGGGCGTGATATCTTGGAAAGCTCTACGAATTTTTACTTCTAGCTCATGTAGAGTTGTAGGCTGTATGGAATACACCCTATTTTCAAGATGCCCCCATAGAAAAAAGTCGCACGGAGTAAGATCAGTTGACCTTGGTGGCCACCTGACTAGACCATGGTTTGTTATAAGTCTCTCTTGAAAGCGATTTTGAAGATAATTTCTCGCTATTCTTGAATTATGCGGAGGGGCGCCATCTTGCTGGAAGTACATTCTCTCAGTTGTTTCCGCTGGTAGGTTGTTAATGAATTCCGAAATTTCATTCGTTAAAAAATTAAAGTATCTCTCTCCGGTTAGTTGGCCTTGAAAAAGAATGGGGCCAACAATATGAGTTCCAACTATTCCTGCCCAAACATTCACACCAAATCTCTCCTGGAAGCCGCCTTGTCGAAACCGGTGCTCGTTTGCTATCACCCAGTACCTGGAACAAAAGACCGTTCACACTTTTAGCACTTTACACTTCGACTATCGACAATAATCCAAATAAAGTACAGTACCTACCTTGTATTATTCCTGTTAAATAATCCATTGTTGGTAATTCTTGACTTGTCCGTAAACAAGATATAATAGTTAAATAGGTGATTCTCAGCATTTTGTCGAAGAAACCAATTACAATATTCCAGGCGCCTTTCACCGTCATTTTCATACAAATGTTGATGCAACTGATACTTGAAGGATTTCAATCGATGTTTTTTCAAAATTTTCCTAGCAGAGCCCTTACTTATAGCTAATTCGGCACCAATCTGCCTTGAGGAAATTGTGCTATCATATTGTACTAAAGCTAACACATTAATTTCAGTTTCCTCATTAATAACAAATGCTTCTTGGTCTTCGTGAACATCAGGCTCAGTTCTTAATTTTTCTTCAAGCCACTGGAAATACCTTCTTGACGGTTGCTGCCTCCCTAGATATCGCTCTAAATACAATCGTTCAGCGGCATAAGAATTTTTTAAACATTCACCATAAATGAGAAGCATGTCAATTTGTTCGGTTCGTGAATAACGGGGCATTATTTGAATATTCCACTAACTGATTTCGATTTCCAAACCTTTTTAAAATGGCAGAATCAAAAACACTACTTCGAACGTCAAAATAATATGGATAGCAGCGTTCGTGACAGCTCTCATTTCTTTTTTGTTTCATTCTTAATCAGCCTACTTGTTAATATTTTGGTTCGAATGATTACTGCAATGGAATGATTATTCTGAATAGCACAAACATCGTCCATAGGTAGATATTAGAATATCTATGGACGATGGCACAGACCAAGTACGTTTATGTTCCTATTTAACCTAGAACCTACAGGATATAATTTATCATTCCACATTATTTTTAATTTTATTTTTGCGTATGGCGATAATCTCTTTTGTTATTTGAAGAATAATAATTGGATTTTTCGGTATCTCAGTTCAAAAAATCATTTTCTATTATATCATTAGAAAGGAATGGTTATGCTGAATAATACAGGCAAGAAAAAGTTGTATGTTCCTATTTAAGTTATGGACCTACAGAGTATTGTTTTTTTCCCAATTTTTCCAATATTTTTTTTGGCGGCTTTTTATAACGCCGACGAATGAAAATAAAATATCACAGTAGTAGCAACTGTTATCAAGTGACGTAGGGTTTCCATAGCCAACTTTTCAATTTTTGGATTTCATTTTGCTTCCACGGCCTACTCGGTGAATTTCAATAATAATTTTTTTCTGATCTAGTTTCTGGTTAGATACCAACTTGTGATATGTCATTAGAAAGGGAATTGAATGCTGAATAAAGCGAAAAGAAAAAAAATAGGGTTTCCATTCAAAATAAGAAAGTTGATGTTACTTCCGGTCAGACCGGAAGTTAACTTCGACATGTCAATATGCTCAAATTCTAGCTCTTATGTCATTATATTTCACAAACCTACTTCATACAATAACTTTGATATTCCGTAGGCAATACTTCCGTAGCCACCCGGTATATACATTGCAAAAAGGTATATTTCCATATTCATTATAAACACTCTGTACGAGATCTGCGGATGATATTGTGTTAATTGATACTCTAGGAGACTCTTTATTCTATTGGCAATCTAAAATTTTCCATAGACTCAATAGCGTTTATGCAGGGAACTCTCAAAAAGTTGAATTTTTTTGCACTTAAGTTGTGAGCACTTGGTATAAGTTACGATATTGAAACAGGGATTTGGGGGTTCACTCAAAGTGAAACACTCGGTACCAATGAAAATCGATGCTCTAATACTGCATTTCTTGCAATGAAGAAAATCTCTGAATTTTCGATAACAAGCATTTTTTTTGACGTTTCAATACATCTTCAGTATGCCTATCACGAACGAAAGGAAAATGAAAAAGCGTTTGGAAACATTGTGATACATCATTTATGGCGGCGTACCAAAATCAACACAATTAATTGACGTCATCCTCAGACACGCTGCGATAATGGACGCCATCAATGAAAAATGCCGTTCGAACAATATCGATCCACTAAGTGATATTGATATTAAAAAAGATGTGAAAAATAACTCCAGAACATCCGGTGATCATTAACAGCTGAAACAGGAGTCGAATGAAAAAACTGTTAAACGTGGTGTTTTAGTTGTTTGGGCAATACACATTTAGAATAAAAAGCAAGGTGGAATAGACGCTCGCGCAATCTGAACCTACGAGTGAATTTTTGAAAATGAAGTTGTCACTGGAAGGAATGAATCTTGTTATTTTTTCAGGTACTAATAATCTTTCTTCACAAAAATATCACAATAGATTCGTGAGTCAGAATGGTACCATGCACAAAGTAGCAGGAGCCGATAAGTAACATTGAAAAAATTAAATATTATAAAATACTGATATGAAATACAAATAATAACTAGTTAGAATACCTATATACAGGGTGTAACATAAGTACGTTAAAATATTCAAGTGACGTATTCCTGAGACAAGTTTAAGAAAAATAGTCTATATAAACTTGTGTCCGGAAATGCTTCGTTTCGGAGATACAGGGTGTTGAAATTGAATTTTTTTGTTCGTTTTTTAAGAGTAACTTTTGCAAAAAATAAGTTATTTGCACGAAATTTGGTACCCGGGGTTTTTTTGACGTGGGAAATCATAATTTCGTATTAATTTTTATGTAACATCTAGAGAGCGCTGCGTACGCTGTCTTCATTTTTTTCAAATTGCCCTAACATTTTTGACTGTAAACTTTTGGTACTTTTCATGAAAAAATCTAATTCCCACACCTTTTCCAAGTAAAAAAGGTACACTTCCTCAACAACGCTGGAGGTGATCGTTTTCGAGATATTTACAATTTTCTATATCGATAACAAATCATTTTTCGATAAACATTTCATAGGAAAAAAGTAGTTAATTTTTACGAGATCTACCACATACTTAGTTTTTGTAATGTTCTCAGCAACTTCACTTAGCGCCCTATGAGCTAAGTATCGATATAGAAAATTGTAAATATCTCGAAAACGATCACCTCCAGCGTTGTTGAGGAAGTGTACCTTTTTTACTTGGAAAAGGTGTGGGAATTAGGTTTTTTCATGAAAAGTACCAAAAGTTCACAGTCAAAAATGTTAGGGCAATTTGAAAAAAATAAAGACAGCGTACGCAGCGCCCTCTAGATGTTACATAAAAATTAATACGAAATTATGATTTCCTACGTCAAAAAAACCCCGAGTACCATATTTCGTGCAAATAACTTATTTTTTGCGAAAGTTACTTTTAAAAAACGAACAAAAAAATTCAATATCAACACCCTGTATCTCCGAAACGAAGCATTTTTTACAAGTTTATATAAACTTTTTTTCTTAAAATTGTCTCAGGAATACGACACTTGAATATTTTAACGTACTTATATTACACCCTGTATAACAAGGGTTAGTAAAAGAAGATCGATGATGAAGTATATACAATTTCTTGCACTAAAACATCTAGAGATGGTATATTTTTCACTAATACAGTCTCAGTTGACTTATGCTATTCTTGGATGGGGTGGAGTAAAACAAAAGTTAGTATATCATTTAGAAGTGATACAAAGACAAATTTAAAGAATAATATATAATCGAAATTTTATGTTTCCTTCTGATATTTTTTATAAAAGAAGTGAAAAATTTGATACCGTTCAATTGTTTGTATATAGAATGTTGATTCATGTTACCAAAAATAAAATATGGATTAACTTTAGTAATCATTCATATGACACAAAATATAATGATAACTTTAAAAAATAAACTCAATAAATATAAATCTACTGGAAATTATAAAGATATAAGAATAGCATATTCTGTAACAAGGTTCGAATGAAAATTCGATGCGAGTGGAAAGTTCCGAGCGCGAGCTGAAGGCGAGCGTGAGGAACCACGAGCATCACGAATTTTCATTCTAACCGAGTAGCAGACTATATTTTCTCCACGATCAAAGATAGGAAACGTGACAGCAATAATTTTAACACTTACTCAAATTTTGCCACTACGATGACAATCAACTGCGTCAAGGCTAATGTTATTATTGCTAACCAGTGTGAGAATATTATTCCATCACAAGAGAGAGAATGTGAATACATTTAAATTGCAAGGGGGCAGAGGTGTTGAAGAATATTTCTTCAATCTCAAGAGAAAGAATTTCAGCATTCTGTAATCAAATTTAATTTCAGAATTGGCAAATTCTGTGATGATCGTGGAGAAAAGTTTTTGATATAGTTCCAGGAGAAATAAAAAATCAAACTCTTTTTATTCATGCAAAATCAAAGTGAAGGATTGGATATTTAAAAAATATTGTTATTTTTTTCAAATCATAATAAATGTATAAAACTAAACTCAATGAATTTCCTCACTACAAGTTTTACTTCGTGAGGAATGTTTATTTATACCATTATACAGGCCGTTTCTTTTATCATGTGGTAACATTGCTATATTCTAAACCGTAACAGATACGAAGACGATTGAATGGGAGAAAAGATAACTATTGTGGAGAACAGTACAATAGTCAAAGAAAATTTACAGGGAGTTTCGCCCTTCCCGAGTTATACAGGGAAAACCAAAAATGCTGTTATTTGTTTTTTACGAATAGAATTGTTATTTCTGAAAATATAAAAAAATGGAAAAGGAAAGTTTTAATGTATTCTAAATGTACTATAAAAATGTAACAATGAATCTTTGATTAAACGTTTCGTGGGCCACCATCAACATTTCTTTTCAAATACGGACCTGTCTGTTTTAGTACAAATATTGATAAAGCGATAAAATCACAATTCAGTGGTACATCACACTTGATATTTTTATAACGTTTCATTTAAAATAACTAACATCATCAGTGACAACAATTTTTAATTAAGGTCCTGTCGTTAGGTCGTTTATGGATTCCACAAAACCTAACTCTCCGATATAAAAATTATCAGTGACGCTTTGAATAAATGTATCTATTAAAATTATGTTTACACTATAATAAAAGATATCTGTAGTTTCAGAGACGAACGATAGCAATTTACCTCGGAAACTTACTTAAGAGTAGAAGAAATCAAACAAACAGAAAACAATTTATTTCATATTGAATTTTTTAGTGAAAATAAAACCAATACAGAAAATGAATTCTTCATGATAACCTACATCAAATGCTCGAATTGCCGACCTCTTTGTTGAATGCACATAAGTTGTTCGTCCATACAATTTCTGTGGCAATTTTCTAGCATGATGGGTGTATTGCTATTACATGCTTATTTTTTGTTTGAGATGGTCGATATATGTACTAGTTGTCGAAAAAACTTTATCCTTTATGTATCCCCAGACAAAAAAATCTAAAGGAGTCAGGTCTGGGGATCGAGCTGGCCAGGCAATTGGTCCATTGTTTCCAATCCATTTTCTTGGGAATATTGCATCTAAATGTTCCCTTACTATTGCTGCATTATGGGGAGGGGCACCGTCTTGTTGAAAATATTATATTTTACGGCAGAAGTTCAGTGGCAATTCATCTAAGTAGCCATCAAACTCATTGGATAAAAAATGTAAATACATTCCACCATTCAAATGCTCGTCGTAAAAGAAAGGACCTAGTATGTTTGTTCCCAAAATTCCCAACCAAACATTTATTCCGAACCTTTCCTGGAAATTGGTTTCTCTATGTAAATGTTCATTTGTATTCTTCCACCAATAATGGATTTTTCTGTTAAACCAACCATTGTTGGTGAATTTTGATTCGTCCGTCCATATTATTTTATTACAAATATTTCCAACTTCCCTATTTCTACGTCTCAACCACATCGCAAATCGTACTCTCCTTCCGTAATCCCTTTCATTGAGGTGATGAACTTTGCGTATCCTGTAGCATTTGTATTTGTTCTTTTTCAAAATATTTCTGGTAGATTTTACAGAAATCCCTAGTTCGTGGGCAATTTCTCGTAAAGAACAATCTTGATTAGAAATATTTTTGTAACTAACCAATCCTGAATTGAAAAAAAATATTTTCGTCACTTTGTTAATCTTTATGAAGTAATATTTGCTTACCTAAAACATTTATTTGGTTCCGTATACTTCCAGTAACAACACATTTTCTAGTTTTATTTCTATCAAATGCACCACAGTCTCTCAAATTTCTTTCTAATCGTCTAAACATTTGAATGTTTGGAATACGACGATTTGGGTATAGCTCACCATACATATTTTTTGCCAAAAGAGGATTTCTATTTGATTTTGCATAAGCAAATAGCATATCAGTCCTTTCGTCATTTGAATACATCTTTGATATGACTGAGTGTATAAACGACTGACAGTTCTTAACACGTATCAACAACTCATTTATTTGTCCTGCCATAGAAACCAAGCAAAGCCTACTTGTTTAAAAATGGTAAATGAAGTGAGATGCTATTTAATTGTACCATATCACACAATAGTCGTATTTTGACCAAAAACTAATATTTTCGTTACTTCCAGGATTGAGAATTATAGAAATATTTAGTATGATAATTGATTCAGAAGAAATCAGCCTTGAAACAAGGATTTCTGTAATACAAAAATGCCCAAGAAGGAAAAATACGAATGTTCGTTGTGTTGGGGTATCTTCTTATCGAAATTATTGGGTGAAGTCTGAAGTATGCCAATAGTTGAATAGGTTTTGAAGAAATAAAAATAATTTACAAAAGAACTAACGACAGGACCGTAATTGAAAATTGTTGTCACTGAGGATGCTATTTATTTTAAATGAAATGTTATAAAAATATCAAGTGTGATATACCACTGAATTGTGATTTTATCGCTTTATCAATATTTGTACTAAAATAGATAGGTCCGTATTTGAAAAAAAAATGTTGATGGTGGCCGTGTTGACACGAAACGTTTAATCAAAGATTCATTGTTACATTTTTATAGTACATTTTAAATACATTAAAACTTTCCTAATAATTTTTTTTATATTATCAGAAATAACAGTTCTATTCGTAAAAAACAAATAACAGCATTTTTGGTTTTCCCTGTATAACTCGGGAAGGGCGAGACTCCCTGTAAATTTTCTTTGACCATTGTACTGTTCTCCACAATAGTTACCTTTTCTCCCATTTAATCGTCATCGTATCTGTTACGGTTTAGAATATAGCAATGTTACCACATGATAAAAGAAACGGCCTGTATAGTATTATAAAAAGAAAAATTGTAATTTATAATGAACAAACTTTATTATTATTATAAATGTCAAAATATAGGATATACCCATCAATAATTATAATAATATTGAAACTCGAGAAATAATATCATGTATGTACGTATCAGTTTGTAAAAATGAAAGGTGAATAAACGCTTCAGTTGAAATGAAATGGACACATATTCGATGGGTGAAAAACACTAGTTTATAGACAGGTGAAAAATGCGTTTAGCATAAATATAAGTGGCCTAGATAAGAATATATCAAATAAATAAAAACGATTGGTAAACTATACAATTAACCGGAAGAAAACGTACTAAAATTAAGTAAAAATTTAATAGATGTTATAGCAATACACGCAATGCCATTCTTTTGGGACAATATGTTGTTATGATATGAAAGATTTGAAAGTTTTACCACAGTAAATTGTAGAAAGAATTATGGAAAATACATAAAATGCACTGAAATTGAAGTAAAAAATAAATTGATCCTTTTCATAGTAGTGCAAAACCAGAGACCAGAACATAGAATTTTCTATAATAGAATAATTCCTAAATTCAGTGACATGGTAGAAGTATAGTAAACAAACAGCAACCATTCCCAAAACATGTTCTATTGAAAATTTATAAGTCAAAATTACATATTCATAATTTATTAATTCCGAAAACAAAATTTAACATCCTGCAGAGCAATAATAATCATGAAGACAAAAAGTGAAAATTGGTGAACAAAAAAATAGAAGGATTGTGATTGGTAAAAAACTGAGTGAATAATTTGAAAAGGAAATCCAGGGAGACGATTATTGATTGTAAAAGAGAATGAGGAGATTGTGTTTATCAAATTAAAATTTTTATCATTTCATATGTGTGAGAATTTCTTAAGTTTAATTTTTTTAAACTTTTCAAACATTTTTTAGTATAACCTAGTAAAAGTTTTCCGTATTTTCTGTAATGTTGAAGATTACGATAAGTATATTAATTTCTAATAAAATGATCAAAAACGTTGAGAATAATCTTATTTTAAACTTTAGGATTGAAGTATTCCAAAAATTGTATGGGGTCCTCCATAGACCCCGCTTGGGCATCTACGTCGATTTAAAAAGCTTGGGTATCTAAGGGTTAACTTTTCAACAATTCATATTCTTAAAATTGAAATGAAAAACTGTTACCGAAAAACATCAATATAAAAATTATCCTTCAAACCTGAAATGTCAAAATCTAACAACCATCCTAAAATCTACCGAGAGATAAAAATTAAATTACCACATTACTCCCCCCCTAGTGTCAATGAAGAACGAATCTAACTTTTCGTCTGTTTCTGGGATTTTGTTCATTTGATAATTCACCAATTATGGGATTTGATTTGGAAGTTTATCTGATTCAATCAAATATATTATGAAATGTTTCATTAGTTTTTCAACAATTTGTATTCTCAAAATTGAAATGAAAAACTGTTACCGAAAAACATCAAGATATAAATTATCCTTCAAACCTGAAATGTCAAAATCTAACAACCATCCTAAAATCTACCGAGATATAACAATTAAATTGATGGCGCCACAGTAGACAACGATGTGCCAATCTGAAAAAGGAGCACGAATACCATTGAAAACCAAAAGAAGAGGAACATAAGCAAAATCCTAATTCCAAAATTTTGAGAACTACATAAAATAACTTCCACCGGCTTTAACATTTCAAATATCATATCTCAGTGTTGATAAAAACATACAATTTCATTTCTCTGGAAAGTCTATTCCATCCGAAACATACTTCTGTAAGGTTATAGTGCATATTTGTGGGATTATTTAGAACTATTGAAAAGGAAAAAATTTAACAGCTTAGAATATTTGGAAACTGATCAACTTTTTTCAGTGGCATTTTTCGAAATTTTCAAAAAAAACTGATAGTTTGGGGATTTTCGAAATAAATGTCAGATTTGATAGGTTAAGAGTAGCACATGACAGAAGAAAAGAGGCTGTTTCTTACTTATTTTGCAAACACAACTCAAAAAAACTTCCATATGCTGCGAACGTTATGTCTATATATTGTTCTTCTGTATATTGTTAACGCCCGGTATGGAATCAAATAGGTACGTAACCAACAATAGTATTAGGGACAGCTAGACAACAATGAAGCTCCTGAGAATGAAAAACCTGACAGCTAGCTCGTCGTCCTTTCCTCACTGATATTTTTCTCATTATTCATATTCTTTTTCTTCCCACGTAGCTAGAGCAGTTCATACAAATTTCATTTCTAGTGATATTTCAGGAGGACAAGTAAATATATCTCTTAACGTACGTAACCCGTCTCAACGTATTCCTACAATGTTTCTCCCTATTCTCTCGAAAGAATATAGGCCAATCATTTCAGCATTTCAAATCAAAAATAGAGAAAAAATAGTAAAAGAATGCAGACTTTCACAAATGTTCTATTTAAGTGCAGAATAAAACTATAAAAAAAGAATTTGGAAGATACGGGGCGATCAAAAATATATTTTCAATTTCAGAAAAATGTATCCCTTTGTATAGTCAGCTTCCACCAATATATTCAGCTGATTTTTTGAAACTATGTATAGCTAACATATGTACAATTATGTCAACGTCTGTGCTCATCAATCTGAATATAAATAAAGTTGCAACGATGGTCCAAAAAATATGGAAAAAGGATGTTTCGAAATAATTTTGAAATTATTCTAAAATCATTCGTGTATTTTTTTTTATTTCCTGACATAATGTAGATGAGTTATTCTTGATCATAAAGTTCCACAGTGTCTACCTCGCGAATGCCACAATTTCAATTATACAGGGGTTTGAAGTATAGTATTTCATCGATTTCTTGAGTAATCAATAATTCCTTTGTAACGGAAAATAATATTGTTTCCCAGTCAAACTTCGAAACATTTCGAAGACAAAATATCTGTAATAAGAATTCATGAATATACAAAGGTTGCAACTCAGTCTCATTTTGTAAATATATTTTCGGGCATATGCTTGAGCATACGAATACGATTCATGTTTCATACAATGTATGAAAATACCGGGTGTCAACGAATCTATTAGACAAGTCATAACTTCTAGACCATCAGGTGTATCAAAATGATATTTGGTATATGTGAATGGTATGTGAAAAGGAGAGTTTTCACATATTTTTCACTTTCCGGTCACTTCCGGTTTCACCGGAAATGGCTCCGGTTCTAAATTTTTTAATGGAATACCCTGAATATTGTAACACTTTTGGATTTCTGAGACAATTCTAGATCAGAATGTGACATTTTCGAAAGTTCTTATGCCTACTTAATTTTTTCGGAGTCACTTTTGAAATTACATCTGGGTGGCCATGATCGGAAGTAAACTAATCTAAGGACCTCAGGTGATATCAGAATATTACAATCGCGAAGTTTTAGTGACTAGTATGATAGATATGAATAAGACAAGTTGGCAAAATTACATTTTCGTGTCTAACTATTATTTTTCAAATGGCGACCATTTTTTGACAAGCACTTTCCGAAAAAAGGATATTTTGACGAATCTAACGATACTAATTTATTTGCGATTGAATCAACAAATTTAACAAAATTAACAATAATTTCAGCGATGCACTTACATTTTTTTCAATATCCTAATTTCTTAAAATTTTCACTATAGTAAATTTTAAAAGTGCATTCTTCCTTGTTGAAGACACATTTCAGCTCCTTTAATTGTTTCTCTCAACACGTTTCGTAACATTTGTGGCGTTATACTTCTAAATGCCTGTAGAATCCTTTGTTCTAAGATTTCGAGAATGGCTGGGGCTGTTGCATAGTAGACCCTTCCTTTAACATATCCCCAAATGAAGAAATCTAGCACAGTCAGATCCGGTGAGCGGGCAAGCCACCGTACTGGACCATTGGTTGCAATAACTTGATTATTGAAATGCTCTACTAAGTAATCAAGAACGTATCTGGTATTATGAGGGGGTGCTCCATCTTGTTGGAAGTAAATTTGCCATAAAACTGCTAAAGGTAGATTATTAAGATGATCCTCGATTTCATTTTGAAGAAAACCTAAGTACCTAGCCCCTGTTAACTGACCTTGAAATAATATTGGTCCAATTATTCTGTTTCCAACGATACCAGCCCAGACATTGACGCCAAACCTTTCTTGAAAATTGCCCTCTCTCTTTGCATGTTGATTTTGTTTTGCCCAGTACCGAGAATTTGGCTTATTAAACAAGCCATTATTTGTAAATCGTGATTCGTCGGAGTTAATTCTATGATTTTGAAGCAACCAATCACAAAACACTACTCGTCTATCGCCATCGTCAGTATACAAATGTTGATGTAACTGATATTTAAATGCTCGATATCCTTGCTTTTTCAATATTTTTCTTGCTGATTCGTGACTTTTCTGCATTTCTCGACTAATTTCTCTTAAAGAAACCGTTTTGTCAACCTCAACCATAGCAAGAACGTTAATCTCAGTCTCCTCATTTATGATAAACCTCTGTTCTGCCTCTCGATTTCCCTCTTGCCTAAAACGATTCTCAACATACGGAAAATACTGATGGGATGGATGTTGCCGATTGGGATATCTCTGAGCATACAACTCAGCAGCATTCCTTGAATTTCTGTGACATTCTCCAAACAATAACAACATATTCACTTTTTCACTTTGAGTATACATTAATTTGACGGACAACTGAACTAAAATTTAACGAAAATCAAGAAAATTTTACCTTCTGCTCTTAAAGCATATGTCACTGTCATAACCTAAGTGAGTGTTTTGTTCTCCAAAGAAGACTTGATCGAAATAACTGCAAAATATTATGCATCATGCCTATCCTCAGCACACTTGACAAAAGTAAATAAATTATTATGAAGTATTTTCCTCAGTAATATTTAATTTATGTTCTTATTTGTAATCCAATCGCAAATAAATTAGTATCGTTAGATTCGTCAAAATATCCTTTTTTCGGAAAGTGCTTGTCAAAAATTGTCGCCATTTGAAAAATAATAGTTAGACACGAAAATGTAATTTTGCCAACTTGTCTTATTCATATCTATCATACTAGTCACTAAAACTTCGCGATTGTAATATTCTGATATCACCTGAGGTCCTTAGATGTAATTTCAAAAGTGACTCCTAAAAAATTAAGTAGGCATAAAAACTTTCGAAAATGTCACTTTCTGATCTAGAATTGTCTGAGAAATCTAAAAATGTTGCAATATTCCATTTAAAAATTTAGAACCGGAGCCATTTCCGGTGAAACCGGAAGTGACCGGAAAGTGAAAAATATGTGAAAACTCTCCTCTTCACATACCATTTACCTATACCAAATCTCATTTTGATACACCTAATGGTCTAGAAGTTATGACTTGTCTAATAGATCCGTTGACACCCGGTATAATACAAATTCTATAAGGACCATCTTTTCCGTCACCTTCGTCCATCTTTAAATTTTAACAATGTTGCCAAAACATGTACAAGTGCGCACATTTTTATTGTTTCTGAGCACAAAAATACAACTTAAAGTTTTCATTGTTTTGCTATTTTTTCTCTATTTTTGCCAAAGTGATTGGCCTACGTAACCCGTCCCAACGTACTCCTACAATGTTTCTCCCAATTCTCTCGAAAGAATAGCCAAATTCCTCGTAGAACGCCTCACGCTTTTATTGTTTGCATAAATGAGCTCTCTCGGAGAACAATCTGTTTCAGTCGAAGCGATGTTAATATAATTAAAACCTTCATGGCTGCATATATTAGCCGGAAATATGCAAATTTCATTTTTCTGCGAAGTTAATCACTAATTTAGCGTGAGCTGGAAGTTCTCCATGAATCATTATTCCATTCCTTTTGAGCATGATACAAAGAAGGCATGCATGTTAATGGGGCTGTTATTAATTTATTATGAATGGGAGATGAAAAGAGCGATATGGCGTAAAGAGAAGAAACATTTATGAATTGAGCATGCACGTTTGAAATAATCAATATTCGTTACAAAGAGGTATACGTGCACATATTTTTAACTCAATTTTGGCGAAAATAGATGCAATAGTATATTGTCTATCTAGTAGTAAAAGCAATACATTCCGGACGACAATGAAAATTGTTGGCCGAGGCGTTAAGCCGAGGCCAACAAGCATTGAAGTCTGGGAATGTGCTTTTACTACAAGGTACACATACTATTTTTTCTGAAATCGCAATCAGCATTATCAAAAACTAAGGAATTCTACATATTGTTTGCGTGAATTCAATAACTGTCTAAAATGTAAACAAGCCGGCAAAAATATTCCCGTATCGTTTTCGAGACGGGAAAGTACTTTCCCGTATCGTTTTCCATACGGGAAAGTATTAAACGGTCCGGGAAAGTTCGTTACTTAGCAACGGACTAAAATACTGGATTAGCGTATTTTGAGGCCTGCAGTTGCTCCGAGAAAGTGGGCTTTCTTGAACGATTCCAGAAAAAGAATTTTTCTAGCTCAGCATGTAGTTGCATTACTCCAAACCGGTAATTTTTTTGTTAATTTTTAAAAATGTGAAAGATAAACTTATGGGTATATCAATGATGGTTAACTTCAATAATACGTATTCATTCTACGTATTTTCTGAGGCAATAAGTCCCAATTTTGATCACTGTATCATAGTCATATTTTTGTTATCAAAATCACGTATCATGCTCAATGTTAAAAGAGCACATCATAATATATGCCAAGAAACTGATTCAAAACATGTGTTTCTAATACAATGGTCTTTTCTGAGGCGACAAGTCGCAACTTTCAGCGTTGTATTAACGTAATTTTCCATTGACAATTTAATTCATGCACTAAAAATGCCATATGTCGCGGTGTTTTGTCATTATGACAGCGAAAAAAGTTCGCCCTAACTTTTCCAGCGACAAAACGGAACCTAACTTTTGAAAGCATGACAACCAGCATTGTAAACAAATTTTTGATGACGTTATGTCAACTTTTCTCAAACTTGCGTTGTCAGAAAAGTATCTTGAAATATTCTGGCATGATATGATAATAATAATATATTCGAATATTCTTAAGAATATTTTGTTTAGAATATTCCATTTGGTTTCGTAATGTTCCTACTGTTGGATCTCATAAAATCTCATAGGATTCGCATAAAGTTGGATATGGAATTCCAAATACAGATTGGACCATCAAGTCCTGAACACACTTTTTTCATACGAGACCGAATGAGATTATAAATTGTGTATTTCCACATATAGGTTCTCAAGATTTTGAATGAGGATAAAACATTATTTTGTTTGAAATTGGAATACCTCATCGAAACGGGTATATAGTCGCTTTGCACCACTATTGCCTAAAACAAACGTTTATACTCTGTATACTTCGTTTCTTATCGACGCTTGTGAATTCTCAGTGATTTTGAGTTGTATGAAAACTTATAGGAATCGCATAAATTTAGATAAGGAATTCCTGATTCAAACCATCACATCGTTATCCCACTTTTCCACAAGATACCCAATAAAATTGGATACGGAATTTCTGATATAGATCATCAAATACTGGATCCACTTTCTTGATACGATACCAAATTAGACTAGTAATTGTGAATTTCCACACATTTCTCATACGTTGACAAGTTTGTGAAATACGACTTCCATTTCTACCATTTCATCCAGTTTGACCATTTGGGTTCGAGGTTATGTTTCTATACAATGAAAATGCAGTATCGAAAATTGAATTATGCTCATTACGGGGCAGTTGTGAAAATGAGTGAAATATATTTTGGTCTTCTACAGTTTTGTGTCTAAAAGCGAGTGGCGTTGTTTATGTATTCAATCAAACTGCAATATGCGTCACTATTAACTCGTTTTATTGAGAATACAGTTATTAAACTTAAAACTATTCTCATATAAAACCATTATTTATACCTAAAGGGTTCGTAGTTGTGAATCTATGCTTTGTTTCATCTATTCAATGTTGCCAAAATGAAAATGGCTTCCATTCTATATTTTATAACCAAGTGCAAAGTGCAGATTGGGACTCAACCTCCAAGTTTATAGAAGAATAGTATTCATTATTGAAATTGCAATATTCTTGTCTCAACCTACTCCCATGATTCAACAAAAAAAGTGCTCATCATTGAAGATAAAATATTCTTGCCTCAACCAACTTATGTGGCAATTGTTCACTTGTTTCAAGATATTTTTCTTGTAAGTGGCCAAGAGGATCCGTCAAAAACTCAAACTGATATTTGGTTGGACCTATTCAAGAATACAATCTGTTTGAATCAACGCAATTATGTAAATTCACATTCACAGTTGTACAAAAATTGTTGTTTGTATTTCGTTTATGAAATTCGTGTTTTCAGAGAGTTTTTGGCCTCGACCTGCGGCCTCGGCCAAAAATTAACACTCTCATGTGCCATTAAAAAAACACGCACTTAATACAAACATAAATATTTTCTAATAAGGGTTCAATAAAAATAACTCAGAAATGACCCAAAATTTCATTTCACATTTTTTTCAGAAGACGTAGACCTTTTTTGACATGCTTGATTCATAAAAAGATGTGATATGATAAAGCAGAAAATAATCATATTAACTAAACCCTGATCTTCCAAGATTGTTTGTCTCTAATTCTCCGTCGCCTGAGAAAAAGACGATTTTCCTTGCTACCCACCTAAACAATAGCTCATTGTTCGATATTTTCGTAGTGTTAATATGCCGATATAATAAAAACTAGAGCCCGGTATAAAAACCAGTAGAACTCACAAATCAGGCCATCTTGAATAGCTCTCGGTTATCGAGAAAATAAAAGTTCGGGAAAAACAAAACCTTGACAAAAATCCAAAACCTCTGCGCTCTGGATGCGAACCGCATTGTGTGCTTTGATTCATAGCCTCCTTTGTTACGGCCGTTATTATAACGCATACACTTTGCCGGTATCACAACGTGAGCCGGTTTCAAAAATTACTTGAGTATAAATTTCTGCTAATTCGATTCCAACGAATAATATCTAGAACGCTCTAAATGGGATACAGTTTTAGTCCATGAGCTATATTTTCTACTTAATGGAATGGGTATCGATTGTGTTCACTTGATAAATTGCGTTTGAATGCGAAAATTTGTTTACGGTTGTACTGTGACTTCTTCTATGATTGTGAGAAATTTTACACTGATGTTGCCAATGGGTTGTGAGTGATGACAATACAACATTATATCGTAATGTCACAACAAGCTTTGAACAGTTTCAAAATCACTTTTATTAAAATGTTTTGGAAAATTTCCAGGTATTTTCAAGAGATCCAAATCCATAACGATATAGAAAAATAAAGGGGCAATTAATAAAATCATCAACTACAGAATTGTTTGTATCCAAAGTCAATTGGCAAAGGTTTTTGAAATGGCATACAACAGATTAAATAATTTCTTAGAGACCTAATTAGCTTTTGATCGGTTCTCACCATGATTGCCTAACCCAAATCTTGAGGTTTCAAAAGCAGATGAAACTACTTTTGTATCATCGGTAAAACAGGTGTCAGATCTGCTAGCTGATGCTAACACTCCAGCAAATGAATTCTATATTTACCGCCTAAATCATGGTTTATCTGTCAACTTGAGGAAAACACAAATCTTGACTTCTTCACCAGAAAATACTGAACTCGATTTCAGTTATCTAGTTAAAATAAACCATCAATATATGGAACCGACATTTGTTTTGAGGCCTGACGTAATGAGATTAGAATATTTTGGCCTCATTGAATCCCTTCTTTCTCATATTCTAATATTTTGGTGTTGTTGAGCTTATATTCAAATGGCCTTCATTGCATAGGAAAACGTCTTGAGGTGTTGGAGGTGTTCTATCAAATACTACCTTCGAATCCGTTTTTCAAATTTTCGAATATTGACACTCCCGTATTTGTATATATGACTACTGATACGTAATGTGAAAATACAAGACACCCATGAAATGGCCAACTACACAATTATGAAACCCGCAACAGCAATGACCTACGTCAACCATTTTCGAGACACTCCGTTGGAATAACTCTGATATTTATAGAGGCATTGCTTTTTTCAATAGGTAAGTAAAAACTAATGGAAATGATGCAAGCTGCAATATATCCAAAAATAAGCTACATAAGTATATCTGTCCCTGAAAGCCTACCTACGAGGAATTTCATAATGATACCCGTGACCTTTGGAGCCCTATTGTTATTTACTCTATTGCATTGTTTCATCTATACTTTTTTTTCATCCACTATACTACATATTGACAAGACTAATAGTAGCTATGTATTTGTGAATTTTTAAATTTGTAAACGAGTGAGATCTCAAAGCTAAATAAATGTATTTGGGATCACTCACTTTTAGGAATTATTACAGTAATTGATCCATGCCTGCTTCACTGAATACTTCTTGGGGAATCTATGGAAAGTAGATGTATCATCAGGATACTGATATAAAAGTAATGTTATAATATTTAACACAGCACTAGAAGTGTCTGGGCATTTTCAACAACTTCACAGTTAAAAGCAATGAAAATTACTTATTCTCTTAAGGTGCATTTAGTCAACATAAACGTAACTTTAGCACAAGCACTGACATAAACATAACCCTGAAAATAATTTTGCATGAGACCTAATATTACACGAGTTTTAGATTTAGGCATTCATTTGAGAATGATAGGTACATTTTATGACATGAAGCTTCAGGTACACGTGAATTAAGGACAATATTTTTATCGTAAAAGTAAGATTCTTATAAAATTGGGATTTTCAAAGTGACATGTTTTTAGCATAAACTTAATATTGTTGTATAAATGGTGCCATTTGATTTAACAGATTCAACTTTCGTTTTTAACATATATTTAAGCACAATTTTAAAATGATGTTGACTAAATGCACCTTTAGTAGAAACATAACCTAAAAATCACAAAGACAAACAAATAATGTATAGTTGAATGAACTAGACATCATCATATTAGCCACTGGCTTCGGTGCTCTGGTTATTGGCGAATATAACCAAAGTAGCCAATTTCAGGATGGCCAACAAAATTTCCCTCAAATAACGTAGCCTCTCCCTTTCTCCAGTCTCCGTCTAGTCTATTAATAATTCTGATATCACCCGAATCAGAGGTGAAGATAGAGTAGACTAGCCACCGTTATCGTCGATGTAAACTAAGTCACTTACACAATAGTGATTTGTTCATATAGATTAGATACTTTAATTGTGGAAGTAAGTTAGCAGTCCTATTTTTCGTGTAAATAAATTAGCGATACAATGTGGAGTGAATTTTTATTACTGTTCCTTTCAAACTACGAGTTACATGATTCCATTTTTCATTGAAAAATGTTGCTGACATAATGACGTTTCGTCATCGTGGACAGTCATGCAACTTATCTGTCAAAAATTACTACTGTAAGAAGTAGGGAAGTAGAATATTCAATGCCTCACATATTCTGCTCTGGCCAGAGTCTAGATTTCCTCGTCATCAGATTGTTCAACTTCAGAACTCTATTAACATGCACTTTTTGCGAAAAAATGGAATGCAGATGTCTGCAAATTGATAGTTGGATGTTGAGATATGTGACTAAAAATTTTCTATAAACCAGACAATTGAGCGAGGGGTGGCACTGCAGGCTGATTCACAAAAAGCACTGATCTGCTAGCAGATCAAGATTATCTTAATTTTTGATCCTAACTTAGTGGATGAGGTTTATTTCAGAGGTGGTGTAATATGTTTGTCTCTAATGACAAATCCATCCTTCTTGATAATTATTATCAGAGAATCGTAACAATTATTGGCGATTTATCAAGTTAGTGTCATCCGCAAAGAGAATGCAAGTGTGGCAGGGTGAAAAGAAATTACAGATTTCATTTACATAGACTAAAAACAGGAGTGGTCCCAAAACCGAGCATTGGAGCACCCCATGCTTGATAGGGATAATATCAGAATTGGTGATATTGGCCCAGATTTAATGGCCTCTGTTCTCTAGGTATGATTCTATTATTGAAAGAGTTGCTCCTGACTCCATAGTTTTGAGTTTTTCAATAAAAATACCATGAGAGAGTGATATTATTATTATTGTTAACGATGGGACTATTTTTGTGAACTGAACGATAGAACTTTATTGCCTGGGATGCGATGATTATTATGTCCTGCTGCCCACTCACTTTGAACACATCAAATAAATCGCTCAAAAAAAAACTATTCGATCTGTTCGCAGTCAATCTTACGCGCCGGCGACACTTCGATATAAATCATAATAAAAATAGCAATTTTCATATATAACGTGTTAAAGGAAAGCTTTGTTAATTTGGGTGTCCCGATGACAAATCTCGGCCATCATAACAACGCCCTTATAATTAATTACTATACGAAAGAAACATTAAACTGTCCTCGTAAGCCGGCCGGTTTGATTCACTGAAAGCGCGCTGGAAAATCTTGAAAGACATCCTGAAAAAATGCAACGTTTCTTTGATGTGTTTGCTTCAGACGCGTATTCCTAAATATAAACCCATAATTCCTGCTGGCTCGCGCGAGTCTATTAAAATACTTTGTCACAGATGAAAGGGGCCTTATATTGGGCTAATTTCGTCCCAATTTACGCTTTGCTGTGTGGCTGCATGTGAGATGTGTATTAATCGAGTTTCAAGCAACATAAATTTCGTTTCGTTCGTTTCCAACCATCATAATTATCGTCAATTATTTCATAGGATTTTAATGAAAAATATTTTCAACAAATTGAAGGGGTGTATTGATAATAAAATAAATATAAAAAGTATTTTATTAAACATGCTTTTATTTAAAAACTAATCAAGTAAAAAACGATATCTATTATTTGGAAAATAAACACATTCTAAACAATGAAATATCTCCTCAAACGTGTGTATTTATGTTTCACACCTCAAGCTATTAAAGAAATATTTCAGTGTTTAAAAGATGTTGGTGCCATACATCCATACAGTCCGATATTTTTCAATGTTTTTATGGATTTTTCCGACAACCCCTCTCTTCCTCTCATCCAACTGATATTTTTTAAGGTAATTTTCCACGTCTGAAACCATTGGAAAGTTTTCCTAATTTCATAACATTCTCTACATAGCCTACTAGGGGACAAAAGGAGGTAACATTTTCGTAATTTTTCACCAATTTTACGGATTTTTTTTAATTTATTCTCGTGAGTTTCGCAATTTTCTTAGAGAAGGAGTGGGGTCAGAGCCCCAACAGTTTTTTTTTCCAATTCGCTTTATTTTTCAAGGTCTAAATCCGTCGGAAAGTTTTCCCAATTCCTACGCCTTCCCTATTTAGCCTTAATAGGAACAGGGAGGTAGGAACTTTTTCAGAAATTGACTTTTTTGACGATCAGATGTTCTTCATCATTCTTACGGATATTTTTTATTTCATTCTCACGAGTTTTTGTAGCTTTCTCAAAGAAGGAATATTTGAAACAGTCATACATTTTTTCCTAAATCCCACAAGTTCTCTATTTTGCCTTCTGAGGGGCACGGGGTACCATTATCTCATTTTCCATTGTGTCTCAATATACCGGGTGTCAACGAATCTATTAGACAAGTCATAACTTCTAGACCATTAGGTGTAACAAAGTGAGATTTGGTATGGGTAAATGGTATGTGAAGAGGAGAGTTTTCACATATTTTTCACTTTCCGGTCACTTCCGGTCTCACCGGAAATGGCTTCGGTTCTAAATTTTTAAATGGAACACCCTGTATATTGTAACATTTTTGGATTTCTGAGACTATTCTAGATCAGAATGTGATATTTTCGAAAGTTTTTATGTCTACTTAATTTTTTTGGATTCACTTTTGAAATCACATCTCGGTGGCCATGATCGGAAGTAAACTAATCTAAGGACCTCCGGTGATATCAGAATATTACAATCGCGAAGTTTTAGTGACTAGTATGATAGATATGAATAAGAAAAGTTGGCAAAATTACATTTTCGTGTCTAACTATTATTTTTCAAATGGCGACCATTTTTTGACAAGCATTTTCTGAAAAAAGGATATTTTGACGAATCGAACGATACTAATTTATTTGCGATTGGATTACAAATAAGAACATAAATTAAATAATACTGAGGAAAATACTTCATAATAATTTAATTACTTTTGTCAAGTGTGCCGAGGATAGGCATGATGCATAATATTTTGCAGTTATTTCGATCAAGTCTTCTTTGGAGAACAAAACACTCACTTAGGTTATGACAGTGAAATAAATGTAAGTGCATCGCTGAAATTATTGTTAATTTTGTTAAATTTGTTGATCCAATCGCAAATAAATTAGTATCGTTAGATTCGTCAAAATTTCCCTTTTTCGGAAAGTGATTGTCAAAAAATGGTCGCCATTTGAAAAATAATAGTTAGACACGAAAATGTAATTTTGCCAACTTGTCTTATTCATATCTATAATATAAGTCACTATAACTTTGCGATTGTAATATTCTGATATCACCTGAGGTCCTTAGATTAGTTTACTTCCGATCATGGCCACCTAGATGTAATTTCAAAAGTGACTCCGAAAAAATTAAGTAGGCATAAAAACTTTCGAAAATGTCACATTCTGATCTAGAATTGTCTCAGAAATCCAAAAATGTTACAATATACAGGGTGTTCCATTCAAAAATTTAGAACCGGGGCCATTTCCGGTGAGACCGGAAGTGACCGGAAAGTGAAAAATATGTAAAAACTCTCCTCTTCACATACCATTTACCTATACCAAATCTCAATTTGATACACCTAATGGTCTAGAAGTTATGACTTGTCTAATAGATTCGTTGACACCCGGTATGTGCAAAATTTGAGATCAATCAGCTACATATGAGATGTGTATTATTCGAATTTTAAGCAGCATGGATTTCATTTCGTTCATTTCCAACCATCATAATTATTATCGTCAATTATTTCATAGGATTTTCGTGAAAAATATCTCCAGCAATGTAAAGTCGGTCTATTGACAATTAAATTAACGTAAAAATATTTTCAAAAAGATGCTTTCACAAACTGAAAAGCAAAAAATATCATTTATTTCATGAAAAACACTGATACTTTCAACTGTAATGGTGTTTCACAGCTCAAGCTGGCAGAGAAGTATTTAAATCTTTGAAAGATCTCGGTTACATAAATACTTATTCAAGCTATGAAAGTGATTCGACGGCCTGATATGTACGTATGTTGAGTTTTAGCTATATCGATAGGCTATTATTGTTTTGATAGATGATTTCTGTATTTTTAAGGGTTTATTGCATTTTTTGGATGAACCATTCATTTGGACCCATACAAATAATATATATTAGAAATCAGCGTGAAATTTTGCATATACCATGTGAATTTCAAATTGATCTGGGACTTTCGCCCTTCCACCAATTTCTAGGGTTAGACAATTTTTCGGCCAAAATATCTTGTTTTTGAAAATTTCAAAAAAAAAACTAATTCAAACATTTCGAAATGACTGGCATCCATAAAATTGCTCGAATTTTCACCGTTTTGGAAGTCCAAAAGGGTATCCAAGTAGATTTCACTGAAAATTGACAACAAAGCAAAAGTCACACGTCGATCTGGAATTCTCTTGGTAAATGCAAAATTTCACGTTGAATCAGAGTATGTTATATTTGCCTAAGTTCAATTGGAATGTTCAGCAAAACCATTAGAAATGCAGAGGTGTGAATCATCTATCTGAAGAATAACAGCCTTTTGGAGATTTTTTTCCTTGAATAATTTATCTGAGTAAGTACCACCTTCCAAGTCCATTTTATTTTTTTATTTCGAAAACGTTGAAAATTAGAGCAATTTTATGGGCACCGATCATTTCGAAATGTTTAAATTAGTTCATTCTGAAATTTTCAAGGACAAAAAGTCTCAGCCGAAAAATTGTCCAAGATATGTGTGCCCCTAAAAATTGGCAAAGAAGCGAAAGTCCCACATCGATTTGAGATTCACCTGTAAATGCAAAATTTGACTCTTATTTTGAATATACAATACGATGCAAATGTATGGAGTAAATCAATTATTTCTGAATATAAACATATTTTGGAAAATTCCTCGAACATGTCGATTTTCTTTTCCGATTGGCCAATTTTTGAACCCCAGCCTAATTATAGTGTTATCCGCAATCGAGTAAAAATGACTTTAGTGATATTTTTAAATGGGACACCTAGTGTATTTTTCCATATTTGGTTAGGGATCGTCATTACAAATCCAGTGATACCAGGTTTGATGGGATTATGTCAAACGGCTGCGGAGATATGGGCAAAAAACTTTCTCGTATTACCAATGAGTATGACTGAGACTCCACACGATTCGGAAGGTCAAAAGTCTCTGTCGCACTCATTGGGCATGTGGCGAAGTTTTTTGCTCATATCTCCGCAGAAGCCAATCGACATAGTCACATCAAACCTGGTATCACTGGATTTGTTATGACGATCCCTAACCATATATGGAAAAATACACTGGATGTCTTATTTAAAAATATCACTAAAGTAGTTTTTACTCGAATGTGGAAAACCCTATATATTTTGGGTGGGGTTCAAAAATTGGCCAATTGGAAAAGAAAATCGACCTGGTCGAGGAATTTTCCAAAATATGTTTATAGTCACAAATAATGAATTCCTTCCGTACATATGTATCGCACTGTATATTATTTGTCTAGGTCCAAATGAAGGGTAAATCCAAAAAATGCAATAAACCATCAAAAATTGTCAATCATCATCATAAAATAATAACCTTTCGATGAATCTAAAATTCAACATACCTACTCAAAAAAATTGAATTTTATGAAAACGAGAATTATTTTCATGAATAATTTTTCAGAGTAAGTACCACCTTTCAATTCTAGATTAAAGTCTTATCGGAAACGGTGAAAAATAGAGCAATTTTATGGGCGTCAATCATTTTAAAATGTTTGAATTAGTCTTTTCTAAAATTTTCAAAGACAAAAAATGTTTGCAGAAATATTGTCCAAGGGGAATACCCCAAAAAAATGGCAAAGATGCCATGGCCCCCGATCGATTTGAAATTCACATGGTGAAGCGGACTTTCACGCTGATTTCGAATATTTGTATAGGTCCAAAAGAATAGTTCAGCCAAAAAATGCAATAAACCATTTAAAACGCAGAAATTGTCCATCAAAAGGATGATAGCCTTTCGATAGATCTAAAATTCAACATACGTACATATCGGGCCGTCGAATAACTCTCATAGTTCGACAAGTATGTATATAACCAAGATCTTGCAAACTTGCAAATAATTATGCTAATCAGTTTTACAGGAAAACAATCACTTCTGTTGCCTAGTTAATTAACCTAGCTGTGTAAGTGCGGACTTACGAAGATCCCTCATGTCGTAGCCAATTGTAAGGCAGGCTGTATAAAAGCGGGCCCAGTATGCTACCTTGTGGAACACCTGTCAGGACTTGTGAAATTTGATCATCTATTTGAACGCTATAAAGTCGTTCACTGAGATATGATAATAACATATTACTGAATCCATAACACTTGAGTAGAGAGAATAAAATTTCATGATTGATCCCATCAAATGCTTGAGAATGATCTTTTAGCACTCAAACACATATTTTAGTACTATCCTGAGCTTTCAGCATGTCTTCACTAATATCACAAAGTACTGGTGCACAACCGTAGTCACGTCTGAACGCAGATTGTTCTATTTAGTCCAAGAAACGAGAAAGCGGCTCAATGTTAAATGTGCAAAAATTAATATCCGAATAATAAAAATATGAGCGTATAGGAAATTAAAATTCAGGATGAATTTTTATTTCATGCGACTCAATCCTGATTTCCGAACATAACCTAAAAAATTGGCAAAGTTGTGAAAAGCGGTTTTTTGTTGATAACTGAAAAACTACAGCTCCGATCGGAAAAAGTTGAAGTAAAAAATTGTAGGTTTTTAAAAGATCTATCAATTGAATCATCAATAATTTTTCGATATCATTGATACTTTTCGAGTTATATCGGAAAAACCGTGAAAAATCTGGTTTTCTATAACTCTTTAAGAGCATCCATCACCACCGAAAAGTCGAATTTCTTCTTCATCCCTCTCAGCTAAGGTTTGTTGGTATACTTATCAAGAAATGTGGTGAAGATAATGGAATCGATGAACATTGGCAACACAGCACCTGTCCGTTCTCGATTACAGCGCCAATCAGGTATAAATTTTCCGATCGTAGAATCCGTTTCTTGCAAAAACCATTGATTTCATAGAAGAGATATTTTTTGTATGGGCTCAGTAGTCCCATAAGAATTCCGGAAAGTATCAATTTTTCTAATTCATAAAAATTATCATAACCAAAAATCACTGAATTTCCGGAATTTACACAAAAACATTGAGTAATGCAAAAAAATCAAAAAATTCTCAATTGAAACCTGTGGGCTCAAAACGACTTCCCGTTGTACCAATGTAGTGTTTGCTCTTAACTGTAAGGTATTCAAACTTGTTACTTACCGTTATATGTAGCCTATGACAAGCCAAAAAAGAGTTTTTTTGAAAAATTGATAAATATTGATAATTTTCCAAAATATATGAAGTTTTCTCGAAAAAGATGCTCTCTCGATATGGCTACTCTTGCTTGGGGAATAATGCTACAGTGACGATTCAGTGTCAAAAAATTACTTTTAAAAAATTGTACAATTTCTTTACATGATTTTTCTAAATACATTTCTTGATTTTGTTTTTATAGAAATGAATTTTATGATTTCACGCATTAAAAAAAAATTCCTACGATCACTAGGAGACAAGATAATTTTTTTTTATTTCAAAAAAATATTGAAGGCGCAATAATCATCGTATAGCAGTCACCTTCATGGATATTGAGGTTGAATACCAATATCATCAATAAAAAAATACTAAGATATGTCTAGTTCATTTGCAGTATTATTAATTGATGAACAAAGTGAGGCGTGCAGGCGCGGAGCGATGCAATTCTAGCGGGTGGCGCAGTGAGGATACAAATTCTGTTGACATTAAAGGCACTTTCGTCTTGACATTGTTATTGAAAAGTCGTTATTGATTCAATTTGAAGCACCAGTGTACACTGCAAAAGAAAACGTACGTGAACAACAAGTTCCCAAAGATTTCTGTCTTCTTCGATTAAATCTCTCAACCCGGAGATTCGGAGTGTCTTCCTCTGCTCGCTAGGTGGAGCGGCCTAGAAACTGCTTTCATCTCGTGAACCAGAATTGACTAATCAGCGGAGTGTCAACAAATGCGTGCACTCGGATAGTTGGAAGTTCGGACGCATTGCCTCTTCCGGCTAGCTCAGACCGCCTATCCGAAGTACAGCATCGTCGCAAAATCTCAGCAACTCCGGAACTCTTCATTTATTTGGGAAACCAGCAGGAACGCGTCTGACATACGAATTCTTTCTCGATATTGTTGGTGTTGCCAACCAACGAGGTTCCATTAATTCGCATGCCAGGCCGAAGATCGCTAAAAACCAGAAATACTGTTTACACTTGACACTTAGTACTACTGAGCCATCCAGAAGTGAGGGCTTCTCTCCTGGGAATTGTCCGAGCCCTCGGGCGGCTCCTGGATGACTGCCTAAAACAGCCATTTGAGCCTTCATTTATACACTGGCCGAACATTTCAGTCGGCCAATGGTATAACAATTTACTGGTAGGCGGAGCCTATTAGAGCTCTCGCCTCCAGATATACTCTCCGAGTATTTTTCCAAACTTCAAAAACTTTAGTATTTCTGGCAGATTATGACAGGAGTGTGTATTGGTTTGGACGGGGAACAGATGGCTTCAGTGCTGTCTGTGTTGACCTGCCCTTGCACTGATGAGAGGCAACAACCTCGAAACAAGTCTGCAGCATGATACTATAAAATATAAAGATATGCTCACTAGAAGAACGCAATTGAGACACGGCCGCGCATGACGTCAGTAAGTGACAAATATGCGAATTTGGTCCTTATTGCACCGTCTGATTACATTAGCTTTTTTTAGTTCGAGAGTGGAACTATTTCCTCTAGTCCATCAAAAATGGAGTCCCAGCCTAGACGACATGGCGCCCAACGTGGGGCTAGTAAACAGGAGTTTACGACCGTTTCCAGTGGGAGACGGGGCCCTCGAAGAACTTAACAACTTTTTCCAGTAACCCGGACTTGAAGATACTCATCGGAAAGTTTTCTTGGATGCACTTTCGGAATGAATCTGAAGCGAGTTATGCCAGTGGAATCGAGGATGCCCATGTCCTTCGTGGGTTCGATGGTAGTGTTCCATTCCACAGCCAGTCAGTTGTTCCCAAGCCAGGAGGCTGGGGTAATTCGACATAGTGAAAGCTACCTCGCCAACGGTTGGTTGTCCTTAGCCAGTGGGCAAGGGCGAAGTGAATATGGCCCCTCTTTGGAAGCTGGATAATGAGCGGATGTGGATATATGGCACATCCCATAAAAGTTTCGTAAAGGAGTAACCTGGAATTCCTACGATAAGCCTGCAACAACATCTGCAAGATTTGGATAGCCAGTAGCTGTAACATAGTTCACTTTTAGGTTTTATTTTTAGGTACACGTTCGAGAGAACTGGCCCTTTTCAGGGCAAATCTAACGACGTTCCATCCGCATGCCAAGCGATCCCTTAAAGGGGGGCCGTGTTATCTTTTGCCAGAAATACTACAAATTTTTAAGTTTTGGAAAATACTCATTGGAGTATATCTGGAGGCGAGAGTTCTAACAGGCTCCGCCTACCAGCACTTTGCGATACCATTGGCCGACTTAAATGTTCGGCAATGATATAAATAAAGTCAAGTGTAAATAGTATTTCTGGTTTTTAGGTATCTTCGGCCTGGCATGCGAATTAATGGAACCTCGTTGGTTGGCAACACCAACAAATCCAGAAAGAATTCGTATGTCAGACACGTTCCTGCTGGTTTTCCAAATAAATGAAGAGCTCCGGAGTTGCTGAGATTTTGCGACGGTGCTGTACTTCGGATAGGTGGTACTGAGCTAGCCGGAAGAGGCAATGCGTCCTAACTTCCTACTATCCGAGTGCACGCATTTGTTGACATGTCAACATCCGCCGACGCTCGGGTTCCGGAAATAACGACGGTTTCTTCAGACTAGCTCAGGCTTTGTCCTCGAAGCGCCGGTGTTGAAGCAAAATTTGTTTGTTCCCCTTCTGCAGCCTCGGATTGTCCTTGGATTCAGACTATTGTAGACTGGTAGCAGCAACACTATGCACTAGAGTCCTGAAAAGAACTCAGGCATAGTTCGTAGTGGAGTTTCTTTACGAAATCCGAATTCTTTCATTATTCTGTTGGTGTTCCCAACGAATTTCCAAACCAATGCAATCAGGGCAGGCCGGAGATTCCATTACTCGCCGAAAATGAACTGTCTACCGTTAGACTAGCTCGGAGCTCAATTTGATTGCTTACAAAAGCATCAAATATAACTTATAAAGTCGGGTGAGTCACCCGGGTAGGGTGCACTCACCAGGTATACTACGTACCTCTCGGAAGCTCCCGAGTGACTGGTTATTCCAGCCAAAACGGGCTTCTTAAATAGGAAAAGCTGACATTTGCTCCGGCCAATGCCGAAGCAAAGCCGCGGTGGGCGGAGCCTATCGGAGTCTTCCCTCCAGATATGGTCTCGCCAAATAATTTTTAAATCTTCATTTATTCATTTGTCGGCAAAAGATAACATTTGGACGGGGAACAGATGGCTTCAGTGCTGTCTGTGTTGACCTGTCCTTGCACTGATGAGAGGCAACAACCTCGAAACTAGTCTGCAGGTGGTCACCCCGTCCAAATCAAAACATAATTCTGCTGGTTGGTCATAGAGGGCACTTGCAATTGCGTCCTCTGATGTTTTGAGGAACGTTGCACAAGTAGCTGTTAGATTTAACTCAATACCCGTCGTGGTCTTAGCCAGGGGAGTAGTTGTTTTCTGACAGGTTCTTGCCATAATAAGCCTACATAGTTAGGTGTTTATGGGAGTAAAGGGTTCATCACCGGTCGGTTACTACTGTTCGTTAGCAAACGATCTCCCATAGATTTCTGTCTTCTACAATATCCTACTTCAACTTTTTTCGATTGGAGCTGTAGTTTAGTTATCAACAAAATACCGCTTTTCGCAAGTTTGCCAATTGTTTAGGTTATGTTCGGTAATCACGATCGAGTCGCATGAAATGGAAACTCATTCTGAATTTCAATTTTCTATACGCTCTTTTTTTTGGATATTAATTTTTGCACGCACTTTTCCCTATTGCTTGGACTAATTTTTTTTTTTCAAAAAGACCTTTACTTGGGAGCAATCACAATGTCTTTCATTTCAAAAAGTAGAATTGGTGACATCATTCAAAATGGTTTTGGATCCAACCCGTTCAAAAGTTAACATGGGGGGACTATAAAAAGCAGCCCTGTATACAAATGAATCATAGTTCTTGTTTTTAGCACTTCAAAAACTATGAACGAAATATGAAACGGACTAGAATCGTACACCGTACTATAATTCTCCTGTCTATATGGAATTAGCAGAATAATAAACGAAAATAAAACGAAAAAGTAAACAATGCCCTACAAAGCCTAACATGATTCAACGATTCGGTTATATTCATGGTAATTACATGTTTTGTTTAATTAAATTGGCTTTTCATTTACCGCTCCGCTGCACGATTTGATGAGAATTTTGCAAACTTGCCGGTCTGGGTATTATGCTCCAACAATATAAACTTTTGAATTAACTACAGTATCAGCTTCCGTTGTTTCAAAGAATATGAATCCCTATATTGTGTATATAGCTTTCGGTATCGGTTTTTTGGTGGGCTGCTCGACAATGGGTGGCTTTATCTAGTGGTTTATATATCACAGCACTCTCCTATTTCATGTAGTGTACTGGCTATGGACAGTAGCGTAACATGAACTATTACACAAGTGTAGAAAATAATCGTTCGTAAAGCAAATATAGTTTTGAAAACTGTGGAAATATCGTGTTAGGGGCGAAATTCATGAAAGGAGTGCATTGAATGTGCAATGACGTTTCACGCCACTAACATACCCGGGAGCTCAGTTGGCGTGAGTTCGACAATTTCTTCTATAGGATTGAAATATCGGGTTCAATTTTCCGGAGCGCGACGGATTTATCGCCAGTAAAAATCCGAAACTACCCTGATGGAATGGGACAACCAACTGCTTTAATATTACTAAAATATTAATAGTTATTTAAGTAACAAGGAATGTAAAGACGTGTTAACATTCGAGGTGAGCAAGTACGAGCCGAGGCAAAGCCGAGGCTTGTCGCTTGCCAAGGATGATAACAGTCGATACATTCCGTGTTACTTATTACGTTTTTCCCGCTGCTTGTTGACATTTCTCAAAATTTGCCTGAATTGAAGTTTGTTTTCTTACCCTTCCTTCATGATTATTCGTTCGCTATTTCATTCTAAGTTGCTTGTGCGTGTAACTAAGTTACCGAATAAGCAGACAACAATAATATTCAAAAGGTCTCATAACCTAAAAATTGATTTGAATGAAGCTGAAGGTATTACTTGTCAAAGTCAAAGTCATTATTACCCTAGGCATGTAAATGACACTATTAAGTTCCGTTGTCAAGATGAATTAGTAAACGAATGATATAGGCCATTTACCTGTTTTGTTGCTAAGCATGTATGGACTATTTACAGTGTCGGCAGCGGGAAAACAATATTATATTATATAAATATGTAGAGGTTTTGTTTTCAATTATGTAAATGGAATGCTTGGATAACTTGGACCAAAATAAAAAAAAATAGTCATGTCCCTTACTAATGAAACATATGGATTGATGTTACACACACTGTATGTGCACAATTCGGCACACAATACAAACTGAAATTAATGTAAATATGGCACCACCAAGATGAATTAAATTGTTCGCTATTATTGAGAGTAGTGTATCGTTTAAGTAAATCAATATTGAACCTTCAGTGAGGGCTATGCTTGTGACGTCACGATTGTTAAAAAAATAACCTCTAACAAGTGGGAGGGTTCTGGTAACAGCTTTGATAGTCTGTTTGCTGTCGTAGCTAGTTTCTCGTTCCAGCGGTTTTACCAATGAAATAACTTCTGGCCCTTCTATCCTCAAAATCTGGACACCTCACAGAGATCTGCTCGAAAATATACAGCGTCAAATATCGCAAGCAGATATGAATTTTCCCAAGATCCACCAGAGATGATCAAAATGGAATTGGAAATCTTTAGATTGGTTAGTTGCCAAGATATCACTCATCAAATATCGAACCGGAAAACGTCACTCAAAATGACACAGACGTCAAAGTCAAAAACTGTCACTATCAAACAAAGAATTTCCTTGCTTGTTCGTGGTCTGTGAGATCAATCAATTTTCACCTGTATAGAAACGATGCGCACTGATGAACGCAACCTCTAGCGCCAGCCAGATGGCCCGTACGATGTCCGGGAGAGTGAGAGATATAGCATATCTAAAAACTGGCCTTACTGAAATTCATGTTTTCCCGACGTTGCTAGCTTTCGTACTATATCCCTTACTAGGATTTTGGGTGTTTACGAATTCTTGATTTTTCAGCTGAATTCTTCCTTCCGTGCCAACATGGCGCGAATCATAAATAAACAAGACACAAACTGTCAAACCCAACCAAGCTGGTCGAAGATGAACGAGAGTGTCCGATGAGAATTTATTGAAGACTCAACCTAGATGCTTGTGAAATTTCTTGAAAATTGGCCTCATGTCCAAATTCACAGGTATTTCCCTGACTTCAACGGTGAAACTGTACATAATAGTAATTTACGTAACAAGTCCGGAAAAAAACTTTTTTTTGGACGAGTAGACCAAATTCTAGGACGAGCGTTAGCGAGAAGTCTGCGGCTTCCCGGACTGGGCCGGAAAGTGCTACTTTCCGAAAGAAAAAGTGTCCGGGAGGTTGCCGAAAAAATATTTTTTGTTTACGAATTGGGCAGGTTACGATTCTGAACTTATGACGATAGTTGCCACTCCTCCGTGAATATCAGATATTGGAAAGTTCCCAAGAAAAGTTATGACAATGATTTACGACGCCGAAACCCAGGAGCGTTAATGCTTTGAATACTTCCAGCTCGTACCTGGTCGTGTAAACTACTTTCCTTCGGTAGGTAAAGTTTGAATGTCCTCATAAAATTCCTGAAGTAGTTGCGCTCCCAGCTCCATGTCCTATTTAGAGTTGTATTAATTCGAATTTACGATCTCAGTGCCGATCCCCATTTAGCATGTTGTGATAGTAATGCACGGCCCGATGTCGAATTGATACCGGGTTGATTTATGGAAAGTACTAAACCCGCTGATAATGTCTCGTGTTGGCTACATGGTGGGGTCGGGAAATTGGGTCACGCTGGACCGGTACAGAGTTCATTCATTCTTGGAGAACTGGGTTGAGTCGCAAGACCCGGTATAGAATGTAAAAGCTTGTAAGAAAATTCGACGATGTTGTTCGTTATTCAGAGTTAACAGGACGAAGTTTTAGGACGAAATACCGGTTGGATTATTTGAAATGATCCACCCTTAATACATTTAGTCCAAGAGCTGACGACGAACTTTGTCAATTGGCGAATCCAGATTTGCGAGTCTGGGAGAGCGTTTGCGCAGCATTTAACATTTGCAAAAAAAATCCAAAATAGTGTATTCTCGTCAACTTATTTTTTTTTCTTTTAGTTTGGTTTTTATATAATTAAGAACAAAAAACCTTAGACATTTTTGCCGGTTATAAAATATTAACAGACCCCTCCAAAGATATTTTATTAAAATTCCCAATAAATGTACTATTGGCAATCTGAAATTTTGTTCATCTATTTATTGAGTAAATTTGATAATTCCTGCAAATCGCCAGACCAATTCAGCGGTTTTGAATAACTCCCAGACATGAATAAAGTTCACAAAAGCATACGACAAAAAAGTCTTATGCGTAGCCAAGGGTGCAAGAAAGATAGCTTATCGAGGCATGCTGTCAGCTGATGGGGACCCAAGCTCCTCGTGCTGTGATTGGTTAGTGAGAAACTGCGCAAGTATTTTAGAGAAGTTTTTTTTCCTGAAAATTGAGAAATAAATTATAAATTGAAGAAAAAATGATAATTACGCTTGCTGCATGTACCATAAAATCGTGAAATTCAATAAATGGTATTTTTGCGATAAAAAAAATAAATATTAAACAAAACTCTCACGTAAAATAATTTATTGATATTATTTAATATAAGTAATTGTGTATTACTGAAAAAAAAAGATTTTGTACTCTAATTCTAGTTTCTGACTCCACGAGAGTCTCTGTAGAGGGTGATTTGGAATAGTTATTAAACGCTCATTCAGGATAGCCTCTACAAATTTAAATTACTGATATTTCCACCATAGACATCTCAAATTTATTGACATATTGATTGTTTACAAAATATTCAAGAATCTTGTAGACACTAACTATAGGTATAGTTTCTGTAATTAATTGCAATTAATTGCAATCCCTACATCACAAGAAGTAGACTAATCTTCTATATAAGAACTTTCACTGGCAATCATTACAATAACTCTCCGTTAATAAGATCGATGAATTCCTATGATTTCGTCCCACCTAGACATTTTTCATTATCCCATGAATCTGTTTAGGAAGCATCTCTAAACTGTTCTATAATTATCTACTAGAATAGATCATGAAATTAGTTTATGTATTTTATGTATAGTGGTAACTTAATGTTTTTCCTTTCAGGTATAAGTTAGTTTTAGGTTTCTTGTATGATACCAGTCTCGTTCGTTTTAATGTGTCACACTATTATAGGACAAGCTTCCTAGGTTCTGTCTGTTGAGTGATTATGCTTATTAAATAAATAATAATAATAAAAAAATAATCGTGGTTTCGAATAATCCTGATATAATTCATAGATAAAGTATAGTATTCTGCTCACCAGGAATGGCCATTATTCGCTCTAATGATTTACAACGCTCGCCTGCGGCTCTCGTCGACATATTTCATTCTCAAGAGTAATGGCCACATTTCTTCCTCCTTGAATATTATACTATTACAATGTAGACTTGCACAATGTTAATCCTAATTGAATTTGGAGATTTTGCAAACTTTAATTTTTGACTTGGTGGTTTCAATGACAAAGCCCAGCAACCGTGGGAGTGGACACAGTTTGAATAGATGGATAGTATGATTATACGGACATTTTCAGTAAGAATGTTTGAGCTTGTTGACAGTATGACACGATAAAAGGTAAGGCACTCATCACTCCTACCTTGCCCAAGTTTCCAGAAGACTTCTGAGGCTCCTAAGTGTGCAGTCGGATGACGGAAAAAACAAATAGTTCTTAGTGAAGTTTTTTTCCAAAAATCGAAATTTTGACATTCCTGACAAAATTTTTCAAAGATAAAGTCAAGACGTAAGGAAATGTCATTTCCTTACTGTAAGAAAATCATATTTTCTTACAGTTGGTAGTGTTCTACTGTAAGGAAATGCTATTACCTTACTATGAGGAAATGATATTTTCTTACAGTTGTTCTACATAAATGACTGAAAACACATTGTTTATGAGAAATTAATTTATATTTTGAAAACATCAATACATTGCAGAATAAATTTTAAGATTAATTCGTTATATTTACAGTTATTCGATAGTAACTACAATTATTAAACATTGGAGAAACATTATTAGAACTATGAGATACATTTTGGACAACATGCGGGGTGGTAGGGTTATTTTGTTGAATATTTTGTACTGTGAAAATTTTATTTGCCACCTCAACCTTATTGTTAAGCGATTCTTTGATACATTCTTCAGCAACGTTTGATGACTTCCATCCGCCATGTCTCTTCAAACTAGTGATGTCGGCACCAGAGTCAACCAATATTGTTGCAAAAGACCGACGAAAGCAGTGACTAGTATATTCTGTCGGATTTACCAAGTTCAAATAAGCATCAACTATTTTAGACATTTTTCTAAATTGAAATTGATGAATTTCTATCACTTGTCTACAACCCTTTCCGCTTTGATATTTTAAGAAAAATCGGTGATTGGTTATATTTTCTGGTCTTAACGAAAGATACTTTCGATAAACATTCAACTACATCTGATTAATTACAGATGATCTTGGTTTGTTGGTCTTCGAATCAGCTCAGATCTAGGCCTTCTATATCGTGTTGAGTCATCCGGACTAACTCTTCCATTCTACAGTCTCCAGAAATACCAAATATTAAAGCCACTTAAAGAATAAATAAATATGTTATCTAAATAGAAATTAAAACGAAAAATGAGAAATAAAACTTTCTATGTTTTTATACCACTTCTATTTGTAACCAACGTTACTGCAGTTTCGTCCTATATGGACATTATCAAACAATACAATAATCTGAAATAATAAATAACACTCCTTAAATACCCTTAATTCTACCCGAGGCCTGTCTTAATGACTAACGGTCATTAATGACTTTTACCTGTACCTTGTTTATTTGCGCTGCCTTATAAACCGGTGAATAGACCAAATCCAGTTGATCATTCAGTAGGTTACATCCACAATATTTATGTTTATGAATTTCTAGGGATTCTAAATAATTCAGTTTCCAACCCTTGCTTGCATAGTGCAAAATTTCCGTATCGTTCAGACTCGGAAACTTGTGGTTGTATTCCAAGGAATGGTTTGAAAACGTCGAATCATTTTTTCCTAGTCTGAACGGCGTGTGGGACAATGTGGACGTAATTTTTCAAAGAGATACGCTGAACATGAAAGGTCCTTCAGACTATTAAAAAATTATTCGACGCTTTCAAACCATTCCTTGGAATGCAACCACAAGTTTCCGAGTCTGAACGATACGGAAATTTTGCACTATGCAGCAAGGGTTGGAAACTAAATTATTTAGAATCCCTAGAAATTCATGAACACAAATATTGTGGATGAATCCTACTGAATGATCAACTGGATTTGGTCTATTCACCGGTTTTTAATGCAGCGCAGTCACATTGTCGCAAATGAACAAGGTACAGGTAAAAGTCATTAATGACCGTTAGTCATTAAGACAGGCCTCGGGTAGAATTAAGGGTATTTAAGGAGTGTTATTTATTATTTCAGATTATTGTATTGTTTGATAATGTCCATATAGGACGAAACTGCAGTAACGTTGGTTACAAATAGAAGTGGTATAAAAACATAGAAAGTTTTATTTCTCATTTTTCGTGATGATTTCCTACCACGTTGTAACGGCTACTTCCATCAATTAATAGAGATTAAAACCTCGTCAATTTCCTTAACCATTGAATTTTCTTTATCTGAAGCTTTCGGGATGAATTTTTCAATTTCTTTCTTCGTTTAAATCTTAGATTTCTTTGCCCTGTAACCTTGTTTCAATAAAGAACGAAGTTTTGAATATGTAGATAAATCTACATTGTCTTTAATTGCAAGGGTTGACTTCAACATTGAATGCTTGGTCATAATGTTGAAGATTTCATTTTTAAACAAAGGTCTAGGAAGTAGGCTATTAGAACATTTTTTGAGATTGAACTCGTGTTTTCACTCTTTCGATAATCCATAAAACGTTTATATGCATTTTTGTACTTTTCTCTTGATTTCTTTGGCTATAATTCTAATGAAGCAGTATTAACTGCCTCAACCAGCTCTAGAGGAGTCCCAGGAATGGAAATTTCATCATAACTTATCATTTCACTTTCGAGAAACCATCAATTGAATTTATGAGCCTCAATATGTTTCCATAGTAACCCGAGTAATTTTATTACGAATTTCAAACCACCATATTTTTGTAAATAAAATTATTCGCGATTTGTTTGAAATTAATTAAAATCTGTCGAATTTCCTAGCGATTTGCGAAAAAATAGTGTGTTTACCTCGTAGGAAAAGCCACATTCCTGGACTCTGTGTTGCTAAGTCTAGGCTTGCGCCTCGACTTAGCGATATTCACTGTCGTCCAGGAATGTTAAGCATTTCCTACCTGATATGTATTTTCGTACACAGGCCAAATACTTTTGCAATACACTTCAATTCAAATAACTTTTTGACATTCCAACTTATTTCTTATTTGACAATAAGCCGATAGTTCTCCAAACCCGTATTCTGATGTTTTTTCAATACTGAAGGTTTCGTACTTTCAGCTTACCTTACATGGTTATAATATATAACATTATATTCCCTCTCAAAGAACATTAAAACATGTACCTGTCAGGTTTTTTAATAGTTCTGACTGATCTACGTAATGAAGTGATTTGGTTTTCAGATATGCTATTTCCAGCATTATTGTCATGGTCATTATTATTTTCCACCCAAACTTTCTCATTCTGATTTGCACATTGTAAGTCATTCTCACAAGATTCACCTTCATTCAGCTTATCTTCATTCTCTGAACTAGAAGTTTTGCTTCCTGTATCTGAAATCTGGATCAACATCATATAAGAGAGTTGTTTTCCATAGATGTTGTTGCAAAATCATCAGATGAAGTTGAAATCTTACGAACATGATCTATATGAACATATCTTGGTTTATCTCCCACAACTACGATATACGTCACCGGACTTACTCTTATTTTCACTATCCCTTTAGACCAATTATTTTTCTCTCCACGGACATTTTTAACATAGACTTGATCTTCCTCTTGGAGTTCTTTGAATTTATTGGGATGACTATTTTCATTTTTTTTTTCTGTTTATCTTTGACATATTTATTCAAATTCGGTTTTAGTAAAGATAATTTTGTTTTAGGTTTTTGTTTTAGCATCGATTCGGCAGGTGACAATTGAGTAACACTATGTGGAATATTCCTATAAAAGAAAAGAAAATTGTCAAGTTTTTCTTGATTTGTGAGACAGTTTGTTTTATCATCATAAAGTTGTTTCAAAAGATTATTTTTGAAAGTCTGAATACACCTTTCAGTTATACCATTTGAAGAGGGATGCAAAGGGGGAGATTTTAAAACTTTAACTCCATTAGCCGTGCAAAATAAAACAAAATCTTCCGAGTTAAATGGAGGTCCATTATCTGTATGAATTTCATCAGGTAAGCCGAAAGCAGCAAAAGATTGTCTTAAACATGATATTATATTTGATGCATTAGTAGATCTAAGAATCCAAGCATCTATCCATTTACTATGTGCATCTATGAGAATAAGGAAATTTATGTCATTCTTTTTGGCTAAATCCAAATGTAATCTTTGCCATTTACGTGTACACCATGACCATGAAGTGAGAGGAGCTTCAGGAACGTTTGTAGCATTCAATTGACAACATTCACACTGTTTTACTATATCTTCAATATCTTTGTTCAAGTTGTTCCAATAAACATATTGCCGAGCTACTACTTTCATCTTAACAACTCCAGGGTGTTGATCATGGAGTAATCTCAAAACTTTTCGTTGTAAATGTTTCGGTATCAAAACTATATTATTGTATGTTATACATCCTTGATCTAAATTGAGGTATTCTCCTATTCTGAAATGAGGAACTAAATCTGGGTTTTTATTCGATACTGGCCAACCATATGAAATGAAATCTTTGATTGATCTGAGTGTATTGTCTTTCAATGTTTCTCTAGCAACATCTCTCATGCGGCAATTTTCTACCTTCCTTATGTTTGATATCATAATCATATCCCGAAAGTATAACTGCCCAGCGTTGTACTCTGGCAGCAGCCAAAGGAGGTAATGGTTTAGTGGGTGAGAGTAAATACTGTAACGGTTTATAATAATTGATTAAAGTAAATTTTCTGCCATATAAATAATTATGAAACTTTTTTACGCCATGAATTATACTAAGTGCTTCTTTCTCTAACTGACTATAATTTTTTTCTGCTGAAGAAAGTGTTGCAGAAACATACATTACTAGCCTTTCACTTCCATCAGGTAGTACATGTGCTAATATGGAGCCTATTGCGTATGGAGATGCATCACAAGTCAATGTAATTGGATATATAGGATTGAACGCCATCAGGATGTTCGAGCTCAATAATAATTTTTTACTATTTTCGAAAAATGTATTAATTTCTCGATTCCAATACCATGAAACACCTTTCTGCAGTAGTTTATAAATAATAATGTAACAATCCTAAATAGGATTACAACTGTTGAATGTTTTCTGGTTTGGGAGCTTCCAAAATAGCTTTAATTTTTTATCAGTAGGTTCAATACCATTCTCTGAAATTAGGTGACCTAAAAATGTTACTTTTTTCAAAAAGAAATTGCTTCTATCTAAATTATTACGAACATTATATTTTTTGAATCTATCGAACACAAGTTTCAATCTATTCTCCATTTCCCGATGATTTTCTGCGGTTATAAGACAATCATCCATATAACAATGAACCCCAGGTATATTTTTCAGAATTTGTTCGATTACTGATTGAAATATATGCGGTGCCGATTTAACCCCAAATGCAAGTCTTGTATGAGAGAATAAACCAGAAAGAGTATTTATTGTTGATAACCTCCTACTTTCATCGCTGACCTCAATTTGAAAATAGGCATTTCTCAAATCCACAACTGAAAATAATTTTCCACCAGACAATGAAGCGAAAATTTCCTCAGATGTGGGTAAAGGATAATACTGATTTTCAATGACTGGATTGATGGTAGATTTAAAATCTCCACATATCCTGATTTTGCCATTTGGTTTAGGAACCACCACTATGGGACTAGCCCATTCTGACATTTGAACAGGTCGTAAAATTCCTTCTCTGACTAAATTTTCAATTTCCTCTCGTACTCTATCTTTCAGAGCATAAGGTATTCGGTATGGTTTACAGAATTTTCGTGTCACGTTATCTCTCACCTTTACATTTGCTACGAATCCTTTTATACGTTCATTTTGATTGAACACATTTTCATCCTCATTCTTCAATTTATTAATGAAATCTTGCACTTCATTGCTACAAATATTATTATTCACAATCATTATATCAGAACATTCAAACTTTTCTCGCCAATTGGGCATCAGAACATTCAACCATGATCTTTCTAACAAAGAAACACCAGACTCAAAATCAATCACTTTTAACTCAAGACTCTTACTGCACCCATTTTTTACACATTTTACATCAACTGTAGCTTTGAAAACCAAATCATTCACTTGACCAAATAATGTTTTCAGTTTTACATTATCTTTAACTAATTTAACTGTAGGAAAATACTTTTTGAATAATGCCATAGAAAAAATAGAACTATCAGAACCTGTATCTAATTCAAATTCAATAATTTTTCCTTCAACTGACAGTGTAACAATGACCGGACTTGTTTTACCGTTACTCGACTGATGAACTTCTTCAATATTTTTGATCATGGAATAAAATACTTCTTCCTCTGCGTTCTGTGCGTTCTCTGCGTTTTCTTGCTTTGTCTGTAGGTTTTGTTCTTCAAAATCCTCCTCAAACCCTTCTACAAAATGGACCCGATTCCTGCACATGGGAGATTTTGACGTATGCCCCATGGTATTGCAAGAAAAACATTTCCATTGCAATGCAGGACATTTAGAATTATTTATATGGAATCGTAAACATCGTTTACACTTCATATTGATTGACTGTGACGAACCGCTACTGACTGGACCGGAATTCCACTGTTTGAATCTTGATTTAAACTGACTTTGACTTTCAACTTTATTCACCAAATCATTTCCCATGATTTTTGCTTTGTTTTCAGCAAGTTCCATACTTTGGGCTATCTGACAGGTTTTATTGAATGTCAAATTATCCTCAGATAATAATTTTTTCTTTTCTCTGATTTGAGACCGCAGACTAACTTATCCCTAATCGCATCATCTAAGAATTGACCAAATTGACAATATTTGGATAATTTCTTCAATTTGATTATAAATGCATTCCTATCTTCATGGAACTCTTGAGTACACATGTAGAACTGGTACCGTTCAGCAATAACCAGTCTTTTTGGGCAATAATATGCTAATCGGACATTTTTAAGCTGCACATATGTTCTTGTACTGGGTAATTCTGGGGATATAAGGTCTGTGATAATACTATATAAGCCTCTCCACCAACCAAAGTAATAAATAGAGATACCTTCCTATCTTCTTCAACATTATTACACAAAAAAACTGCTCCATTCATTCTAAATAACTAGATATGTAATTTTTCCACTCGCTGTTTCCCAAGTACGAGGAAACATTTTTCAACTCAAAATAAAGGTGTATAACTTTCAAAGGACAGGTAAATCAGTAAATGTGTTCTTTCAGTCGATAACAAAATTACATATAAACTCGTAAATACATATTGATTTTCATATTATTTGGAGGATAAAATTATCTCCGGTTACATAATGAAGGCAATTAGCATGGCCCGATGTAGAACAAAATGCCATTAGGAACTACTGTGCAGCATGTTGCGTCCGTTTTCCAATATCCATTCCAAAAAATAATTTCACCTCCATAAAATGTCATCGGCCATTTCGACAAATCGATGATGCAAGTTGAATTAATTCAGTGGAATGAAACACCGTTTCACTGAATATTAAAAAATGAACTGCAAAAAAGGCAGTTGGTCCCATTTAACGCACCATTTCATCCGAAAAAAAAACGCCTATTTGCTTTCAGTCCATAGCTTTGCTCGACATCTGTGAAATATCCGAATTTCAGTAAATTTCTATTTTTGAGAAAAATCGTTAATGTCTAAAATTACAGTTTCCGAGGAAAGCCTCATAACTGGTAGAAATCTTTCCTTGAAAATCAACGAGTTTCTCTGAAATTTGACCATAAAAATTCAGTATCACATGTGACATCAAAAATAGGATGGCTATGTATGGATGTTCCACAGGGATCCATACTGCGACTGACTCTCTTTCTATTGTACGTCAACAGAAATGAAGATAATACTCCACTCAGATTTCGTTGCGTATGCTGACGATATATCTTACCTAACGGTTTTTAGCCTTCTGAATAAGAAACGTATATCGTCAGATGGCAGTGCTAGTTCTTCTGACGGAATAAATTGAAACTCAGCCCTACTTCTATCTTGGCGATTCTCATAAAGTGCAGGCCCGAATTCAATAATTCGGTGCTCGTTCTTCCAAATTACAAATCTAGATTCAAACTTGTTTGTTCTCGTGGTAATCTGAAAGTTTGCACAAAAACTTCAAATTATTATATAATAGATTGAAAAAATTGAAAAAATATTTAAGCAAAATCTGAAAATCTCTAGAAGATGAACTGTTCAAAGTAATTTACCTAGAATAAATGAAGAGAGTTTTTTTTTTATAAAGTCTATAATTTCTTGAATATGCAAAGCGCTTTCGACTTTCGTCATCTTCAGTGCTTCCTGAAAGTAAATACTCTGATTATGAGGGATTCTTGAAATTGAATTTAATAAATTGGTAGGTTATGAAATTTGGAAAAAGGTTTTAAAGATGGATGAGTACTTACAAGTCAGGTAACAGAAAGAATTACAAGTTTTGAAGACATCTTAAATGTATTTTATAAAATTTTTGTCTTTAATTCGAAAATCATGTTAGAAATTGAAGGCCATGTGGGTATGTCAAGTATTTTGAAAGACAAAATTACTTCATCTGTCAAAGTCGAAGGCTAAAATATAATACCAACTTGTGTTAGTAGTAAATTTAAATTTTTGGTTATAGAAGGGTAGACAACATAATTGAATTGAAGGTTTAATTTTGAAAAAAGGTTGAACTGAAAGGACATATTGATTTAATTTTGATGAATAATTCTTTGGTGAAGTGGAAGGAAATCTCTACACAAGTTCACATGAGTTTTCAAGCAGAAATCATTATTTGAAAGTTCTTTTGAAATTTCCAGTTCTTCGAACAAATCCAGTCTCATATAATTCTTATTATCAATTTGGTGTAAAATTTTTGAAATTCTAATAGGGCTAAAGTTATGATTATTGATTTTTAAATGGTTTCCAAATGCTGACTTATCAGGTTTCTTCAGGTGTTCGTTGTTACGTGTTATGAGAGGTCTGCAAGTTCGACCTCTCTGTAAGAAGCGGGGCAATCAGAACAGTTTTAAGCCTATAAACGCCACTCCTATTTAACAGAAAATAGAGTAAGGTTATTATTATTATTTATCGCTCTGAAGCGACTGATTTTTGGTATCACATTCACTTTTCAGCTGTAGTTAACCAATAAAAACCTACGGAACCACCCCAAATCGTCGGTGAGAATTTCAAGGACGCACTGGATTGGAAAATAAACTGAGAGTACAAAAAACTATGAAAATGTTTATCAGCTAATGTCATGAATAATTTCAACTCAAATTGGATCTATAATATTGGATGCTTGGAAGCTCGTTGTTTTTTTTCTAGAACGATTCATGTAAAAAAATATGCAACTGCATTTAATTTAAATCATTTGAAGAGATTAACATGCTATTTCCACGAGTATTTCTAGTTGTATTACCTACCTTAGTGCAATTTCCACAATGGGGGTGCATGAAAAAGTGAGGCCAGAAGCATTTTCCTTACCATCAAAGAAAACCACTTCCATATTGATACTAATTTTCTGAGGAGATTCTATGTATGTTTAGTAATTTTTGTAGGAATCTAGAACTCATAATTTAAGCGGTGTGGCAGAAATTTGAATCATTCGCCATGCATGCTTACGCAGACACAGTATTGGTACTGCACTAGGTTTCAAATTATTCTATTGTCGTTTTCACCTGAATCTTCATGAGGAAAATGTCTGCCACAAATTACAATTTTCTCACTCAAATGTTCTGCTGGAATCTCTTTTTAATAACAACAACCATAAATCATGCCTTTTTTGTCAAGCTAAAATAATATTTATGCTATTTTTAGCAAAACATATAGGTACATAAAAAATTTCATTATCCATCAAAAATGATTTATTTCAGGTATTTTTCCTTTACACAATACTGAATAGTTCATTGTTTATTTGTACGAAGAAACGGCTTTATTAGAAATTTTCTTTAAAGGAACAAGATTAATGCAAATTCACGAATGATGAAAGAATAACCAACGACAACAAACACCACACAAAATCTGGAATTCTAAAAACCGTTTCTGATCTCTGACAAGAGTGACAGATCTTAGTGACAAGTCTTCCTGTTGATGAAAAAGCACTGTTGCACGGTCATTATAATTACAGTAGCATAGGGTATATTACTGTTTTAAATAAGTTTCTTTCGCGCCTAAAATTCGGAGTAATCTATCTCTAAAAGGTTCTTTTCGGTTTTAAAAAGTCCTAAATGAGCTGTCAAATTCCTCTCTTTCAAATGACATGTGTTTTATTGCCTCATAAGAAAAAACTCTGAATTGGAACACCAAATTATTTTCAAACTTGGCAACGATCTACCCAAACTACACTGATGACGTGCATGAGCACATCGTAAACGGGTCGCATACGCGGCATGCTTTTCGCCGTGAAAATTGGCGGGATTAGTATTCTAGAGTAAGTATATAATATATATTTCTATGGAACGTATACATGAGCAACCGCCCACTTATCTTCGTTCGGCAACGTCAACTGCAACGACTGCGGCTGCGACTCAATCTATAAATCCAGCTTTATTATTTTGAAATTTTGTATATTTGAAAGTTTTTCCATCCTGTTTCGTTCAAAAGTTGTCTGGCTTCCTCCTTTCTTGGCGTCTTTGTCCGTTGTCAACACTACCAAATTTTTATTCACTTGCGATTTTACATCAGTTTCCACGGATCATTTCCTTATCTCTAATTTTTCTCAAATTCTAGCACAAATGACTTTCTTACATGTTATTTTCCATCTCCTAAGAAGTTTTTTATTTTATTTTGTCATGATTGATGATATTTTTTTTTTCATTTCATTCTTACATTATTTCTATTCAGTTCATATACTTCCTCATGTCTCGATATGTCATAGTCACTATTTTGTTTTGTGTCCAGATTATAAAACTTGTAATATATTTATTTATAATTAGTCTAGGTATTGTAATGAAGTTTTTGTTTGGTATTTAATTTTAAAATTGTTTTTGGGTTTGATTTGTCAGTCATTGTAATGTTTTAATATGTGCTGTTGTTCACTTTTAGGTAGTTTTATGTGTGGAAGTCCGGTGGTCCTGTTTATTACGATGGTATTGAATCAACCTACGGCTGAAAAGTTCTCATAAGGTGAAACTGATGATGTTATGGTGGCTATCGGTTTGAGGTAGCTGAAACAAGCTATACAGATGTTGGTAAAGTATAACTACTGTATCTATTTTCCTTTTTACTTCTGAAATTACAAATATTTTATATTTCTACTGTAACGAGATGTGAAACATTGCGTTCCTTTTATAATTTCCATCTGGAATTATATCATAATTAAATAAATTTCACTTCTGATTGAGATTGTTCATTCCAAACATCTCATTTAGATAATTTGTTCCGATTATAGTCTGTTCCAATGTACCTAATTGTTCTGTGATGTGAATTGCAACATTACTGCATTGGTAACACTGCAGATAGAAAGAGCGAGAGGGAAGGCGATTTCTTTTCTTGGAGCCCTTCACCGCCCCTTTCTGAAGAGAGCATTCAAGGCGTTTGGTTGTTTTGAGTTTCCCTTCAGTAAATGTATTGATTTTCCACAACGATTGATTTGAATTCGATTCTTTAATCGAATCGATCTTCATATCGACTTTCACTTCTGCAGATTTTTCTTCAAATGTTTTAAATTTATTTTGGCGGCTTGGCTTCACGTACAGGTGAAACAAAGATGGCCACATTAGCGTCGCTTATAAATGTTTTAAAATTTTTCAATCGTAAATAATTTAATGTAATCCTGATTTCTTATTAACATTTGAATAACGTTCCGTATCGCCTTTTGACTAGTCGGTCCAAAAACGTCAAAATTTAACTAGTCTACAACATAACCTCTAAAAATGATGATTCACATGTTGTGATAATTTTGATTACCACTATTATTTTTGGACTCTAAACATCAATTAGACCTGTTTCTGTTCCTGCTTTATGATTTTCAGTTATATAAAATTTTCCACAAGTTTTCCTGGAACGTTCAGAAAATATCAACCTGCTAGAAGTGTGAACAGTGAATAGGAGCTAAAGGCAATCCTCCTAAACCTGGTTGGTGATCTGTGCCAAGGACTGGTCTGGTAGCTAGGAGTACGGAATTCGTGGGTGAGTCATTGCTTTCATTTCATTTAATCACGGTCTGTAGAAGCTAAACTCATTCATGATTCTCCGAACTCTAGGCTCGATTTATTCTGGATTACTCACTAGCTACGTTCAGATGGAAAGGCCTAGCCAAAGAGGAAATCTAGTGCCCTTGCAACCTTCAATTTGCTTTGTGAAATTTGAAATCGAAGTACTCTTTCAGTACTCTCTTTCTCCTCAGTCAGGAGATAAACTCAAAACAACCAACTGTTTGCTTTGCAAAATTGTTAACGAGGAAGTTTCTCAATCATTCTCTTTCTTTCTCCTCAGTCTGGAGATATTCCATAACTATTTATCTTTAATGATAACAAAGATCAATAATTCAATATCCTTTTGCCAGTCTGAATGACTGTTGAAATTTGAATATTTAATATTTAATTCTTTAGTTTATTGAAAACAATATTTTCATGATAACTATTTTTCTCATGCTCGCTTGAGATTGGATCCTTCTCTAATTTTGTATGAGAAGATTCTAAATTTGAACTTTATCGTAAATTCTTGTGCTTCACACAACTTTAATCTTTTTCACATTGTTTAACTCAGCAAATCTTAAATATGTTATTTTTTAGACAAATGATATCTTTTGTAGAAATATACAATTCTACTATTTCTGTAACAAACTTTTAAGTAAATCCTTGATTATTCTTATCGCACTTATCAATTCGTCAAGAAAATACGACTCAAATCTGATACAAGATACTGGTTTGTGTTTAATTTCCACAGTGTAACCTCAGCATTCAAACATCTGAAATTCGGGAAAGAATCCAATATACCAGAAAAGCTACAACAAACTAGCTAGTAGAGCAGCCCCTGTTTCGTGACACCCTACAAGGCTCCTACATCCAACGTTGAAGTAGAGCTCTGGAGTAAGTCTTCATAGAAGATCGCAAAAACTGATCATAAAAAGTAAACAAACCAGTCATTTGTAAGCGATTATACTCTTTCCAAATTCATAAACTCAAACCATCTCGATTGTAATATTTTTTCAGAGCGTCGATATAATGACATAAGAGCTAGAATTTGAGCATATTGACATGTCGAAGTTAACTTCCGGTCTGACCGGAAGTAACATCAACTTTCTTATTTTAAATGAAAACCCTATTTTTTTTTCGCTTTATTCAGCATTCAATTCCCTTTCTAATGACATATCACAAGTTGGTATCTAACCAGAAACTAGATCAGAAAAAAATTATTATTGAAATTCACCGAGTAGGCCGTGGAAGCAAAATGAAAGCCAAAAATTGAAAAGTTGGCTATGGAAACCATACGTCACTTGATAACAGTTGCTACTACTGTGATATTTTAATTTCATTCGTCGGCGTTATAAAAAGTCGCAAAAAAAAATATTGGAAAAATTGGGAAAAAAGCAATACTCTGTAGGTCCATAACTTAAATAGGAACATACAACTTTTTCTTGCCTGTACTATTCAGCATAACCATTCCTTTCTAATGATATAATAGAAAATAATTTTTTGAACTGAGATACCGAAAAATCCTATTATTATTCTTCAAATAACAAAAAAAAAGATATATCGAAAAAAAAAATTCAAATTGATAGGATTAAAGATAAAATAAATTCAAAACAAATGTTCGAAATGCATTCCCTCAGCGTCAATACATTTATTGACTCTGGTGATATTTTCATGTAAAACGTTTCTCAACATTTGGGGCGTGATATCTTGGAAAGCTCTACGAATTTTTACTTCTAGCTCATGTAGAGTTGTAGGCTGTGTGGAATACACCCTATTTTTAAGATGCCCCCATAGAAAAAAGTCGCACGGAGTAAGATCAGGTGACCTTGGTGGCCACCTGACTGGACCATGGGTTGTTATAAGTCTCTCTTGAAAGCAATTTTGAAGATAATTTCTCGCTATTCTTGAATTATGCGGAGGGACGCCATCTTGCTGGAAGTACATTCTCTCAGTTATTTCCGCTGGTAGGTTGTTAATGAATTCCGAAATTTCATTCGTTAAAAAATTAAAGTATCTCTCTCCGGTTAGTTGGCCTTGAAAAAGAATGGGGCCAACAATATGAGTTCCAACTATTCCTGCCCAAACATTCACACCAAATCTCTCCTGGAAGCCGCCTTGTCGAAACCGGTGCTCGTTTGCTATCGCCCAGTACCTGGAACAAAAGACCGTTCACACTTTTAGCACTTTACACTTCGACTATCGACAATAATCCAAATAAAGTACAGTACCTACCTTGTATTATTCCTGTTAAATAATCCATTGTTGGTAAATCTTGACTCGTCCGTAAACAAGTTATAATAGTTAAATAGGTGATTCTCAGCATTTTGTCGAAGAAACCAATTACAATATTCCAGGCGCCTTTCACCGTCATTTTCATACAAATGTTGATGCAACTGATACTTGAAGGAATTCAAACGATGTTTTTTCAAAATTTTCCTAGCAGAGTCCTTACTTATAGCTAATTCGGCGCCAATCTGCCTTGAGGAAATTGTGCTATCATTTTGTACTAAAGCTCAGTTCTTAATTTTTCTTCAAGCCACTGGAAATACCTTCTTGACGGTTGCTGTCTCCCTGGATATCGCTCTAAATACAATCGTTCAGCGGCATAAGAATTTTTTAAACATTCACCATAAATGAGAAGCATGTCAATTTGTTCGGTTCGTGAGTAACGGGGAATTTTTTGAATATTCCACTAACTGATTTCGATTTCCAAACCCTTTTAAAATGGCAGAATCAAAAACACTACTTCGAACGTCAAAATAATATTGATAGCAGCGTTCGTGACAGCTCTCATTTCTTTTTTGTTTCATTCCGAAATACATCTTAATCAGCCTACTTGTTAATATTTTGGTTCGAATGATTATTGCAATGGAATGATTATTCTGAATAGCACAAACATCGTCCATAGGTAGATATTAGAATATCTATGGACGATGGCACAAACCAAGTACGTTTATGTTCCTATTTAACCTAGAACCTACAGGATATAATTTATCATTCCACATTATTTTTAATTTTATTTTTGCGTATGGCGATAATCTGTTTTGTTATTTGAAGAATAATAATTGGATTTTTCGGTATCTCAGTTCAAAAAATTATTTTCTATTATATCAGTAGAAAGGAATGGTTATGCTGAATAGTACAGGCAAAAAAAAGTTGTATGTTCCTATTTAAGTTATGGACCTACAGAGTATTGTTTTTTTCCCAATTTTTCCAATATTTTTTTTGGCGGTTTTTTATAAAGCCGACGAATGAAATTAAAATATCACAGTAGTAGCAACTGTTATCAAGTGACGTATGGTTTCCATAGCCAACTTTTCAATTTTTGGCTTTCATTTTGCTTCCACGGCCTACTCGGTGAATTTCAATAATAATTTTTTTCTGATCTAGTTTCTGGTTAGATACCAACTTGTGATATGTCATTAGGAAGGGAATTGGATGCTGAATAAAGCGAAAAGAAAAAAAATTGGGTTTCCATTTAAAATAAGAAAGTTGATGTTACCTCCGGTCAGACGGGAAGTTAACTTCGACATGTCAATATGCTCAAATTCTAGCTCTTATGTCATTATATCGACGCTCCAAATTTCACAAACCTACTTCATACAATAACTGAGATATTCCGTAGGCAATACTTCCGTAGCCACCCGGTATAACGAAACCCAAGACCTCCCGTACCAATCTGAGAAGCTCACAGGCACTGCTGTATTAAATGAGCAAGTAACTATTCAAAAAGTGTTTTTGGAGTTACACTATCTTGACAACTTATATCATAACAACATATGTGTATTTTTGGGAATTCTTTCACGGTTTCAATACAATGAAACTATTGTCTGATGAGGGAATGAAGAGAATTTCTATTTCTCATCTTTCATTATACCTGTATTTTCTGTATTTCCATTGGCGTAAACGCGACCATTAAAAAACTACAATATTCCTCATGAATAATGTTTGTTCAACGGTCGTTTATGAACTCAATGTTCACGTACCACTTTCCATATACGAAAAAGTGTATAATATGGAAATTCCATCAGTGTATCGCGAACTGAAAAGAGAATTAATAACGAGTTCTAATGAATTAAGATTATAGTCGCGTTAGGTATAATTCACTAAATAACAGTGGCAGGCAACAAATTGTATAACAAAATAACCTGCTTCGTCGACCCCAGTATGATATACGACAGGTTGTCGTGTTTTCTTATTTTAATATTTCATTATGCTCAACTGCCATTTATCTACACCAACAATCATTACATTATCCGAACGTAGGCGAAATAACCGTTCATTTATTAAAGTGTTAGAAAGTGCTGTGTGGTCGGCGTTATCACTGGTTGAAACTTTTTTGCCACCAAGTAATGTAAATGGTTCGACCTCATCAGCAAGACTGAAAAAGTAAGAGGGCGTGGGTTTTTACTTGAAAGTGATGGTTGTTTATTATGCCTGTTCCAGACCAAGCAGACAAAAAGAAAACACGATTTTGAGACAAAAACACGACAACATTGCGACAAAACTTAAGGTATTCAGACAAGACAAAATTGAGACAAACTGTCCACACCACAACGACAAATGTGCAACAAAATTTAGTTGTGGGGAATCCGTTGTGTAACCATGTGGCGTTTCCACCAGGAGTAAAATTTCAAAAATGTCCAATGTTGGAAAAAAGAAACGCAAACGTTTTTGGATGAGACCAAGCTTAAAAATGCGAGAAAGTTATGGCATAAATGATTTGTTACTCCAGTTACGTGAGGATGATATTGGACTTAGTGGTGAGATTCGTGCAAGCTTCTGTGTTCCACTTTTTTCCCCCGATATTTTTGCAAAGACTCTAGTACGCCACTACCACAGCTTAATAAACACAAACAACAACAGCACTAAATTTGTGTGATTTGTCAATGATCACTGGGCCTCCTACTTTTGTCAGCGCGCACCGTCAACACTGCGACGATAACTTGTCGTAAAATATGCAGACAAAACAGAGACCCTTTGATCTTTACCGACTCGAGAGGGGACTTGCAAATGTTTCCAAATTTGAAAACAAAACAAAAATAAGACAAAAATGTTGCAGAAATGTTTCGAGTTTGTCGCCACTTTGTCGCGAAACATGAATGTTTTTGTCTTGTCGTTGTTTTGTCTGCTTGGTCTGGACCCGGCATTAGGACTATAGGAGATTAATAAATACATTTGTTTTATTCAATAACTGAGAAATTAAAATACATATAAACAATAATAAAATAGCAAATAATATGAACATTATTCAAAAAGTATGAAACTAAATGATAAATTTTTTTGATAAGCATAAATTAATAATTGACAGACAGTATGGATTCAGAAAAAATTCAAATAAAGAAAATGCCGTGTCAGACTTAGATAAAAATATTGTGAGCTCACTGGATGAATCGAAGAATTGCATGGCTGTTTTTCTAGGTCTTGCTAAAGCCTTCGACACGGTTTCCCATGACATACTTCTGTACAAATTATATAACAACGGTATCCGCGGCACAGCATCAAAACTTTTGCAGAGTTACTCATCACAGAGAACACAAAAGGTTAAAATTGATGAAGTCCTTAGCGAGCCACTCGAAATAACCAAGGGAGTTCTGCAAGGGACAGTTTTGGGTCCAATATTGTTCCTTGTATATACAGGGTGGGTCACGGTCGATGGTACTTTAGACGTTTACGGAGAACGGGACATAGGATCATTCTGAAAATTTGGCTGCTCAAGTACAACTACTTGATACTCTTGGTCTATCGATCTAAAATATTTTCAGCAATGCAGCGTTGCCGCTTATACCAGAAAATAGCAGCATCTTTGTTATTTCAAATGGGTCACCCTGTATATTACCGCAATTTTGAACTTGTCATTCTTTTCTGATTATTTCTACCTGAAACTCCCCTATACCTATCTCTAACGGTTTTTGAGATATTGGTTATTTTCCATATTTTTTATCCAAAACATAGCTCGAATTGAATGTTTATTTCTGCGGCATTTGATTTCTTAGGAAGTTGCAATTTTGTGTTTAGTTCATCAAGATCATATACATTGATTCTGTATAGAGGAGTTTGTTCTGCGTCATACAGGGTCGTTCAAAATTCATGATCTTACTGCTAGATACGAAAAGGGTTGAAAGTGTGTTTTTTTTTAAATTGAACATCCTGTATATTATGAAATATCATGAAAGATGACTAAATTCCCTTCGAATTGATATATCATGTTCCTATACCTAAGTAGCTAGAATTCCGAGATAATAGCAATTTTCACTTGTAATCTCCCAAGTGCTTGAATTATTGCCGGAAATTTTTCGAGTAATTACCCGGATTTTGAAATATTTGGAAGCCAATGGTCGGCATTTTGAAATTTTATTGTGAACGTTTTCTAATTTTTGACAGATAATTAATGAAATTATGTTGTAATCGTACAAACTTTTGTTCATTGGTTGTAATTCAGGGTACGTTTCATTGAATTTTCTGCACGTTCTTGCTATAATTCCCTCACATTTTCCATGAAAAATGAAAAATTTCATCAGAACTTCGTTTGAATGGTTATTTCCCTCCATTTCAATTATTTTTTAGTCACTTTCGTTAAGAAACATACGGTATTATTAATAGTGCACTAATTGTCAAATTTTCATAATGTCATGTACCATAACATGACATTTAATAGCCACCTTAGATGAATATGAGAAAAATAAATCGATTTTCACACCTCACTTTTGTAGCCAATAAAAAAATTCGTTCTTGTTTAGATACCATGGCAACCCTAAAAATTTCCGGAAATTTTTATCCAACTGGGTACCCTGGGCAAAATTAATAAGTGGAAATTTTTCTGTCAAACATTTGACATCTGACAAGTTGATATTTTGCTTTAATGTACAAATGGTGGTCTAGTTTTCATATGAAAGGAGATAATTATGTATTTACTAGATATTTGGAATGTGTCTGAAAATATTTTCTCCACGATTATTGCAGAAATTGTCAATTCTGAAATCATATTTCAGAAGAAGTTCAGTACACCATTTTAGACCGGGGGATAGTGACAGATTTTGGGACACGATGTTACTCAGTATGCCTTTTGGAGGACAGTACTGTCCGTATATCCTCGTGATAATAATGCATGAATCAAAGAGTCGTCGTAGGTTCTTCATATTGAAAAATAATAATAATATTTTCGAAAAATTATGTGTTTCGGTACGATTCCAATCAGGTTGCCATGTGTTTTGTAATAAAGTAATAGACGTAAAATACTCGAAAAACCATTGGCATACCATCAGGATGGGCGGAGAATTCCCTTTTCGAAATACAATTTCACGTGACCATACCAGCCATTCGGACCCAACCTAACGGCCTGCCAATCGTTTTTCGAGTATTTTCGTACCCGAATTATAATAATAATTAAAATTATTATTATTATATTTTAATATGGAGAACCTACGATGACTCTTTGATTCATGCATTATTATCATGAGGATATACGAACAATACTGTCGTACAAAAGGCATACTGAGTAAAACCGTGTCCCAAAACCTGTCACTATCCCCCGGTCTATTTGTCACAATTTTTTATCACAAGTCCTCGTAGCTTAGCGGTAGTGTTGCGGCCTATGAGTCGCTAGGTCGATGGTTCAATCCACGATAAGAACATAACTTTTATTTTTTTTTGTTCCAAATTTAAACACATTTATTGATGAAAATTTTGTGAAGGATTTTACATATCAATATTTCAGTGGTTATAAATAGTTCAGGTGATACCATCGTTAGTTATTTCTTATGAATTGTTGGATGATTTTCATTTCTCGGTGTGAAATTTTCTTACCGAATCCCCCTCGTGCTTGAATTAATTGCCGTAAATTTATCTCGTACATGAATTCTCAAAGGAAATTACCCGAGTCGCTTCAAAAACTTCATGTACTCGAAAAATTTCCGGCAATAATTCAAGCACATGGGAGATTACAAGTGAAAATTGCTATTATGTCGGAATTCTGGCTATTTAGGTATAGGAACATGATATATTAACTCGAAGGGAATTTAGTCATCTTTCAGGATATTTCATGATATACAGGATGTTCCATTTAAAAACACGCACTTTCAGCCCTTTTCGTATCTTGCAGTAAGATCATGAATTTTGAACGACCCTGTATAACGCAGAACAAACTTCTCTATACAGAATCAATGTACATGATCTTGATGAACTAAACACAAAATTGCAACTTCCTAAGAAATCAAATACCGCAGAATAAACATTCAATTCGAGTAATGTTTTGGATAAAAAAATATGGAAAATAACCAATATCTTAAAAACCGTTAGAGATAGGTATAGAGGAGTATGAGGCAGAAATAATCAGAAAGAAATGACAAGTTCAAAAATGCGGTAATATACAGGGTGACCCATTTGAAATAACAAAGATGCTGCTACTCTCTGGTATAAGCGGCAACGCTGCATTGCCGAATATACTCGATAGACCAAGAGCAACTACTTGAGAAACCAAATTTTCAGAATTATCCTATTTCCCGTTCTTCGTAAACGTCTAAGGTACCATCGACCGTGACCCACCCTGTATAAATGATATTGGTTATGTGAAAAACTTGGTCATCTCATTTCATATGCCGATGACACTGCCATTATATTCAAGGAAGAAAATTGGATTGAAGTCTACAATAAAGCTGAAATAGGGCTCTCTAGTATTCAAGATTGGTTAAACCATAGTAAACTCAGCTTAAATGTAAACGAAAGCAAATATATCACTTTTTCTCTCACTTCTGAAGATCAACCAAACAAAATCCTGAAAATTCATAAAACTAACTGTGAGCACCAAAACTGTATATGTCCTTAAATAGAAAAACATATTCCTTGAAATATTTGGGAGTTATATTGGATATGAGATGGGATGAACCAGTAATCAAAAGAATGAGACTTATGATACCTAAATTTTGCATGAAAAAAATTTATTTCTTGTATATAAGGCGCTAGTAGAATCAAGCCTGCGTTATTGCTTTGTTGTATGGGGTGGATGGATGGATGGAAATTCGTTTTAAGCATACTACCATAAAAATTGTTCTACCGATAAATTACTTGAATGAACTTGAATTGAAATTGAATTGAATTGAATCATCTTGCTGAAGATGCAATTTCGTGCACACTTACTCATCGAAAAGCACTATACAATGTTTTCTTCATATAAGTTCCACTCGATATTATACGCAATATTTCAGACATTAATTACGTGATTTGAAAGGAAATACTAATGAAGAACTCTAATGACTCTAACGAATTTTACAAATAATGAAATGTTTGGCCTCTCTTGCAGGCTAAACTGAAAAATATAAAGTCTTTCGCTCCAATAATATTCCTGATTTTATAATCAAAGCTTCATCTGACTTTATAGTTGATCCAGTTACTTATATCATCAACATTCCTTTCAAATGAGGTATTTTTTCAGACAATTCGAAATTGGGTAAAATTATTTCAGTCTACAATAATCTGCCATGCAATTATAGGTCCATTATTATTCCTTTTCGAATGTGCTAGAATTTTTAGAGCGTCACCGGAAATAAGTAGTGTATCTCGATAGTTTTTCTGTGAATCAACATGGCTTTCGAACTAACAAATCTATTGGAATATCTTGACGAAGGCCCGACTGGGATCTTCAGTAATTTCAGTCAGACATTCAATTGTGTCAATCTTGATATTCTAAAAACAAGATTGTCAGAATATGGAATAACAGGTAACCCTTTGAACTGGATTGATAGAAAACAGTATGTCACTGTCAAGTGCTCTGATAACAACAATATAGAAGAAGTCATATGACTGTCCTCATATATCAACGGGTGTTCCTTAAGGCTCAATGTTGGGACTTATCATGTTTTCGCTCTATATTAATGAAATAGATATAGTCTCAGAAAGAGGCCAGTTTGTTACATAAGCTGATGACACATCATTATTAATATCAAGTAAATGTGACAGTTCTCTGCAAAATATTGTAGTATAGCTTTGGGTCATTTTTTTAGTTGTTTTAGTCCCAACTCACTATATTTTGATTCTGAAAAAACCAATATAATGACGTTCAGAACCCATCGGAGTAGGTGTGAAGATCTCGATATTATTGTGAATCATGAAATTATCAGTAAAATCAGTAAAATTATAAGAATCAGGAAAATTTCTAGGTATTACTATAAACCAACACCTGGCCTGGAGAAAACACTGCGAATCTCTTGTCTTGTCTTCTTTTCCGTTTCTATTTCATTATCATATATCAATCTTGACTGTAACGCACCTATTGGGACCTCATTGATCAAATGTCGAATCTCGTTTTTGTTATGGTGTTTGTTTCTGGTGAACTTCCACTGCATCAACTTATGTATTATTTTCAAAAAAGTGTATAATTTGAAGAATTGCAAAAATGCCTAATTCCTATTCTTGTACATTTCTTTGAACATTTTTCAGTTATCATGGTGTATTCGATAGGACAAAAGGATGACTTCCATATTCCTTCTGCACGATTGAATGTTATGAGTAAGACGCCATAAAATATGATTTTAAAAATTCACCATGTACTCAACATCTCAATTAGGAATTTTGAAAAAACTATTAAGTAAATTTTAATACAAAATAGAATTTATGCTCTACGGGAATTTTTTATCAGGGTTTCATAGATCATAAGTTTAGGTTAAGTTTTGAATGTTTGACTATTTCTATACACATTTTGACTCTGTCATTGAAGGATATAAATGAATACGAATACGAAGATGTGGGTAATCAATTTCTAATTGCAGTATTTCTGTAACCACTAGCCCCAGATCCATAACAATGTATTGCACTCACTGTTAAGATAGCTTTCAATCCGTTTCAAAATTCCCCGCTTGAATACCCAAAGCACGAAGCTTGGTCATTAACAAACTCTGATTGACTCAGTCAAATGCTCTAGAGAAATCTGGGTAGATAGAGCCAACTAGTATTCCGCTCTCGAAAGCATTGATTATGAACTATTGGAATAATAGTAAGTTTGTGAGTGTTGATCCAACATGGGTGAAGCCATGTTGTTGATCAATTGTATACCAACAGGCTAATGAGATTTATTTTATTATCAGGAAATCAAACAATTATTGATTGCAAACTTAATAATGAGTGAGCCATTTTTCATAATAGTTTTCTTATGGTCTGGGAAATAAGGAGTTCCCAAGGAGTAATCAAATGTTAATCAAATATTAATCAAACTTTTTTTTTAATGAACAGCATGTTCAGAAAATCAGATGTAGTTCAATTTCCAGCTTGGCTTTGGAAGGGGAAAACATTATTCTCTATTAGATATTACAGAAAAATAGAATAATTTTTAACGTAGTTTTTTCCATGTTTCACTTTTCAGCATGAATTAAATCGTCTGGATTACGTTAGGTTAGGTTTGAACGTGAGTGGGCCCATATCAGGCCCTCCATTGTGGCCAATGGCCAATTGTGGCTCACCCTATGGTTATTTCTCTTCCAGTATATCCAATCTCTTGACGAAATTGAAAAATGCATTGGGAGAACAATTTACCAGGTTTTCTGGCCTCACTGTCATATCGCCAAATATTGATAATCTGGTTATGGCCGCTGCAGGGCATGTACGCAGAATGAGTTTAGCCGTCTCATCATCCTCCATGCATAGCCGGCACTCTGCATCTTGTGAAAGTCCGCCAGTACTCGAGTTCTTTATTGTCTGCCCAAGCTGTTATGACATTCTTGGCAGTGCTATATGCTAAACCGATTACCGGTTCTGGTCCAGTGAACGTTGTTTCGGCCCCGCCTTTTGCTAGGGCGTCCGCTATTTCGTTTCTTTCTAGGCCTGTGTGACCTGGTATCCAGACTAGGGTAACGTTGTTGCGTTGCGCCAGTCGGTTTAAGGGGTCTCTACAGTTCCATACTGCCCTAGATTTAAAGCAGTTGGATTCAAGCGCTTTCACTGCTTGACTATCTGAAAATATTTTTATTGTTTTTCGTGAGTGGTGTCGATTTTCCAGATCACTGGCACACATTCCAGTGGCAAATACCTCTGCCTTAAATATCGTTTGGGAAGAGTGGAAGTTGTTTTTATTGAGGTGTAGATCATCAGTTTTCCTCAATAGATAGATACATCGACAGATATTTATTTGCCATGAAAGCGCTACAAAGAACACAATATTTTGTCACTAAAACTAAAAATCTAAAATTCAAAACAAAAAATTAGTGTACATAATATAACTGTAGTAATAACGCACATTCTTCTTCACCAATGGACAAACACACAGACAGACATTCTAAAATATATTATTGGTAGCACCTTTCCCAGTATACTTAATAAGACAATCGTTATGTTTCAAACATGAACATAAAAACTTTTTTAAACTAAAAACGTTCTTATTTTCTTTCTGTAAATGTTTAAATTTGCAGCAGATCTGATTTCTAACAGCAGTTTATTATAAATTAAGCTTCCAGCACAATAAGGTGATATTTTTAATGTTTTGGTGTTATAATTCTAGATATAGATGTTCCCTCCTCGTGCCCTCCTCGTCAGATACCTACGCACATACTGATTGAACTTCACTTTATCATTGTTTATATAGAAGTAAGATAGTTAGCCAACCTTATGGGATTTATATTGGATTCGCATCCAAGTCATGTCGTAACTTCAGTGTGTTGGCCTCCAAGTCTTGTCGTAACTTGATTGAAACAATGGGACAGCATTAAAACATTGTTTATATAGAAGTAAGATAGTCAATGCCTGTGTAATTTATGTTGGACGCAAACGCGAGTGTCATCTAGCGTGATTAGTTACAAACATGAATATTTGACGTCATTTTAATGCAGGTTCCTTAAAAAAAGTCTGATTTTAATGCTGTCCAATTGTTTTAATCAAGTTACGACACGACTTGGAGGCCAGATCACTGAAGTTACGACATGATCGGATGCGAGCTCACTATCGCCATCTACATGTCTCATCCATTTTGATCCAATTATAATCCCATAAGGTTGACTAACTATTTAAAATCGGGGTTTTTTGAAGAAACCTGCATTAAAATTACTTCAAATATTCATGTTTTCAACTAATCACGCTAGATGACACTCTCGTTTGTGTCCAATACCTTTTCCACAGGCAATGACTAACGATCTTCTATTTAAACAATGACTTTATTTTTGTGAATGAAGCACGAGATTTTGAAAATGTATATTCTGGTCACAGTCAATATTCTCTGTTACTGTTACATTCTGTTACATATAATGCTTACGATTCTTTTCTGTATTGCAAAATGTCTGTAAATTATATTATAACTCCAGATTAAGTAGACAAGTGAATAAGAACACCTTCTTTAGCTCAAGTTGAGATTTCTTTCTTCATGCTTAGAATAGCAAATGTATTTTTAGCAAGCTTGGACCACATTGAGTCTATTTCTCGATGAAATGTTAGAACGATGATTGTTCCAAGAAATTTTAGTTGTTCGCTGGTTTCCATAACACTCTTTTTTGGCAGGATATATGTCCTAGTTTATTATAAAAGCATAATAACTATTTTGTTTACATCCAGGATCAAATAATTCTTGAGACACTAACATTTTGAGAGACTACAACTTTTTAAGAAAGATTATATTGACGAATGAGAATACAAAACTCAAAACCATCATAACCTAAATAATAGAATCAGCATTTTTGACACTCTGTATGCGAAATCTTGTCATAGCTTGGATCTGGTTATTGGATTATATTTTGAGGATGCAGAATCTAAAACATGGCAAACTTTAAAATAAAGCTGAAAGCTCTGGTCACAATTAGAAACCTTGTACCAAGTACTACTCCAAGTCCCGTTTTTCAATGAGACTCAGATGACTGACAACGTAATCCCTGGCATGAGTTGTAACAACTATATACAACTATTAATAAATATTATGTCTCTAAACATACGTTTTTTGTGTAATCGTTACATAACCATTAGTAAAGGAATTTGTTCATGTGAAATATCATTCGTATGTTTTGAACAACTGAACAAACTGATGCGGCTTTTTATAGCCCTCCCCCCCCCTGGTAATTTCTGAACTGTTTGACGAACAAATATGGAGCAAAGACCATTTTGAATTCAATTCACATTCCGAGCATTTTTTTTTTTTGTTTATACGTATTTTTAAACGTTAGATATCTTTGCTTTTCAAAATTTTCAAGTTGATGTTCCCCTAGCACCAACTGTAGAGTAATTGTAATGTATTTTCTCTCAAGAAATAGTTTTGGTAATACCATTAAAAATTTTTTTTTGTCCCATTGTTCCACATCAAACCGTTCAAATCATCGAAATGAGGGTATCATTCAGATCCGCACTTACTGGATATTTCGAATGCATATGGTGAAAAATGTCCGCGAAATCCAAGAAAATTTAGATGGTTGAAAATAAAATTGAATTATCACCTCAACGATGTGTCACTGACTACACATGCTATTTGAAATTTTCAAATTGAAGTGCCTACCCGCCCCTCCATCAAACAATTACAATGTCTATCGTTTCAAAACGTAGTATCGGTGATAACATTCAAAATGATTTTTGTTTCAAACCACTCAAAAGTTAAAAAAAGGTGCACTGTATAGTTGTGGATAAAGTAAAATAATCAACACGTCATCATTATATGCGAGTTTGATATACTACCATTTATTCATTCAGGGGTATAATTGGAAAAATCTCAAAACTACTAGCACAACGCAATAGTTGTACCCTAGTCTGGATATCAGATTACACTGGCCTAGAAGAAAATGATATAGCGCACGCCCAGCAGAAATGAAGGCCGAAATGGAGTTCACTGGGCCATAATCTGTAATCGGTTTAGCATATAGCACTGCCAGGAATGTTTAAACACACAGGGCAGATGATAAAATACTCAAGTATTGGAGCAGTCTACAAAGCTTGGCTTAATACAAAACATGCATTACATGCGAAAGGAAGCATCAGGATATCAGATTTATACTGGGTTTGGTCAGGAGCCACTGAAAACTGAGACACATGCATAAAATTGGCTTACACCGAGTACAGAATGCCTATATGCATTCTCTGCAACGCAAAATATAAGGTTTCCCACATTCATTTCCGTCATATACAGGGCAATTCAAATTCGACCCCCACCATTGGGATCTCCTAAACTACAGGAGATACGTAGAGGCTTAAATTGGGGCAAAGTTGCGTATTCTGGTGCTTAACAAAATACTGTTTTGAAACTTGAAAATTTCCGAGTATTTCCGGAAATATCGGGAAAAAACTGAAAATCGGAATTTTCGTTAATATTTTTTTCTAAATTTATTTGACAACATAGCTCAAAACCAAAAGTACATTTTCATAGATACTTTTTTCAGCTACACGTTTTCATGTTCAGATTTACTATCCGACGATTCGTCTTCTGGAATTCATCATCAACTTTTTTTTCTGTTATGGGCGCCATATTGTTTTTTCATACAGAAAAATAGTGATTATCATTCTGATTTCATTGATGTATAATTTGTTATGATTTGAACTTCTAAAACCACAGATATTAAAAAAAAACAACTTCATCTGAGATGGTCTCTTGACTCCATCGAAAAATTTTGTTTAATAAACACTAGTTGTCAGAACTCATTAAACATCATAAGTTTACACAAATACTTCAGTCGAAATGTTCTCATTCTCAAATGAAGAAAAACGAGATATGTTGAAACTTAATTATAAATTTGATAGAAATAGTACGAAAACAGCACAAATTTATTTTGAATTATATTCGGAAAGACAACAGCCGGATAGAACATTATTCGGAATTTTGGACAAACACTTGGCTGAGTACGGTGCGTTTCAAAAACCAAGAATGAAATATGGAAGCAGAATGGAACAAAATATTAGACGTAACTTATTAGCCGAGGTAAAATAATTGTTCATTCCATATTCGAAGAAGTATAATTATTTTTGGTACTTCTTTAGATAAATGCAGATCCTTTCAAATCAACACATCAAGTCTCGGCAGAAGTGGATGTGCCACAGACGAGCGTTTGGAGGGAATTCAAAAAAAGCGGTTTGATATGTTATAAGATACATATTTCATAAAAATTACATCCAGGTGATCCTGAGAGAAGGATGAATTTTGTAGCTGGCTCTCGAATAGGGTAGACCCTACAAACTTCTTGAAAAACATTATTTGGACCAACGAAAGTACTTTTTCGAACTGTAGTGTTTTTAATATAAATAATGAGCACATTTGGAGTGAAAATAATCCACGACACTTCAGAGAAGTCAGACCACAAGTTCGGTTTCGTTTCAATGTGTGGGCTGGAATTTATGACGACCGAATACTTAGACCTCATTTCTTCTCTAATACTTTGAACGGGGAAACCTATCTTCGGTTCTTAAGAAACGAATTCGAAGAATATATGGAAACGTTTCCCCTTGTTAATTATAACAGCTGCTGGTTTCAGCAAGACGGGGCTCCTCTACACAATAAAAAAGCAGTTTGCGAATATTTACACCAAAGATTTCCTAATAGGTGGTTAGGAAATTCTGGACCAGTGAGGTGGCCGGCAAGGTCATCTGACCTTACAGTTTTGGACACTTTCTTGTGGGGCACTTTAAAGAACAGAATCTATGAAGAGCAAGAATATGACACAGTAGATGAACTTATAGACAATATCATCACGCAATTCAGGTCTATCAGAAGAAGGGATATTGTTAGGGCTGTTCTTAATTTGAGACGACAAGCTCGGTTATGTATTCAAAAGGAAGGCCATCATTTCGAACACTTGTTGTAATACTTTTTGTGCATTTTTTACAAGCTCATGATTTCATTCTTGTTTTTTGAAACGCACCGTACTCAGCCAAGTGTTTGCCCCAAATTCCGAATAATGTTCTATCCGGCTGTTGTCTTTCCAGATATAATTCAAAATAAATTTGTGTTGTTTTCGTACTATTCCTATCAAATTTATAATAAAGTTTCATCATATCTCGTTTTTCTTCATTTGAGAATGAGGACATTTCGACTGAAGTATTTGTGCAAACTTATGATGTTTAATGAGTTCTCACAACTAGTGTTTATTGAACAAAATTTTTCGATGGAGTCATGACCATCTCAGATGAAGTTGTTTTTTTTAATATCTGTGGTTTCAGAAGTGCAAATCATAACAAATGATACATCAATGAAATCAGAATGAGAATCACTATTTTTCTGTATAAAAAAAAATATGGCGCCCATAACAGAAATAAAAGTTGATGATGAATGCCACAAGACGACACGTCGGATACTAAATCTGAACAGGAAAACGTGTAGGTAGCTGAAAAAAAGTATCAATGAAAATGTACTTTTGGTTTTGAGCTATGTTGTCAAATAACGATAGAAAAAAATAAAAACGAAAATTTCGATTTTCAGTTTTTTCCTGATATTTCCGGAAATACTCGGAATTTTCCAAGTTTCAAAATAGTATTCTGTTAAGCACCAGAATACCCAACTTTGCCCCAATTTAAGCTTCGACGTATCTCCTGTAGTTTAGGGGATCCCAATGGTGGGGGTCGAATTTGAATTGCCCTGTATACCACATTGAAAGAATCACGAGTGGAAATTTCTTTCCGAAAAATATCATTGCTCAAAATATGCTTTAAAATACACAACGTAAGTATATATAAATGAAACCAGAAAATAGTTTTGAGTTCGATTTTCAATTACAGCCGTTCCCGTTCGTTTCTGAAAATCAACAAATTTCGAAGACACTACTATTGGCGTACTCTCTCGAACCCAATCAGCCAAAGGGCGTATTCTTATCGGATTGATTATGAAGTGAAACGGCAATGCTATTGGTTGCTCGGAATTCTCGGGAGAGTATGTGGCGCAAGAAAGACGCCATTTGAATTTTGTAGCTTAAATATTTTTTTTTTATCAAAAAATTAACAATAGAAAAAAGAAAATTGACAGCATAGTTTTCACAAGTTGCAAAATCGATTATTAATATTTTTAAAATTTCATGTTCTCGCCTATTGTAATGAAATATAAAAAGCTACACTAGCTACACTAGCTAGCTACACTAGCTACACTAGCTATAAAATCTTTTATTATCAAAATTAACCATTTTAGAATAAATCCGTCCCTAAACAGTATGTTCAGTAAAATTTTATCAAATTTCCAAAATATTTTCTCAACCTTCTAATAAATCCTCATATCGAGAATCATGTCAATCATGCCTGACAATCCTGACAGTGGTCATCTCGAGATGGAAGTGATCCAGGTTCTCAGTGTCCATATCCTCGTGGTCATTACGAGGGTTGCTATTTATGTATTGAGAATTGGCAACACTGGTGTTGCTAGGCGCGATCCAACTGCGCTATCGCAAAGTTTGACATTTTTGACAGTATACGTAATCAGAACTTTTTGTCATACATACGCTATTTGTATTATTAATAGACATTTGAAAATTGTATCTCGGCCAAAAAATGGAGCTAAATCGTGAATATTTTCATGCCATGATTTTTTACTATTTTCTACGTGGATTATCTCAACAGCAGTGTGCCGATCAACTTGCTGCAATTTTTGCTGATGAAACACCATCCAATGCCACAGTATATCGGTGGTTTAGTAAATTCAAACGTAGCCGTACTTCGCTGGTGAATGAAGTTGAAGATGGACGTCCAAAATCGGTTGTTGTGCCAGAAAACATTGATGATGTGTCCAATCTGATAATGCAGGATCGTCTTGTGACATATCGCGAGATCGAGGCATCCCTGGGCATTAGTATGACAAGTATACAAGAGATATTGCATGAACATTTGGCAATCAAAAAGATTTGTTCTCGTTGGATTCCGCACAATTTGACAATCGATCAAAAAAAGATTAGTGTAAATTGGTGCAAGGAAATGATTACAATATATGACCGCGGTGCATCAAATGTAGTTTATAACATATACACAGGTGACGAATCTTGGATTTATTGTTATGAGCACGAAACTAAATAGCAGTTGACTGTATGGGTCTTTCAAAATGTACCAAATCCAACAAAAGTTGTTCGTGCTCGCAGCACTTTGAAGCAAATGGTGGCCTATTTCTGCGGTTTAAACGGTCATGTGGCAACCGTGCCCTTAGAGCAACGTATGGGTCTTTCAAAATTAACCAAATCCAACAAAAGGTGTTCGTGCTCGCAGCACTTCGAAGCAAATGGTGGCCTGTTTCTTCGGTTTAAACGGTCATATGGCAACCATGCCTTTGGAGCAACGTAGAACGGTAAACACTGAATGGTACACTACTATTTGTTTGCCAGAAGTCATCAATGAAATAATGAAAACGAACCGTCCACGAAGGATAATTCTCCATCATGACGATGCGACCTCACACACATCGGCTCAAACAACCCGCTATTTGAGCACTCAAAACGTTGAATTGATGGGTCATCCGCCGTACAGCCCTGATTCAGCAACCAATGATTTATATTTGTTCCCTCAAGTGAAGAACAAATTACGTGGTTGACGCCACAAGACGCTGTTTATGCATTCAAAAACCATGTTTTGGAGTTACCTACTTCGGAGTGGAAAAACTACTTTGCCAATTGGTTTAATCGAATGCAAAAATGTGTAAATTTGAAAAGAGGGTATTTTGAAACACAATAAAGAAGTTTCTACATCTCAATTATTGTTTTAATTCTTCATTCTCAATACATAAATAGCAACCCTCGTACATGAAACATTTGACTAATTTTTACTTATTCCACTTATAATTTGGACATTTTATTATTTCCGTTCAGTTTTATGATGGCCATAGAAAATATTTGAATATTTTAATGATGTCATAAAACTTTTGACACTATTTTGGTTCATTAAATACCGTCTAGAAGAACCTACTTGCATTTCGGTAGAAATAGTTTCATTCTTTGATTTCATAGCGTTTCTCGGAAGTACATTTCAAAACTTTGAAAAAACCTCATTGTTAGTTTTATCATAGAACGATGGCATGAACTTGAGGAGTGCTATAAAACCATAATAAAGCTAATTTTCTGTATGGATTATTTCAAGACCAAAAATGTTTGTGGGGTATGTGTATACATCAGCCATTGTAAAAGCTTCATGAAAACAAAATATTATAAACTCCTTTCTGCTTCATTTCATGGCATGCCATGTTTCACATATGAATTCATGCGTATGAGGGAGATTTTTCATAAATATTTGTTTTGTGATTGAAAACTGTAGGAGATTATCATGTCTAGTGATGTATATTCATGACTATCCGAATTCGTTGTGGAATAATTCATTTTTGCTTTAATGAATAGGATTTATTTCAAGGCACTGTCGAAATAATGTCTGCATGAATCGTTTCGATTGATTCCAAATATCAAGCGAATAATTTTTTTGTGAAATAAGCAATCGCCAATATCGGTGTATATAAGAGCATAAAACATATTCAATAAATACTGTCTGTCGAATTTTATTTTCAACTTAAATAAAGCAAAAAATAATCCACTATGTAGCCTCTTATTAATTAAGTTGATATAATTTCTGGAATCAAAAGATTTACGCCTGAACTTCGTTGATTCCGCGTTTATCATTGAAAATTTCAATTTATGTAGTTATACATCAATTTTTAGTCGAATATTGCATGAATTCAGTTTTTCATTGTTAATTATAAGGCGAATATTTATATACCTGTTATTGAATTTGTTGTGGAAAGTTTTTATCTTGTAATCAAGTTCATTCTGGTTTCCGGCTATATTGCCATCAGTAAAACATCAGCAATACCAAACAATTTGTTTGAATGTGTGCATAGGTAAGTCATAAAGAGCCTAACTCTCAACACCACTTTCACTGTCCTTTGACTTCTATGTGTAGAAGCTACAATAGTTTACAAAATATTGATATATTCTTTTTACCTGTATCTCAGTTCAGGAAAGCACTTTATAATGCACTTATCGGCTTTGTTGCTTTGTTCACGTTACCATTTTGAATTAAGATATTTTGTGATATTATGTGAATAAAGATTATTATTATTATTCACTACTTGACTGATTTAGACTGATGCTAACAAGTTACAATGTTACGTGGTATGTTATGATAATATAGATTTTGTTTTACTTTTCATGATTAATATAAGCTTTTTATTTTGTATTATATACTCCTGTAAATGGGTCTTATGACCTGTTGGATATATTTTCTCAATAAATAAAAATGAATAGATAAACAAGATGACAATAAGTGGACCCAGTACGGAACCCTGAGTAACTCCTAGATCAACCTTTTAGAATTTTGAAACAGTTTCATTGAGTCGTACAGCAATTTTTTTGTTGCTCAAATAAGACATAAACCATGATATGATATTACCATAAATTCCCAGCGAATATAACTTGGTTTTCATGAAACTTAGATCTAGGCAGTGGAAATTTTGGTCAGGTCGAAGAAAAGTGCACCTACGAGCTTTCTCTGATCTAGATATTCGTAGACGTATTAAAAAAATTTGCAAATAGCGCTTTCTGTCGACCGTCCTGGATGAAATCCATGTAAGTCCACAATTATTTCATGTTTATCATGATGAGATGAGCCTGTTATCTTCAGTTTTCTCAATTACTTTGCTGATAATTTCACTCGCCGTATGAAACCCTCCTTTCCTGCAATATCAGGACCAATAAGGGACGTATGTCTCGACCACGTAGCCGAGTTGTTAAAGCGACATTATTTCAATCACTTTGGCTGCCAGTCGGCGATGGTGCAAACCACGACGACAGCAGAAATTTTTCTGATGGCCCGAGAAAGTGCTAGGACTCGCACGTAAAAAGGTAAGACCTCGTTAATCCTTGGCTCGCACAAGTTTCGACTTCTGAGGGCTGCCGTTCGTAAGGGGACGACAGCTGGTTAACGGAAGAAACATTTTTAACAAAAAAAAAAACAAAACAATAATACGCAGCTCCTAGCTTTCGAGCCGGTAATACCACTTTGTCATGGCAACCACGTATTCAAACAACAACGGAGAATATAATGTCATCTTGCCAGACTTCATGTCTATTTGGCATTATCTATAAATATTGAAGAATTCACGACAATGGAACTTTTTCTACTTTATTATTTCGTGAAATTATCTCAATACATACTACTCGTGCTCACAATATTATCGATAATTCTGTCAGAAATCTTAAACTCATCAAATTGCTTCGAGGACTCGTGGTGTTACGAAGCAACTTGATCTCGTTAATTTCTGACAGAATTTCTATCGATAATATTGCGAACACTCATGGTATTACCCCCGATAGCACTTGGTACAGTTCTTTGTCGGTAATTATTAATACCTTTATGAATATTGGTGTTACATTTCCATGGTAACTCACCTGATCTTACGCTTGTATTAATTATATGTGATAAAAATTCTGCAATTTGATGGGCTAGGCATTCAACAACTTTGATTGATATCAAGTCGACTCCAACTGCATTTGTTTTCTTCCAATATGTAATAATATCCACAATTTCTTGATTAGAAACCGGCTAAACATAAAAAGAGTTACTATTATTCAGAATAAATTTTTTACAGGGTTTACCATCTGGGTAACCAAAATGATTTTCGATTGCCAACCAAACAGTTTTTGAAAAATTCTCTGAAAAACTTCTTTTTCTAATTATGTTCCATACTCGTTTTTGTTTGGCAATATATCGTTAACAATAGCTCTATAGTCATTCAATTTATTAAGAAAATTTTAAAAAATTACATTCATACCAGCTAGAGACTCCAGAACACACAAATCTTCTGAAGTGAGATGAGTTTGCATATTCTTCAGGTTGTCTATTCCAATGTCTCTCTGAATGCATCTTTATTTTCGGTTTCAGCAGATTCCTGATTTTCAGCATTGAACCGTAGTGATTAGCCAACATGAAGTTAAGGATGAATTCGTGAACCTGTAGTCAATTTTGGCAGTGGATAATCTCCCACCAATATTTCTTGAACACTCTTGTTCGGTGTTTTGAATAATAGGATTGCATGAAATCAAGGGATTTGTCCTTTTCTATTGAATCTGCTGAGATATAATTATTCATGTCACCACTTATAATTATATTCTCATAGTGAGTTTAACAATATTCTAATATTTGCGTGATTTGACTGATAAACAATTCCAGGATGCCACTTGGAGGCCTGTACATAATAGATATAAAATATTCATCGTCATTCACACATTGTTGTATTGCACACATCTCTACATGCATTCAATATCAGGCTTTACAGAAAACATCTGAATTTTTAAAATCTATATCTTTGCTAGCCAGCATCATAACACAACCAAATGATTTATTCTAATGAATAAACTAGCGATGAAGTAGTTTCTGAATTGTACAGAATCAACATTGAAACTGGTACACCAAGTTTTAGAAAACCAAGTTATTTAAGGAGCATGTTGGTGAACTATAACCTCCATTTCATCCATTTCATGCATTATTATAGTATTCATCTCGGCTGTCGACCGAGTAGTGAAACCCAACGTCTGTACAACCGTAATATTCTAGGATGCATCGATGGAGAACAAAATTTCCAAAACTGGTCTGTAGTTGGTTGTCTCTTCGAATCAGTCGAAGTCCTGCTATTCTCCCCAGAGAGCTCGTGCAAAGTTGTTCTTTCAGATTGAAGACATTTGCGCATATATTAGAGAGATATAACTCAACTTCGGTCGAGGTATTAGCAAGGTAAGTAGTTGTCTATCTTAGGACAAATGCTGCAAAATCTATACAAAAGTATAGACATTTCTGGAAGGATTGTGGTCTACTATTTTGTCACTGGTTTTCAATAATCTCTCTACAAACTTCAGTGACAATTTTTTCGTTAAGCAAAAAAATTCTAAATATACGAAAATAATTCTCATATATTGAACATTTCATATCACCATAACGTTCGTTCTAATACCTTTCAAAGTAATCTAGTCCTGAAAGTCAGTAGGAAGCTTCCAGCACAAAAACAAAATGGTCCACAAAGTAAAACTCCTGTCAATGTCGTTCAGTCCTTCAAAATACACACCTGTCAACAAAGTCATTCACGCGAAACGTTCGAAGGAGGTAACTGACCGCCCCCACGCCAAAATACGCGATATGATCCGACGTATCGACTTGAAAATCTCGGATAGTAGGTCCCGTTTGCGACGAAGTTAGCAGCAAACTGACGCGACGCTCGCGGCGCTGCAGACGATCACGACCGACGCGCAGATAGACTTCGTCTGTTTTTATTCTTCTGCATAAATATGGCACGTTTATTAATTTATCACTTCAATTTCATCCTGTATGGAAACGTCTAAATCATTCCCAGGTTCCGCTTTTCATGCACGTGTGGATTATTTTTAATGTCGGGAAATATTTCAGATACAGTCGCTAACTTCGTTCTATACAGGTCACAATCCGAAGATAGCTGAACATAATATTATTACAATATTACTCGGGAATGCTCTACATAATATTACTTCAGGAGTTTATGAACAAACTGAAGAATTGAATCATAATAAAAAATAATGTAACTGGAAACTTAGTAGGACAAATGTATATCAAATCTACCATAATTTTATGAAGAATATCACAGATCAAGTTAACTTAATTTCTCCCTTGAAACTGTTCAATTCCAAATAATTCACCATGGTGAGTTGAAAATATAGCAAAGATTAGAGACAGAGCATATACAATTTTCCGAAATGTATACTGTAGATAAAAATAAGAGGCTCTTTTTACACAAAATGAAAGGCGCAAACGGCATCACTACTTTTTATAAGATAACTCCTAAATGATAATCCCCGTTTTCGCCACAGCAAAAACGTTTTGTGCAATTTTTTAAACAACAAATAGTGAAAAAAATTAAAACTTTTTTGTTATTTACGAATATCTCAAAAATTAATGGAGGAATCATTTTACAGTCAAAAACTTTTGTAGAAAATTATAAAACCTACAAAATGGTTTTTTATACAACCGGTTCGGTGCATTTTTCACTGAGAAAATCCAGGAAAATCTTGGAAAAGGGACCATTTTTTAAAAATTCATAATTTTTATAAATCTGAAGCTAGACAAACAGTATTGCGGAAACTGATAGATAATAACATGTGGTTCAACTGTTGATGGTTCTTGTCCGATTTGTAGTTTTTGCACAATCGCGTTATAAACAATTTAACGGGCAAATCTTTCTAAATGCGCCGATTTGAAGAAGATCATCTCATTCAAATTCTATGAACGGCAAATGGAAGTAGAGTATAATTTGGGAGTATTTCCGCCTAACGGGAAAATTGCAATCCCCATAAAAGGGAAAAAACCCTACCTAGCAACTACAACAGACCTATGAAACTGTTACATTATAATTTTGATCTCCAAGGTCATCAAAAGCCCTCAAGGTGATGAAATATCTAGAACGAACAGAAATTATGAAAGATCAATAATAATATGGTTTCCAGAGCCGGATTTTCGGGGGGCAGACTGGGCAGCTGCCCGGGGCCCCCACAAAAGAGGGCCCCCATACATATTAGAATAATCCGCACATTAAGAGAATAATATTATTTAATGCATTATGCAAACCATTTGTATATTACAATTATAATTAAAACTTATTACCAAGGCGCCACGACACTGATTACTATTGCAGTGGAGCAGTAGGCGTAGGAATGTAGGAACGAGCTTAAACGAGTCAAATCGCTAGTTACCGACCGAGATGTAGTAGATTTTATCGTCCATCACCAATACGCGAGCTATCGCTAACCCAAACTAATAAGAGAGCAGGTGAATTTAGTGTAATTTTGCAAATTTAGTAGTCTGTACGTAGGTTCTATTTTATTTTTCAAAGGATTAAATTTACCAGGGGTCCCCCGACCACACTCGTTTTTGGAATACTTAATTATTCACTAAAGTAATTTCAATGCATTTTCAATTCAAGTTATATTTTTCAAGTCATGTTTCGACATTACTTGTTTATTTCAGGATATGGATCGACAAAAGGGAAAGCGAAATTATGAGAGTGGCGCTCAAAAACGCAAACTCGCTCAAGAAAAGTGCCTGGACTTTAATCACTGATCTCAATTTACATATTATCATTTCACTTTGTATTCGACCAAATAACTGATATTTATTTTGTATTACATATTTTCACATGCGTATTATGTATTTATGAAAGTGGAGTGCTTTTTTTTCTGAATGGTAGAAAGTAGGGCCCCCAAACGAATTCTGCCCAGGGACCACACAGATCTGAATCCGGCCCTGATGGTTTCGCTTATGTCTCGCATCTATTGCAATTGAAAACTATGATTCATTCGAGGTATATAATATTTGCGTAAATATTTACTTCCTCTTGTTACTATATTGCCGATTTGTTGATATTTTGAAGGAAATTTTTTTGCAAAATTTGTAATGTTATATACGTAGACACAATGAACAGTCATAATTCCTAAGTTGATGAACAACTGTCTGCAAGAAGTATAATTTCTTAGATTAAGCACAGTTCTTATGATTTTTTTCTCACAGACGACTATGTCATTTGATGTTGGTGAATGATACCAGAATATCATCAATCCACTCTACAACATGGGACACTGTTACATTAGATTTTCCATTCAGAGTACAAATATTCCTTTCCGATATGTCATCTGGAAACAGAAAAACTGAACTGAGGTCAATATGGGAACAAACATCATTAATGAATATCAAAAACGGAATTGGGCCGAGTTTGGAGCCCTGGGGCACTGAGGCATCACTATATCAATTGTACTTTGTCAAAATAGTATACCGAAGACTCACCGTTATTTTTATAAGAGATGCCGACTATTTGTTTTTGGTAACAGATTATTTGCTTTTCCTCTGTCAATTGCATTAACAATTCAGGATCAAAATAAATACCAATTACTTTATTTCCTGTTATGTAATTGAGAGAATCGTGGATAGCCGATTTGGTAACCCTATTAGGAATAAAACCGTAAAAATAAATCACCAGTTTTTAATTTTCAATAAAGTACGATAGAAACCTGATGTAAGTAAAGCGTTAATTGTTTTTGAGGAAGCTGGCACTATAGAAATTGGTTAATATTTCAAATTTCATTATTTTTTCCATTCTCATATACTGGCACGATTTTTGCAATATTTAGAGCATTGGAAAATGTTTTAGTGTTCATTAATTATATTCGATAAATTAGGATTGAGAACAATAGTCGATATCTCATCAACACCAACTGAAAATGTTGGAGGAATGGGCAGTATAATACTCCGAATTTCGTCGGGCATGTTGGATTCAAAAACATGGTGGCTTTATGTTGACAGGTTCATTTGGTTGAAAAAACTACTTGAGAAATACCTTGATGTATCAAAGTGATCACTGAAATTATTTGCAATTTGCTGCGGATTTGTAATACATTCATCATTATTTTTGAGGTTTGTACTTTCCAAATAATTTTCTTGTTATTTCTCCGAATTATAGATTATATTGTCATCATACACTGTTTTAGCTTTGTTTATCGCATTTATTTTATCTTTGGCATTACATTTCAAATGGAAATTTTTAAGCTTGGTTTATCTGTACAGAAAGTCAATTCCTTGCAATTTCCGCGACCACTCTGTTATCTCAGGTATCTTATCTCTATCTGTTTGATGATTCGATTCTTCCAGATGAGAAAATCGGAATGGAATATTCTTACTTTAAATCAACATCAAATAGTGTATCAATCTTTTGCCAGCCCTCATTGATTATTGAATTATAGAATGTCTCCAATTTTCCATCAGTTATTCGTCTCCAGTAACTAGTCAATGACTTTTGGACAGAAACTGATTGGATAAACCAAAATATATGTGCATAATGATCTGATATGACTGTTTTGATTACATTGCATGTGCATAATCCTGGTGAAGATATCAAATCAAGGAACTACTGTTTGTTGTGACTGTCATCTCTCCAACTTGACAAGACAGGATATAATATGTCGTGATGAGATTAATGACATTGAAGTCGTGTATACTTACGAAATTCAGGTTGAAATCTCCAGTCACTAACTATATGAGTTTATTCTGTTTGAATATTCGATACAGTAAATTGGCCATTCCATTCAAAAATATATTCATTTCTCCATCTGAAGAACGCATATATTATACCAAATTGTTTTATTAAAAAATTATAAAGTTCTTTTTGGTTCTTCTCAATCCAAGAGAAAGAAGAAGAAATAGTTTCCGGATTTGGATCCAGCAAGTGAATCTGCATAACACGTAATTATATTATCAACAGATAATGTTCAACTCCAGTTTCCATCGTTTTACGAGCATTTCAACTAGTCAATGTTCTAATATTCATTAATTATATTCGACTTTGTTCAAATTTGATAAAATAGTAATGAGTGGGGGATGCAAGCATCAGCGACTAGGCCCTAGTGGGCCCTTTTGGCAAAATTTTGATCCAAATTCCCTTTGCCAACAGTTTCAATATGAAAAATTTTGGATTGCGATTTGATATTCCTACTCCTATTCGCAGTCATTTCCTTTGTCACAAACACTTGATCAACTATCCATCATGAAAACATCCCTTAATGGCTGAGAAAATCTTCAATAGTGATTTTATACCATCAAAAAAATGTGAACCAGTGTTCGCGCTACTAGAATCTGTCACCTCAATTCCTAGCACAAGGCTCGCTGCATCGAGAATTCACACTCACGTAAGCAGGCATTTTTCCAATTCTTGTCGGCTATCCCGCACCGTTGTTTTGATATCCTGCTATCGTCATAAATCTCCGGATATAATTTCGACCGCCATCGAGAAATGTAATAGCAGCCCCGCTGGAATCCCTAGAGGATTAATTTCTCGGCACTTCGTTACATCTTCGAGCTTCGCACATGTACGATCGAACCACCTCCTTCAATAATATCAATATTTGCGGAGAAAATGTATGGTTTCGTCCGAAAATACCATCAGTCTGCAATATTGATCGGTTCTAATTCGTCAGTTGAAATAATATCGGCAAGAGGATTTTTCCGTTTGTTCCATGATCCCAAAAATACACATTTCTGAACGTTTCCGTTTTGTCAAGTTCGGATCTATTTGAATCAAGTGTGGAATGGAGAGCGATGTCCATTTTTCACTGGAGCTATTCAGCTTGAAGACCAATGGCGGTCAGTACTTCCATAAAAATTTGGATTTCATTGAATAAATACCAAGAATTCCAATACTGCTGTTTGTGCAGAAGACAAAAAATCACATAGAATCAAATGGTCCATGGAGACTTCATTCCTTCGAGATATTGGAGTCAACAATTTATTGGCTGCAAGTTTTGGCAATGATAGGACCCAACCGTTGGCCGGCCAGGTCACCGGACCTAACGCCTATGGACTTTTACCCCTGGCGACGGTTGAAATATCTCACTTTCAATTCACCGACCAAGTCTAGACATTGCAAGAGGCAGTGATGCAAAGTGCTGCTTATCTCACTGCCATTGAACTAGGGGAATCTGGTAGACATTTCGAAGACCGCTTCCAAAGAAATAGCTGTGTTGATATCTGGTTAGCCTAGACCAGTTCCCTGCATTAACAAAATATTGCGTTACCATAGCAACGAACAATAACTTACTAGAAGTGTCAGTGTAAAGTTTGACGTCAAAAAAAGAAACCAGAGTTACACAATAAATTAAAAGAAAAAATATGTCCACCGAAATTGTGAAAATCGAAAAATAGAAGTATCGAGCCATCATCAAGTACCTGTATTTAAAAGAGTTCAGAGGTAAGCAGATTTACGAAGATATGCTTAATACCCTTGGTGATCAATGTCCTTCGTATGCTACCGTGAAAAATTGGACTGCAAGCTTCAAAAGAGGTAATTTTTCCATTGAAGATGATGACCGATCGTTAAAAGCCAGTTTCTGTGTCAGTCCCCGAAAATATCGATGCAGTTCATGACATGATTTTAACAGACCGTCGAAATGGGCTAAAAAGGATATCTGAAGCACTGAATATTTCATACGAACGCGTTCATCATATAGTTCACGTCAATTTAGACATGAGAAAAATTGCTGCAAAATGGATCCCCAAATTTTTTAATGTTGACCAAAAGCGTGCAAGGGTAGTAGCATCGCGTTCGATCTGTGCTCGATTTGAAAACGATGTAGACTTCTTAAACCGAATTGTTAGTACGGATGAGACTTGGGTACATTTCTACGATCCAGAAACAAACCAACAATCCCTAAGAAGAAGACCTAAGAAGTTTCGTGTCCAAAAATCTGCTGGAAAAGTTCTTGCTTCAGTTTTTTGGGATTGCCACGGAGTAATCATGATTGATTTTTTGGATAAGGGTAGAACAATAACTGGAGATTACTATTCGACATTACTGACCACTTCTACGGGAAAAAATTAAAGAGAAAAGACCTGGAAAATTCGTGATTTAGGGTTTGAATTACTAGAACACTCCCCTTATTCACCAGATTTGGCTCCGTCCGACTATCATCTCTTTCTTCCACTGAAAAAGAGTCGTAAATTTTCTTCCAACGAGGAGGTAATAAAAGCTGTGGAGGTGTGGTTTGCAGAGCAAGAAGAAACATTTTTTATGAAAGGTCTAGAGACGTTGCAGGTTCGCTGTAATAAATGTGTTCAATTAAGAGGAGAATATGTTGAGTAATAAAATATTTTGACATCGAAATTTTGTTTGGTTCTATTGTAGGCTAAGAATTTTTCAATATATCCTCGTAACTTTTGATATCTACAAGTGAACACTTGCTTTCTGTTTTATCGCCGTGTCATTCAAACCCTACTTGTTCAAAGTGTGTTTCAAAGGGTCTACATGAAGAAATCTAAAAGCTCTGAATTTTTAAAGATGACTAGCAGAACATCAAGTAAGCTACATTTTTGGAATGGTTATTCCAAGCTTTATTGAAACATTCAGGAATAAACAGGTTGAATAATTCGAAAAAAAAAAATACGTTAATATTTATTGATATATGAGTTGAAAAAAATATCTCTTAACCATTGAATTCTACGTAAAAAATGAATTGGAATGGCCCAAAAAAGCTCTCAAGGAGCTTGTCTATGGCAATTCCTATGCTACGGACAAGATGAGTTGAATCAATCGTGTGCATATTTTATAGAAGAGATGGTTTTGGAAATGTACAGCAAACATTCAGGTAGTGATAGGGACGTATACATGTGCATGTGGGCAAATGTCTTTAAACTCTCAAAAAATTCTTTAATCTCTCAAAAATGGGACACAACAGTCAATGATACGAGTGACAACTCAGAATAGGATAGCTGGATGATTGAATAATTTTTTGTGCTCATAACAAATCAAGATTCCCAAGACACTTATCATGGTTGAGCAGTAAAACAAATTGGATTGATCAGGACTACATGGTCAAACATAGGAATAAAATGAAAGGTAAAAATATGGAATATACATGAAACACTTACATGAAACTCTAACATAATGACGTAGGAACAGAAAATATCTGAATGTGCAGAAAATACTATGTTGACAAAACAATAATTTTTGTCAAGAGTCAATGAGGTAGTGCCAAATAAAATAAAATAAAATTCAAACCTTCATTCTCTTCTTGAACAAATTCAAGGAGTTGATTGATTTCATCTAGCCTGTTACTTTATTTCTCAACCTCGGAGCTATGTCAGTAAAAGATCTTTGCCTATTGATTTGAGGGCACGTGGTAATAACTCGTTTGCTGTTCAGACGAGAGTTTTTTTTTGATGACCAAGAATGTTAGAATTGATTGACAAAAGAGCTGTCTCCGGTGCATTTTCTGAACTTCATGATACAAGTGATCGGAAGAGTATCTAGGAGGTTTATCGAATACGATTCCTAAGATCAGTTTTTGGACAATTTCCAGAGGATTCGGTTTGGTTTTTCTCAATCCTCCCCTGCCTATTATGCCATATTTTATAATAGACTCCACCAAGGAATGATAAATAATCTTGAAATGATTCACCCTGACGAACAATTCCATTTTTTATTCAAATTTAATTATAATTCGACACAGTTTGTTAACTACCGTTTGAACGTGGACATCATCCCACTTCTAGAATGAGTGTGTGGCGAAGCCGCGGGCGATGCCGGACCTGAACTCTTACGTAACCGGCACTCGGCCGCGGGTAACTGTCGTTGCGCTATGCACCGAGAAGAATCTGGATCTTTCGAGGCTTCACGAGAAATTTCATAAGCTTTCGGAGAAGTGAGCGTTCGATATAAAAAGAACTACACCGCAGTACCAGTAACAGTCAGTGAAGTGAAAGTCGAATATAAATACCTAGTCCCGTGATTGTTATGTAAATTAGAGTATTGTGTTATTGTATCATTGTATTTCGTTAAATAAATTATTTTAGAGGTAATTGGACTATAAATATATTACAAGTGCACCATAATGCCAAGTGTGGCAGTGTGATCATTAAACATTATATTTTCGTACGCAGACAAGTGTTTTTCATAGAAAGTGAATGGAGTGATGTTTGTTTCCGTATGGTTATTCGATAGGTGGTTTACAGTAAACCAGTTAGTTTTTCAAATCACTATCAGTAGTTTATCTTACCATATTCCAAGTGTCATCTAAATGAAACAAATCAGTATCATCGGCGAAGGAAATAATGATACTAGCCGAGAAAGTCGTTCAAGTATATGAAAAAAGTATCCGTCCCAAATTTGTCCCCTGTGGTACACCACGAGTAACAGTTCTACCACCATTCATCTTCTCATTTCGAAAAACTCGCTGTTTTCGATTCTGCAAGTAATTTTCGAACAGATCTGAGTTTCATTTCTTCTGATACCAATGCTTTCTACTTCATCTAGCACAATCCCATAGTTTTCAGTATCAAAGGCATTTGTTAGATCTAGAAATTTACTCAGGCATGGTTTTGAGTTCTCAACTGCGCTGTATATTTTTGATATTAGAGCACCTATCGCTTCTTGAGCAAAAATATTCTTTTGGAAACCGAACTTGTTGGGTAAAAGGAATTTGTGTTTTTCTAGATTCAGAGAAACATGCTGTAACTCAGAAACAATGATAGATATCGACAAGCGGTTTTCACCATGAAATTTGTCATGAGACTTTTCTTTGTTTATATGGTAAAATATGGGGAAATATAAGTATTTAGCAGAGGGTACTTGTGTATCACTTCTCTACTTTTCAGTATCCAACAGTCTGGCCCAGTCATATCAATTATAACCTCAATTAATCAAGAATGTAAAGAGAACATGAGCTCTGATTTGCATTTTCTTGAAATTTAAGAATACCATATACTGATTTGATAAATATTTCATCTTTCTAATACTTGGCTTGAACAGGGTGATGTTTTCAAATCAGTTTGTGGTCCAATTGCATCCCAGATTTGATTTGATTCTAAATTATCAAATTAATTAAAAATCTAAGATCAAATACTTCAACTCATCCCCATATGCTCTACGGACTACCATGCTAATGGAATTGGATAATGTGGTATTCTACTAAGGGGATAAAATCAGTTCAACACTGATGAATATGTGGAATGATTCATCCCCATTGACTCTCCGTTATAAATATCTTTGTGCTATTAAACTTAAAATATATAACTCCCGCAATGGAAAATCGGCTCTGAAAAGTGACCCAATTACTTAAAATCCCAAGTCCGCAGACAACTCGAAAGCCATCGGCCATCAAAACTTCCAGGAGTCGTATACCGTATATGATATCTTGATATTGGAAGCCGTGTCATCGCAGCCACCTGTTTCGCCGGGATAAAACCTGGAATGAAAGCAGACAGCGTCAATATCACCGCCCCGAAGCACTTCTAAACATGGATAACCTCTGGTAACTGCAGTAGTTAGGCTCATATTACTAACTGATATTGAGAGTAAACTAGATGGTGGCTAGGATATCTAGGAACGAAACTCTCTCCAACGGCGTGGCGTTATTTCGAAATGTTGTATTCGAGAGCTCAGATCGGAGAAAATAGATGAAACGTTCACATGGCAGAAGATGAAAAAAGCTCAAATTTTATTGGATACTCACTTTCCTAGAAACGAACCTATTTCTATAGGGCACACTCCAGAACGGCACCAGATCTACCAGAGAAGACACAGCAATAGCCAAACATATTGGCAGCAGTAAATGGACAAGATGGGCCATGAACACCTTTTAATCGTTCAAATCAGCAGGAGTTTATGCAGCCCTGCTGAGAATCAGTCGTAGCATTTTAGAGGCAAAAACCTCTTCCATTTGTAATTCAATTTTCAAGGACCCTGGCCTTGAAAGAAGTTGTATTCTGTTCGATTTTCTTTTACAGATACTAGGCTACTATGATGCGTCGAAGATTTTTTCTCGGAATGTAAAGTTAAAACTTTTTTTGGAGCTCTATCAGTTACCTATCTAAATCTATACTATATTCAAAATCGGTCTTAACCAACTAACTTTTTATTTCTATCTTTTTTTTTTTTTTTTTTTTTTTTCTCTGGTTTCTTGGCATCGACTGCTATGGTCATTAGCCACGTGTTCTGGATAGGCCTTGTTACTAACTCCATGCGCCACCTTAGGAGCAGCACTGTTAATTGGAACGCAACAGTGAATCGTGCAGGACTCACCCCAGTCCAGCCACGAGATTTGAATAATTTAACGGTCAAATTAAATTAAAAAATCCCAGCCTCAACTGGGGCTCGAACTCCGGACCTTTCGACCCAAAGTCGGACGCTCCAACCACTGCGCCACGCCCCGACATTTATTTCTATCTTATTCCATTGTATTGAATCATACCCTTTCAAATAAAATTCCAATAATAAATGAGACAGACATATACGATTTTCAAATGCGAGAAAAGATGTGTTGATGATTTTCAGCGGCTCTAAACTTTTCGACTCACCGGCTTCGTTTCGTATCATTCAAGAATATTAAATAATCAGCCTAATTCTGCATGGCTAAAGAGTGGAATTTATGAGTGGCTTGAAGCACTTATCTAAAATGTGTTTCCAAATATGTTGAAATCAGAACTTCTTTTGTTTGCAGAATCAATTAAAAAAGTACGATTCATACCGTGGATAAGATACCACGTGAGTATGTCCATGAGGTATTACGGTTACCACCATACCATTACCAGTTCAATGCAATAGAACTAGTATGGGCCGGGGCTAAATCATACTCTGAGAAACATGTGGGTGATGACCTTAAATCCGATGAGGCGTACATGGTTTGGAAAACTGCACTGGACCACGTTACGGAGGAATACTGGAAAAACGAACAATGAATAAGAAATTGGTTGGATTGAAAACACCTACTCGAAGCTGAAGTAGCACCTGTTATAGTAGTTCCAGTTGAAAACGATTCCGAAAGTGATATCTTATTAGTTTCTGAGTGTATCTTGTTGGAATGAATTCTATTCATATTTTCTTTTTTCATCATACATTTATTTTTAGTCTAAGAGCTAGCAACGTTTTCGAGAGAGCATTTCAGGTCGGCCAGTTTTTAGAAATGTTTTCTCTCTCACTCTCCCGGACGTCATACGGGCTATCTGGCTGGCAGTAGAGGTTGCGTTCATCACTGCGCATCGTACCTGTCCTGTGATTTTTCAAGAAGGTTTATTTTTTTATCAGTTTCATTTAACTTTTTGATGCATGAATACATTATTGCAAGATATTTTTATCGTTGTTTAAACTGTGCCAGACGCCAATAACAAAATAAAGAAAAGAATTGAATAATATACAAAAAAGAATTCAAAATATTTCAGTATGGCCGAAATTTTTATATGATGTTTTTTAAGTATCTACAAACCCCCTATTTAATTTGCCAAACAATAATTCGGTTGTTAAACCTCCAGCCAGACCGATTTGAAAGTGAAAAATGATTGGGCATGTTAGAAGAGTAAAGTCAGTCAGGCGCTAGTTGCGCAAGCGAGATAAACTACAACAGCCGTTTGCAGCTTTGGCCGGCTGATGCGCCTGCGCATAAGCCTCACAGTGGATCATGTTCTATGGGGTCTGTGGAATCATGTTAAAAACTGAAGTTGGTGATGATTATCAGAGTACAATGTGGTGCATTTTGTTCTCATAATAATACCACATCACTTTTCACTTTCAAATCGGTCTAGCTGGAAGTTTAACAACCAAATTATTTTTTTACCTTCGGTGTTTGTTTATCAAATTAATTTTGGGTTTGTAGATACTTAAAAAAAACATCATATTAAAATATTTCGAAAAAATAAGTTATTTTTTAATCAAAATTGGCGTCTGGCACAGTTTAAACAACGATAAAAATATCTGGCAATAATTGATTCATGTGTCAAAGAGTTCAATTGAAATAATAATAAGAAAAGAAACCTTCTTAAATTAATTTGAAAATTAAATATTTTACCTGTATGGGAACGATGCGCACTGATGAACGCAACCTCTACCGCCAGTCAGACGTCCGGGAGAAAGAGAGAGGTTACATATCTATAAACTGGCCTTACTGAAATTCTTGTTTTCCCGACGTTGCTAGCTCTCATACTATTTCATCCAGATAAATTTTTATTAAATGAATATTTAGTAACTACTTTCGCAACTGTACTGTTTATTTCAATTACATCGCACAAACTTTCCGTGTTACACATGCATGATATCGTTAAAATATACCCCAATAAAAAATTACAGAACATTTTGGTAACCACTTGGTTTTCCGATTTGATTCATATACTTGCTGACCTTTGAACCCGCAGTCTCAGTCATGTGGTCTGATTTGCGAAGGACATTCGGAAACAATTTGGTGCCTAAGAAAAGTACGTCTTTGAGAACGAGAAATTAACTAGAGCTCTTTGAAAAGAATTTCGTTACGCCGCAAACAACGAATCCCTTTAATGTAATAAAATACTTCTCGTCTTTATAGTCAAATTACTTCAGGAAAAACACCAGGAATTCAATTTAGACGGGACAAAGGAAACTTCGTTTGCCTCTAAAAAAATGCTGAAGTACAAGGATCAAATTTTAAAGCATCTCTTCTTTCGAGGTTTATTATGCTCGGGTAGGAATTTAAGTTAATCGGAATAACAAACCAATTCATTCTTCATATGAAGAGATGGGGCTATACTGAAATGCAAATTGTGAACGAAACGTGGTTTTTCTTGTAGTTGAAATCGATTGATGAAAATTGTTGGGATTGATCAACCATGTTTTTGAGGGGGGACACCTGCATAGCTTTTCCACCCCTTTACTTTGTGACAATAAACCTTGAGATTTCAAATTGTTCTATGAAACAAGTGATACATGATTTTTTTCTGAAATCGTTCAAGAATGCCCACTTTCTCGGAGTAACTTCAGGCCTCAAAATACGCTAATCTAGTATTTTAGTCCGTTGCTAAGCAACGAACTTTCCCGGACCGTTTTCGGACCTAAACGGTACGGGAAAGTACTTTTTCTGAAATCGTTCAAGAATGCCCACTTTCTCGGAGCAACTTCAGGCCTCAAAATACGCTTATCTAGTATTTTAGTCCGTTGCTTAGCAACGAACTTTCCCGGACCGTTTACCTTTATGTTTACGTAACCTTTGTATATCCATTGTCCACGGCTAACTACGACCAAATGAAAAGTGAAAAATTGGGAAAAACATACTAGGCATTTTTTTATCTCAAAAATAACACCAGATTCTGTTTCAGAACATCTTAAAACCCCCAAATCTCAATGCTTGAATCATTTGAATATACAGGGTATCATTCATTCTGATCAGAGTTAGCCTTGGAAAAGTGATATTTGGCTATTTTTCAAAGTATTAATTAAATATTTTTGGGAATTCTGTGACAAGAGAAGACATTTTGGAAATTTTCCAAGCATTATTTATGGATTAGAGTTGATAATGCTACCAGCTACAGATGATACCCTGTATATTCAAATGATTCAAGCATTGAGATTTGGGGGTTTTAAGGTGTTCTGAAACAGAATCTGGTGTTATTTTTGCGATAAAAAAAATGCCTAGTATGTTTTTCCCAATTTTTCACTATTTATTTGGTCGTAGTTAACCGTGAAAAATGGATATTCAAAGGTTCCGTAAACATAAAGGTAGGTATTTCCGAGTACTACAACTTGAGTCAAAGAAAATTTCGAATTATTTCATGCTCAACGAAATATGAGGGTGTGGCTGCTCAAAGTGGGAGACACTGTATATATATATATATATATATATATATATATATATATATATATATATATATATATATATATATATATATATATATATATATATATATATATATATATATATATATATATATATATATATATATATATATATATATATATATATATATATATATATATATATATATATATATATATATATATATATATATATACATATATAGAAAGGGTAGTCGTTGCTGAGTGTATACCTGTTTTTTAATTGTTAATTTCCTGCGCTCACAAGTATGCGTCGCTTACCTTTAAGTATTGCCGTCTCTCTCTGACTCATGCGCTGCATCGGCCTTTCTGTGTTTTGAATCATTATTTGTCATTTATCTTAAAAACTATCAACTTTATCAAGATTGGTAAAGAGAGGAATGTTATTAATGATTAAATTGTCTATAATTTGTTATTCTACAAATTTTTTTCTGAAATCAATTTTTCAAAAGTTATTCAAGAATAAATCGGATCATGTAATTGAAATAACTTTTTTATCAGATTATATTATATATATATATATATATATATATATATATATATATATATATATGTATATATATATATATATATAAAACCAGTTAATATTGGGGATTGCAGCAAAGTCAAAAGTGTACTCTTTTATAGAGTTTATTCCAAGCTTTCGTAAATTTTATTTACATCTTCAGGGAACTACAAAGAATTATTATGTCAATTATACATTTTGATGTTATTAAAATTTTCTAACTTACAAAACAACAGTCGTATATTTCAACTGTTGGTACAAGATTACAGTTGGTACAAGATTACAGTTGGTAACATTGACTTGAAAATTACAGATTTCTTTTCTATTGACAACTGATTTGTGTCCCTGGATGTTTTTCGACTGAAATTTCAAAATTTTCTGTTATTTATATTCGTAAAGTCTTTTTTCCTTATTATTTACAATTTTAAGCTGCAATGTCACTATCCAAAGAACTAAGAACATGTCAACTAACCTCACTATAGTTGTAAGTAAAATTTTAATAACATCAAAATGTATAATTGACATAATAATTCTTTGTAGTTCCCTGAAGATGTAAATAAAATTTACGAAAGCTTGGAATAAACTCTATAAAAGAGTACACTTTTGACTTTGCTGCAATCCCCAATATTAACTGGTTTTATATATATATATATATACATATATATATATATATATATATATATATATATATATATATAATATAATCTGATAAAAAAGTTATTTCAATTACATGATCCGATTTATTCTTGAATAACTTTTGAAAAATTGATTTCAGAAAAAAATTTGTAGAATAACAAATTATAGACAATTTAATCATTAATAACATTCCTCTCTTTACCAATCTTGATAAAGTTGATAGTTTTTAAGATAAATGACAAATAATGATTCAAAACACAGAAAGGCCGATGCAGCGCATGAGTCAGAGAGAGACGGCAATACTTAAAGGTAAGCGACGCATACTTGTGAGCGCAGGAAATTAACAATTAAAAAACAGGTATACACTTTTTTTTATATTTTTCATGGGTCGAAAGTACCCAAATTTGAGATTTTTCGAACATTTAAAAATTCATATTTTTGAAAATATTGAGTTTATCGTGGAAAGTCATAGAACCTTTTTTATTCGTAATTCAATAAAGAATTTGAAAAAATTTGTTCGGTTGGAAACTAACAATTCCTTGCAATTGATTAAACAATTTCGGTTTAAACAATATGGCACGGGTTTGCCCCGTGGCAACATGCATTCATATCATCAGTAGGGCAATTTGAAGAGGATCGCATGAAAAAATTGAGGTGGAATAGTTTCCGGTACTCATGCGCCGATTCCTCCTGGACTATACATTCTATGGCATGTCTCTCAGAAAGGATAAATACAGTTAGATTCTAATAGAAATATATACTAGAATTGTACCAGGATGTTTTCATTAAATCATGCACCTCAAATGAATCAGGATTGTTAAATGCCATGTACGCAGGAAAACGCTCAAGGAATTGCAGATTCAACATCTCCGCTGATTCAGACTGTCCGATCGTGATCGCACAAACTCGGCTCGTCAAAATTCAGGCAGAGTTTTTCTCCCCAACAAAGCGATAGGAGTTGTTTCCATGGAGTCTTCTCGCGAGACAATTCTCATTTCTGTCCTGATTATGAGATTTCGCATGAATGTAGAGTAATAGAGCCAATTAAGATACCGACGTCGTACGGATACCGACATCGTACGGCTTCCGAATCTGATTACGCTTTCGGATCTCAAGGCGTATTCCTGCCAGTTTGAAGGAAGTCGAGAATGCTAAACTGCGGGCAGGAAACTTTGCGGTAAACACCTCCTGTCGGGACTGCCTTCGGGAAGACTCCGCGGTTTCTTATTCGGAGCTCATCGAGGTTATTTGATTGGATAGACATATAACCTAATAACGGCTATTTTCATCCTACTAAAAATAGTATACCTAACTTTATATCGTGTGGTAAAATTTTAGGTAATATCCCAAGACCATGCCAAATAGCAGACTATTATTTTTTTCGTTATCCTATCGGATACACCTTGTATATTGACAATACTAACCGCAGACAGGCACTCATAGAGCCTAAGTGGTATTTCCATTCCTTTCCTGAACTTTTATTGGTTATTGCGATTCTGTGAAGGCAATCACTTGTGAATGAAAAAATAACACCGCTTTCTAACACTTGACATTCCAGTATATCAACTGTCTTACTTTCAACCTCTACATATCTACATTGTATATTGTCACATTAACACTCTACATCTCTACACTTTTATTCCGGATATTGAATTTTTTATTATACTTCTTAAACTCCTAAATTTTTCAACTTGTCATTTTTTTTATATTTACCCTCAACATGTTATATCATGAAACTTATACATATGTACATTTATATTTTTATGTCTGTATGACATGATAATATTTGTCCTCATTCTAATGCTCTAGGTATGTAATTTAAGTCTAATTATAACTAATTCGTTTATATATATACGGCCACATACAAGCAGTACCACTGCTTCCGTGGTCTACTCTTTTTTTTGTGAAAAAATCATTATTATTATATTATTATATTTATATTTTTTATAGGTCTGATAACTGGGAAAATCTGAAACAAAAAGCAGAATCTGATTTTCATTCGATAAAAAAATGGTTTGAATATAAATCACTTACGATCAACATGGAAAAAACAAATTATTTACCATTCAGTTGTAACTCTCGTGGCCTGCCTAGTCTCGGCAAACTTGATATAAACATGGACAATGCACATTTTTCCTTTGAACCTGTGAAAGAAATCAAATACTTGGACATGATCATTGATTGTCATATGAAATGGGACTCACACATAATGTATGTAGTGAAAAAGTTGAGATGTATATTGTATAAATTCAAAAAGCTCAAAGACAACTTACCTTTCAATCAAATGAAAACTTTGTATCACTCTTTAGTAGAGAGTCATATCCGCTATGGAATTCTGGCATGGGGTGGAGCATTAAAAACTCATCTAAATCAGTTGGAAGTACTACAGAGAAGATTCATAAAACTAATATTTTCCAAAAACTCCAGATATTCATCTGACTTACTTTATTCTGAATCAAAAATCTTGGACGTTAGACAATTACACTTCTTCATCACATGCCTAAAGTACCACGACTCAAAGCATCTCAACCAACTACCTACCCACAATTTCAATACACGAAAAAAAAATCATTATATACCACCGTTAATGGTCAAAGCTACAACACAGAAAATGTTCCTCTACTTAGCACCCAAGTTATATAATAGCATTCCTGATGAATTAAAATGTATAAATATGAAAAGAAAATTCAAACAACGATTGAGAGAGTTCATAAACGAAAATCCAAGAAATACGATTCGTTCTTTCTTTGATGACTGAACAATTTTTAAAAAATAATTCACTAAATAAAATAAAAATATGCTTGCTTATAATTTTATATTGATTCGCAATGAATATTTTATATTTATATTGTATATGTGTGTATAGGGGTGCGACTGGTTCTTTTATTTGCTTACCACTATTTTGAATACATTTTTAATAATTTCACCAAAATGTTTTTATACCGTTCTATATTGTCATTAATTTTCTATTGTTTACTTTTATATTTATTTCTGACTTTTACCCATTTTTATCAACTCTATGTACCCAGCTCATATATCTGCTTGTTTATGTTTATAATTTTATATTGAATCACAATGAACATTTTAATTTTATTATTTGTATATGCGTGTGTCTGATTTTTTATTTATTTATTACTGTTATTCACTATAAAAATTGTTCATACTCTTACTTACACATTTTTATATAATTTTTATTGTTTGTATATTTGTGAAACAAGTGCTTTAGCACTTATCACTCTTCTTTCTTTACTCACGATGTTTTTGAGCCGATTTTTCTCTATGTTTAATTTAATTAACGTGAATAAAGTTTATTATTATTATTATATATTATTATTAATTCGATGAGACCATAGATAGACAGACATATTTCATTTGACATCGTTACATTATTTGTTCAATGCAGATCAGGTAAAGATTGAAGAATCAATGAAAAAATAGTATTAATACAACAAAAGTATGTGAAGTACTTATATGAAAATATATGAAGACAAAAACAACATAGAAATGTGAAATGTGTTACTGAACAAGTAGTCAAAAGTTTATATAATATACGTAAATATTACTAGTAATCAAGAAAAAAATTCATATTTTTTGACCTACCCTGTATACTGTTGGGCTTGCAACCATTCTAAGTGCACCTATAATCATTATTGAACATGCACCAATTTGCGGCAATATTTATATTATGATTGTGCAATTATCAGAATCCGATATGTATGCACACTTTAATGGCCACACTGTATAACAGAGGAGTTTTTGTTTTTATTATTCAGGAATAATTTGATTCCAGCAGGGTTTGTATCGTTGAGATGAATATCTCTTGAATAATCCAATACGAATAGCAAACATTCTCAACAAATTCATTCATTGGTTCCACAGAAACATCTAATTGACCATTACCCATGCATCACCCTTTATATCGCAGCGTTCTTCGCTCGACAACTGTGTAACGTCAACGTGAATAATCATGGAGAGGTACATTTCCACCTCCTTTGTGCTGTATCCAGGAAGAAAATGGGCTTCCGTCCAGCAGCAGTTACCTAGCCAGCGATATTGTCACACTCTTCATGTTGCATAAAAAAATTGGCTCTGAGACAAAAAAGAAATAGAAAAAACAGCGACGGACAAATCAGCGAGGCCAAGAAATAGCGATACACAATAACAGCGGAAGACACAGCAAGAAAACGAAACAGCAACTGGTCGAAACAGCAACAGCAGAAATAGAGGTAGACAAAAACAGCGAAAGCAGAAATAGCGATAGACCAAACAGCAACAAGACAAAACAGCAACTAGACAAAACAACGACAAGACAAAACAGCGACAGCAGAAATAGCGATAAACTAAATAGCAACAAGACAAAACAGCGACAGCAGAAATAGCGATAGACAAAAACAGCGAAAGCAGAAATAGCGATAGACAAAACAGCAACATGACAAAACAGCAACTAGACAAAATAGCGAGAGAAGAGATAACAATAGACAAAACAGCGACAATGTCATGAAAAAAAGAATATTGTTCGAATGGAAAAATATCGTTGAAAGTGCAAAAAGTACGTGAAAGTGGAAAAACAGAGACGCACCGATAATTTTCTTTACATATGTTTTTGTACATTTCAAATGTTTTCTGTTCTAATTTATTTTGATCTGTTAATTGTTATTGAACGTCAGATAGTGACAGATTTAGGTGCCCCATTTTCACATACAAGCCTCGAATAGGGTTGAAAAGTACATCGATTTTGAGTTAAATGGAGGGAAATTTACGAGTGGCTCCTGGGGAGAACATGGAAAAGTCAAAAAGAATTTCCTTTGAATTTTCAAATTTTCCATATGTTCTTCCCAGGAGCCACTCGTGAATTTCCCTCCATTTTACTCAACATCGATGTACTTTTCAACCCTATTCGAGGCTTGTATGTGAAAATGGGGCACCTAAATCTGTCACAATCTGACGGTCTATTAAGTTAAAATAAAAATTACCCGATAAAAATTGGTAGAAAAATCGGCACCACATTAAAATACGTTTAACCTTGAATCACTCCGTTTTGGATTTGTGTGCGTTCAGTGCATACGTTATTTTTTATTCTTAATTCATAATAATAATGTTCACTGTTGACCCTCATTTGTTTTGTTCCTTCGGTTTCTGCGTTTATATTAGTAGGATCCCATGTTTGCCGACTGATTTTTATAGTTTTTCGATAAACATTTTAAATAAAAAAATCTCATTGAATGAGAATTTTTTAAAACGCCTTTTATCATTACTAATATTTTACCTTGTACAAAATAATATTTGCGTAATTTTGAAGTTGAGTTCAATATCGGTGCAACAAACATGAAGTTTGTCATTTTCTTAATGAATAAAAATCTGAATTAATTTCACAAATATCCTTCAGTTCGAACCTAGTTCGAACCATTTGATTCGATGGTGATTGATTTATGGAAGTTTTCAGGGTGAATATGGAAAAATAAATGAAAAATTGGCAAATTAGTGATGTTAAAATTTTTTTTTTTATGAGGCCATGTTTTGGTATTCACGCAACTTTTCCAATTAACATTCTGCTGAATTTTCCGAAATAACTCTTGTACAATTTCTATATATTTTCGACCTACCCTGTATGCTATTTGACTATTCTGAGTTCACCTAAAATGATTATCGAACATGCACCAACTTTCGGTTGTGCAATTATAAAAAAAATCTGATATTTTGCACACTTTAATGGCAAGACTGTTGTATACCTGATGAGTTTTTGTTTTTTGTATTATTCGATTCAATTTCATTCCAGAAAGGTTCGTGTCGTTTATATGGATATCTCTCGAGTAATCCAATACGAATAGCAAACATTCTCAACCGATTCATTCATTGGTTCTACAGAAACGTCTAATTGACCACTGCCCATGCAACACCCTTTATATCGCAGCGTTCTTCGCTCGACAACTGTGTAACGTCAACGTGAATAATCATGGAGAGGTACATTTCCACCTCCTTTGTGCTGCTTCCAGGAAGAAAATGGGCTTCCGTCCAGCAGCAGTCGCCTAGTCAGCGCTATTGTCACACGGCCAACTGTTATTATAAAGGGATTACCCACAATATGTAATTACTCCAACTCTGGCACGGATCCGGGTCTGGTATGATGCTTCACTCCGGAGAATGGATTCATTTTTTGTTAGGAACGGTTCATGAGCTGAATTCGAAACTGTGTTGCGAAGTTTATATCGCGACCCACTATTTGAGTTTTGATGGAGGTGGGGGAACGGGTATTGATTTTCATTTCAATTGCTTTTATGAGGTGAGGTGAAAGAAAATATAGAATTACAGCAATCACATCAGAAAATTGGCTCTGGGACGAAAAAGCGATGGACATAAAAGCGATGGTCAAAATAGCAGGAGCAAAACAGCGACAGGACGAAACAGGGACAGCAGAAATAGCGATAGACAAAACAGCGACAAGACAAAAAATCGACAGCAGAAATAGCGATAAACAAAATATCGATAACAGAAATAGCAATATACAAAACTCCAATACGACAAAAGTGCGATAGCAGAAATAGCGATAGACAATACAGCGACAGCATCAATAACGGTATTCATATTCAGGCTTCTCATCATAAAAAATGAATTGATAGTGATATAAAAAAAGAACTCCGTGATTAATCAAGCCTTCTAACTTTTAACTTAAGTAAATTTCTTATAACAAAGTGATAATAATAATAGCGATAATAGCGATAAACAAAACATCGATTGCAGATATAGCAAAATACAAAATACCGATACGACAAAAGAGCGATAGCAGAAATAGCGATAGACAAAATAGCGATAGACAAAACAGCGACAAGACAAAACAGCGATAGCATGAATAGCAACAGACAAAACAGCAACAAGACAATACAGCGACAAAACGAAATAGTGACAGCATAAATAGCGATAAACAAAATAGCGATAAACCAAACAGCGACAAGACAAAACAGCGACAGCAGAAATAGCGATAAACAAAATATCGATAGCTGAAATAGCAATATACAAAACACCAATACGACAAAAGAGCGACAGCAGAAATAGCGAAAGACAAAATAATAGCGATGGACAAAACAGCGACAAAACAGAAAAGCGATAGCATAAATAGCAACAGACAAAACAGCAACAAGACAAAACAGCGACAAGACAAAAAAGCGACAGCAGAAATAGCGAAAAACAAAACATCGATAGCAGACATAGAAAATATAAATACAAAACACCAATACGACAAAAGAGCGAGAGCAGAAATAGGGATAGACAAATTAGCGATAGACAAAGCAGCGACAAGACAAAACAGCGATAGCATAAATAGCAACAGACAAAACAGCTACAAGACAAAACAGCGACAAGACAAAAAAGCGACAGCAGAAATAGCAATAAACAAAACATCGATAGCGGAAATACAAAATAGAAACACAAAACACCATTACGACAAAAGAGCGATAGCAGAAATAGCGATAGACAAAACAGCGAGAAGATAAAACAGCGATAGCATGAATAGCAAAAGACAAAACAGCAACAAGACAATACAGCGACAAAACAAAATAGCGACAGCAGAAATAGCGATAAACAAAACAGCGACAACAGAATTAGCGATAGACAAAGCAGCGACAGCAAAAATAGCGATAGACAAAACAGCGACAGCATCAATAACGGTATTCATATTCAGGCTTCTGATCATAAAAAATGAATTGATAGTGATATAAAAAAAGAACTCCGTGATTAATCAAGCCTTCTAACTTTTAACTTAAGTAAATTTCTTATAACAAAGTGATTTTTTTTTCTTTTACCGAAGAAAATTTTTCTGAAAGAAAAAAATTTTAAAAATCTCAGATTTCTCATTTAAAAATTATAGCACTTGAAGTGTTCATGTTCAAGTCAGAAAAAATTGTTAATTAACTAACGCATAATTGTTGAAAAAAAATCGCGATACAAATTTTTTAACGCAGATTATTGTTCATTCATCTGTCCAGTAGATGCCTGAATTTTTCCAATTGGTAATTTAAATTTTTATTAAGTGTGAATAATATGTATTCATTTGAAGGTCCTGAGTAGAAGTGGCTTACGCAAGTCAGCGTCTCTATTTCGGACGTATCTTCAACCCTCTGGGAAAGTTAAAAATATTGGTCCTACAGTCCTACATTGAGATATTTGCGAAAAACCAAACCTCATTTTGTTTTTCAGTTAATTATTTATAACTTTCGCAATGTTTGCAAGCGGCTTTCGAATTTTTCATCTTCATCGATAGATACATACTTCGGGTCGATTGTGAAGAATTCATTTCCTATTTAGTATTCTTTCTGTAATTGCCACACGATATTATTATTTCTGGTGGATGCGCCATATCGTCTTTTCCAAAAATATTTTTAGAAATTTTGGTGAAGGTAACGGGAGTAGCACGAGTACTCTCAATACTAACGATAGAATTTATGTCAAAAATCAACGAGATCAAATTGCTTGACCAGATCACGATTCCGTTAGAACGAGTGGTATTACCTAAAACCAATTCAATCGAGTTCAATATTTCTGACAGTATTTTCGTTAGTAGGTATTGTGTGCACGAGTTGTATTCATTGAGATATATATATAACGAAAAAGCAATGTCAGAAGAGTTCCATTGTTGTGATTTCTTCAATAGTTATATATACTGTCTAGTGAACATGAAGTCTGTCAGACTGACATTTTTGTTAGTAGCAACTACTTTCCGGTCGTTGTGGAAGAATTCATTTCCAATAAGAATTCACTCTGGCATGCCAACTCTCATTTAGTAACTATTTTGGTGAATGCGCCTTATCATCCACCAAATTTCTAAAGCAGATTTTTTATTGAAAATTAGACTTAATTCATTTTAACTCCTGTACAATCAAAAAATAAAAATAAATCTTTAGAAAATTACAGCCTTTCTAATACACAAGAAAGAAACATTTTTACTACCATTCATATACATTTTTTGATGGTCATTGAAACAAAAAAAAAACAGTTTTATCGTTTTTCTCGTAAATTTTGTTGTTTTGTTGAAAAATGATAGAAACAAAAACTTCAGATCCTTCAATTATTTTTAAAATCAAACTTTCCTGGAGAGGAAGCATATTTCAGCAACAAATTGTAAAAACAAATTAGACTAGTCAACAAGTGCTTCTTGAGTCAAACTTTTCTCTCTGCCTCCGAAAAATATGAACCAGTGTCATTCGATTTGAAAAAGCGTATAGATAATTTTTGAAAACATTCAAGAGCCGCTCTTTCTATTAATTATGCATTAATAAATTTACAATTTTTACGAGTGCTATAATTGTTGGATAACAAATCTGAGATTTTTTCTATTTCGTAGCTATTTTTTAAAGCTCTCAAAAGAGATTTCTGTTGGAAAAATTGTAAAAATTATATTTTTCACTTTGTTATCAACTCATTTTAAAAATTTATATAATTGAATTTTTTGTTTTTTTCGTGTTGCTATTGATCCGTTTTTGATGATCCACATGAAAATTATTCTTAAAATTCTTTAATTCCTTGTCTAAATAATACACAAATGCGTTGTTCATAAGTTAATTAGATTCTTATTTTTTTTTGAATACGCAATCTCTAATACAGATTACGATATTGTAAACAATATCAATTGAAAAAAATTATTGCTTGAAAACGGATTTGTTAGATACCAATTAAGAATATAAATGAATTATTTCTCTCAAAAAATAACACATGGTTGTTTTTATTTCATTATGTAGAAGAACAATCATGTAAAGAAAACATTTGATAGTTTATAACAAATTTTTTATTGCATAAACGATGAAAATTTAAATAAAAACAAATTTTTTGGTAACTAAAAGCAAGAATAATTATGATTTGAAGAAAAAATTGTTCCTTCATAATAGTTACAGGTGTTAATTAACAAATCCGCTAAGCCATGAAGATTTTTTTTTCAATCATAATTTGCATCAAAGATTATGTTCCAAAAAAATTCTCACAAACAACGAATTTGTTAATAACAATTCCGTAAAAAATAGAAAATAAAAAATTTTAAGAATCATTTTCATGTGGTTCTGATCATAAAAATCTTTTTCCGAAGAATTTTTTCAATTCGTAATTTTGATTTTTATCTAGTTTGAGTAACATTTATTCAATAAAAGTGGGAGTGGTTTACGCCAGTTAGAGTCCCTAGTTCAGCTGTATTTTCAACATTCTGAAAGAATTGAAAATATTAATCCTACAGTTCCGGAAAGTATATTTTTTGAGAAATTTCTCCCTCTTATTGAATCTTTTTTCAACATTGAAAACTGACGAATGGTTTTTGAGATATCTGCGAAAATCAAACCCCATTTTGTTTTTTCAGGTAATTGCTAATAACTTTTGCAATTTTTGCAAGCGGCTCTTGAATTTTTTGGAAAATCATCTACACGCTATTCCGAATTATATGTCATCTCGTTCATATTTTTGGAAGACGGAAAAAATATTTTCACCCAATAAGCACTCGTTGACTAGTCTAACCAATGTATTTCCGAGAGGAACAAAATTGCGGAAGTTTCAAAAGCTCTCGACGTACTGTCCGATATATGAGCGGAAAAATCAAACTTTTCGCATATACTACCGACCGTACAACTACAAAGTTTAATGTGGGATACTACATAAATACGTTCGAAATATGTTGTGCAAGTTTCGAGCTTGTTAACAAATATTCACTGTGTTCGCGAGGCGGAAGTTTCAACAAAAGATCTCCACAGTATGTTCGGCTTAGACTACGGAGTCATTAAATTAATTCTGGAATGGTTTATTTGGATGGAGCTTCCACATGAGACGCGGTGAACAGATATGATGAAGGATATTATTTTTTTAAACGAATTAGGCGGTGTAGAAAAGTCAAATTAATATGCGGATGATTTGAAAGTACTTTCATCTCCTGAAGTCAAATCAAATCAAAATATACTTCATCATCGGAAGATTTAAATCTTATAAAGTCACAATGAATATAAAATTCAAAGAAAAAATGTATATAAAAATAAATGGTATGTAGCAGGTACTTAAAAATTGTCACAATTATAATAAATGCATTATTATGAAAACAGAACAACAAAACAATCAAGCGATAAGTATAAAATAATAATATAAAAAAACTCCAAGGATGAAATACAAGTCTCCTTATATGCATACACATCTATACAGGGTCTTTCACGACGAGCGTTCGTTAGGAATATATGGAGAACGATTCAAAATAAAAACTTGAAATTTTAGGGTAGTGGGTTTTACAAAATGGCTAAAATAATTTCAACTTCCGGTCTCTTTCCGTTATACCGGAAGTTGAAGGCAACTTAATTATTTCAAATAGAACATCCTGTATTTCATTAAATTTTTGAATTTCTCAGCACATTTTAGGCCCACTTTGTATAACAATGCTTATACCCAAATTTGTTAGTTTTCGAGATATTGATTTTTTTCTGAAAAATTTGACAGTTACAGCACCACTCCGAAAAAGTCATAACTCATAGACAGTAACAGTTGAAAATGTGAAATTTCACAGAATCACACCTTAAGCATCAAGTCATGAACGGGTCCATCGAATTTCCGAAATTAATTTACAGGGTGGTCGAAATTTCCACCTAAAATATAACATCGACAAAACTGATGAAACACGATTTTTTCAAAGGAAACCATACACTACTATTTTTGGATACTACGAAGAAAAATGTCCTATACCTAAATACACCCCTAGCAAGATATTTCCGAGTTTGGGAAATATTTGAACTCTAAATCATTCGAAGCAATACCAAACCAAACAAGCTTTGAGAACAAATGAAGTTACAACAAGTATGTCAAAATTTGATGCGATATAATTGACGTGTATTTCGTAGTTTTCTATTTGTGTGCAAAATGTCTCGTTTAGGGTATTCTTATGAAGAAAAGTCACTTAGACTTTCATGTTCGTCGATAAACCGGATTTTAATCAAACATAAGTGGCGTCCCTTTAAATATCACCAGGTTCAAAATCTGAAACCTCACGACTTACCTGCACGAGTGGAATTCTGCGAATGGTTTCTTATCAAGATACAGGAGGACCCTGAGTTCATGAAGAACATTATATGGACAGATGAAGCCAAATTTGCCAAGAATGGTATGTACAACCGCCATAATAGTCATTTTTGGGCAACAGAAAATCCAAAGCTCGTTCGCCAGCGTAACTTCCAGGATTCATGGAGTTTCAATGTTTTTTGCGATATAAAGGAAGACCGAATTTTATGTTTATATATTTATGATGAGAATTTGATTAGCGACAGATATTCGCATATAATTAGGAATGTGGTTGGTGAATCCATAAGGCATGTTTCTGAACAATACCGTTCCAAGTTATGGTATCAGATGGATGGAGCCCCTGCACATAGTACTGCTACCGTTGTTGGGTTGTTGTATGGGATGTTCGAAGACAGTGGCTTTGCTACAATGGGCCATTTAAATTTCCTCCTCGCTCTCCAGACCTGACGCCACTGGACTTCTTCATCTAGGGATATATCAAAGAAAATGTTTATGCGGATCCTATGAGTGATAAAGAAAACATGAAATGAAGGGTTCTGAGAGCTTTCAATAATTTGATTCCTGACTCCATACAGAAAGCTACAAATAGTGGTATGCAAAAAAGAATATATTCTTATTTAGAACAAAACGGCAATTTCTTTGGACATCTGTTGAAATGAACCACAATATTATTTGAATTTAAAAAAATTAAGTTAAATTCTAAAATTGAAGTAAAATCTAACCTTACAAAATATAAACAAAATAAAATTACTGTATTCAATATGAATAAACAAAGACATAATTCATCTCTCTGATAGTATTTTTTTTCAATCCATCCATTTTCATGTTGAGTTACCTTTTACCAACGACAGAGTTAATATTAGTTCATTTGTTTTCAAAGCTTTCTTGGTTTGGTATTGCTTTGAATGATTTACATTTCAAATATTTCCCAAATTCGGATAACTTCCGGTATAACGGAAAGAGATCGGAAGTTGAAAATATTATAGTTGAGAAGGCCATTTTTAAAACCCACTACCACAAAATATCAAGTTTTAATTTTGAATCGTTCTTCATAATATATTCCTAACGAACGCTCATCGTGAAAGACCCTATATACATAGTCATATACAGGGTGTCCCAGTTTAAAGGGGACAAACTCCGGCGGTGAAATCCTCACTAAGGCTATAAGTTCCAATAAACATATACTCTAAAGTGAATATTAACTGAGATACAGGGTGTTGAAAGTAACAAAGAAAAATATGTTTTGAAGAATAACTCCATAGCTCAATAGCTCAACTTTTCCTCATAAAATTTGGTGTGTCACATGACAGCATTCAGTTCCAAATTTCAATGCTAATCACATGTTTGTAACTTTAAACAGGGGCGTACGGTAGACGGGTACCCCTAATCGCCTCTCCCAACTTCCACGCCACTGGATTAATATCTTTTTCGTCTTCTTTTTCTTGATTCTCGATATTTTGTATACAAAAAACGGTTAGATTTCGTTTTAAAAATTGTGATTCAGAAACTCATTGTTGATTGTTTTGTTAGAAGTTGCTATGAAAATTGTTTCAAATATCGGGAAAATTTTGTGAAAAGATCCCTCATAAATGCCAACAGTTTTCGAAATATTTGAATTTGTACTCATTGCATGGTGTGAAATCTCTTTGTTGGTTATATTGTTATAAATAGTTATACATTCCTTTCAGAAATGAGGAGATTTTTGTTAAATTTTAAAAGTTTTACGGTTCTACAGTTTTAATGGTTGCTAATCCTTAGTAAGTAGGTAATGCTTTCAATTTTTTCCGCCATCTTCTGAAATTCATCGAGAAATACCACTGTGAGCACCATATATTTGAAATTTCACCATAATGCCAGATTTTCAATACAAGACAGCAACGTTCAACAAAATAATCAAAAGTGACTCTCCTTATCACATACGCACGCACTTATTCAACTTAAAAAATCTTGAAAACCATTGATATTTTTAATAATGAAACCAATCCCTTTTTTGTATAGAAAATGTTGTAGATTGAGAAAAAGAAGATAAAATCGACATTAATCCAGTGGCGTGAAAATTGGGGAGGGGCGATTAGGGGTACCCACCTCCCGTACGCCTCTGTTCGAAGTTACAAACTCATGATTCACACTGAAATTTGGAACTGAATGCTGTCATGTGACATACCAAATTCCATCAAGAAAATATGAGCCGAGTTATTCTGGAAAACATAAATGTTTTTTGTCATTTTCAACACCCTGTAACTCGGTTATTATTCATCTTTGGGTATATGTTTATTGGAACTTATGGCTTCAAAATGAAGTGACACCCTGGGACAACCTGTATACACATAAACATATTTTCAAATATTAGGTGATGCGATGTTTTAACTCTTTAATGTGGTTTGGAAAAAAATTATCTTATAAACATCAAACGAACCGACGATAAATCTCAATCCTGGAATTTTTGCAGTTGAACACTTCGTCCTGTATATTCCTGATCGATACTATTCTGGAATACTATTACACTAAGCAATAGAGCATAAGATGAGTGAGTTTTTAACGAAAATACTAGTAGAAAACCGACTATGCCATCACATGGAATACAGTCCGTAGTTATTTTTAGTTATGTTTTCGACTCACAACTGTCATTTATTAATTTGTTATAAACATTTAAATAACAAAAAACGTGTTTTTTCAATTCTTCTACCTATAAAATGAAAACCAATAGAGCAAACCAGTTGCTCTGATCTAAAAAATTGTAGATAATCGAAATACAAACAAAATGGGATGTTGTACGACCCGGTCGGATCATTAGTAACGGAGAAAAACTGAAAAACCGAAAAAATTTGCGATTTTTTGAAAAATACATCATTCCGCCATGTTCCAAGAAGTAGGATTGGCCTTTCTCACGAGAGTATAGAATCATGTATACTTTATGTGTGCACAGAACAGGCGCTGTAGGATCGTTATATTTGGCACAATTGCAATTCAATTTTTTTGCACTATCTTGCAGCGTGCCTGGATGCTCCAGTGATAGCCCGATTTCAATTTCTCAAACAGACTAGGAAAGTAGAAGTATAGTACTACAAAACGTATAGTCTCATTTTGCGCTTCCATGATGCGAAATAAGTGAAAAATCCATGCAAATATGACTGAAAACGGCCGAGCCCGCGTTAGCTGCCGAGTGGTAGGAGAGTCCGGGGGATGAAGGGAATTCTCCTACTGAGCGGGTTACGTGATAATACGCTTCTCCTCATCTGCCGATATCTCCTTCCACTCGATCGCTTTCACCAGCTCGGCCGTTTTCAGTCATGTTTTGCAAGTATTTTTCGCCCATTTCGCAGCATTTTAGCGCAACATGAGAATATACATTTTGTGGTACTGTACTTCTACTTTCAAAATCTGTTTCAGAAATTTAAATCAGGCTATCACTGCGGCATTCAGGCACGCAAAAAAAATCCGAATTGTAATTGTGTCAAAACTAATGATCCATCAGAGTCTGTTTTGTGTACACATAGAGTGCACATGATTCAATACTTTCATGAGAAGGGCCAACTATATTTCTTGAAAAATGACAAAGTTATGAATTTTTGAAAAATCGTAAAATTTTCCGGTTTTTCCGGTTTTCCTCCGTTTTTAATAATTAGATCGGGTCGTACAATATTTCAATCCAGTTGTATTTCAATTATCTACAAAAATTTCTATTGGAGCAACTAGATTGCTCTATTAGTTTTCATTTTATAAGCAAAACAATAAAAAAATTTTTTTTGATACTTAAATGTTTATAACAAATTGATATATGAAAGTTGCGAGTCGAAAACATGACACATTATAACTACAGACTGTCTTTCATGTGATGGCACAGTCGGTTTTCTACTAGTATTTTTGTTGAGAAAAAATGCCCTATTGATTGGCCAAATCATTTTTGGTGGATGCGCCTTTTGATCCACCAAATATTCTACAAGGGTTTTCGAAATTTTTTCTCCGATGGACTGACTACAACTTCTGATATTTTTTTCCCATTATGATCATTATAATTGATATATACGAATTAACTGATCATTCACATACTTTCTGGTCGTTCGTGAAGAAATTATTTTCTGCCTATTCTGTTTTGCCAACCGATACTGATTTTTTATTTTTGGCGAAAGCGCTATTCGCTCCACTAAATTTTCGAAGAAGTTTTCGACATTTTGGTGAAGAATCACGTGAATTCTCTTTGTACAGCACAACTCTATCAGATCAACTGAAATGCCGTTTCTAGATTCTAAGCATCGTGATAGATGGGAAGGTGAATCATCACATGAAGCGATATACAGGGCCCGGTATGAAATATGTAGCATATAGGTAAAAAGTTTATTCTATAAATCGAGAAATCATCAGTATATCACCAATTTGAAAAAAAATACCATACAGATAACGAAAAAAGTTATATTTTTTTCATTAAGTTTTTACTCATAGTTTAGAAAAAAACATTGTCACTTTTTATATAAGCAGATTTTTCAGTTACTCAAAAGTAACTTTTTTCATAAAAATCAATTATGAGGATGTTTCTCCTCAGTTGACAAAATATTTGCAAAAAAAAAGTTGAACCTTGGTGGCTGTCACTCGAAATCCAAATCTGAACCAATTTTCTTAGTAGCATTTTTCGATATTTTACTTACTAAAGGTACAGTTTTGGTTAAATCGAAAGAAGGTTGTGTGACAAAAGGGACATTTACAGGGCTATTCAAAATTCGTTTCTGTACATGGGGATCTCGTGAACGATAAGAAAAAGAGTGTCGGTTAGATCATGGCAAAGTTGCGTATTTCAGAGACCTATTCAATGATGTGAAAAAATCGAATTTAGCTCTACTGTTTCTGGAGATATACAGGAAAAACCAAAAAATCCCAAATAATTGTTTTGCCTGTATCTTCTTTATTCGTAGACATATTGAAAATCTGTCCACACTTTGCTATTGGCATTTGATCTGGGCTATCACAAAATGTCCATGAATCTTTTATACAGGGTGTTATCTGACTTGGGCCACCCCCATTGGATATTTAAATACGGACCTGTATTTTTTCTTGTAGATTTTGGATCGTCGACGTTCACTTCATACTGAGGACTTAATTTTAATTTTATATTTCGGGATGTTTCGGTAATATTTTATCATAATTGGGTGAATTATTCCCTTTTAAATTACGGCCCTGGAAATTGGTTGAATGAGTTAAATAAAAACACAATAGCAACTTTCACGTCTCCCCATGTACCATAGTGTTTTTCGAAAGTATTTTTTTCATTTTTAGGTACCAATTCATATTTCTTCACATTTTCAATGCTCTTTGAGCATTTTCTACTATAAACCTCGAATAGCAAAACCTTTTATGATTATTTGAAACATATCTTCAACAAAAATAGATTATATGTATTTTGATAAGATGAAAAAGAAATGATAGCAATAATTACATCCGAAACAAACAGTATAATTATAATGAAAATTGAAATGAAGTAATAATTCACCCAATTATAATAAAATATTACCGAAACATCCCGGAATATGAAATTAAATTTAATTCCTCAGTATGAAGTGAACGTCGACGATCCAAAAACTACAACAAAAAATACAGGTCCGTATTTGAAAATTCAGAGATGGTGGTGGCCCAAATCAGATGACAGCCTGTATAAAAGATTCATGGACATATTCTGATAGCCCGCATCAAGTGCCAATTGCAAAATGTGGACAGATTTTCAATATGTCTGTCAATAAAGAAGATACAGGCAAAACAATTATTAAGGATTTTTTGGTTTTTCCTGTATATCTCCAGAACCAAAAGATCTAAATTAGATTTTTTCACATCATTGAATAGGCAACTTTAACACAATCCAACCGACACTCTATCTCTTATCGTTTACGAGATCTCCATGTACAGAAACGGATTTGAATAGCCCTGTATATAGAAGTATGAAATTTCCAAAAATAGTTTTGACTCCCTTATTACATTGTGCTGTGGTCTTATTGACTTCCAAAAATAGTTTCACTGCCTAATTACATTGTTCTGTGGTCTTATTGACAAAGCAATGAAAAATATGAAATTTCCAAGACTACTGAAAAATCGAAAATAATGATCTAAATAATGATGTGATTTGGTAAATTCTCCCATTTGAAATTCGATGTTTCATGCGATATTTCATCCCTTCAAGGTCATTGGAGAAGAAAAATTTTGAGTCTGAAACGAACCCACATAATTTTTTCCATTCATAGTCTCCGCTCTGGATAATTCTGATTGATTTTATTTTGGAATATCATCGAATGATAGAAATTTTCAGCTCACACTGGCAGTGTTCACTATTTTTAAATGAAAAATAGTTCTTCTAAAGATTTTCTTCGATTCAGAACTTCGAATCATTGTTGAAATATAAATGTGCTCATTCACATACTTTTCGGTCGTTTGTAAAAAACTAATTTCCTACCGATATTTATTTTTTATTTTATTTTTGGCGAATGCACATTTCGCAACACCAAATTTTCGACGAGGTTTTTGAGATTTTGGTGGAGGATCACGTTAATTCTCTTGAACAGCAGAACTTTGTTATTTTGTTGACTTGTTAATGGTTAATGAAAATATCTCAACAAATTCATGATGATGGCCGAAAAGGGTACGGAACGTATCGAAACCGTAATGAGAGATACATCGTTTAATTCAGAAATAGAGCACTTGAAAAAATTGTATTCTTAGGAAAAAATTATATAAAAATATTAAGTTGATGATAGTTGTTCGATTACGAAACGTAGGACAATAAAATGATATCACCACAAAAAAGCTTTCTATGAAGATCAATTATTTTTTTGTTTCAACTCTGACGATAACGATACAAAAAGTAAAACAGGAAATCTAAAAATTCAGTTTTTCACATTCAACCAAACCTGTATTAATTACTATTTCAGATATCCCCATGGAGGACAACTTTATCTTGAATTCATTGTATTTATTGTTCTGTATGAAAAAATCAGCCTATTTGTGTATTCAATTACAAAACGTGTTCATCAATTGCATACCTTCTGGCAACAAAAAGCCGATTTTATCAGATATGTTCTCTTCCAGATTAACTATTCAATACTGTCAATCAAAACTACAGGAAATATGCCACTGAAGTTCACAATATGTATATAGGATTTATCTAATATTTAATTTTCTAAAAATTTGTGTTCATGAGCAGTTGGTGTTTTAAAACTAATACAAAAAAAAGTGACAATTTGTTTTCTATCGATCGGTGATATCTGTCAAATTTGAGTTCATTTCATATTGAGGAATTTTAGCTAAAAAATGTTTTTCCTTTTTTGATTTTCCATCGACCTAACAAATTTGAAAAAAAAAATATATTTTTATTTTTTTCTCATTTTCTCAACATTTATTTTTCTTCCGCTCTTTCAAATTTCGATGATCCAAAAAGACCTGTTGAGATCTGCTGAAGGGGATTTTCTGTTAAGAAAATCATTCGATTTTTTTAAATAAATTCCAAATGTTAAATAAAATATCAGTATAATAAATAGCGATTATTTTTTTCACATTTTCGATTATTGTTTAGACAATGTTTTCGGTAATTTCAAACCATTAACTAATACTTGAATATAAACGACATTATATCACATGAAAATAGATCGTTTCCAACAATTTTAACGCTCATTTCCAATGAAAAATGAGAATTTCTCAAGATTACTAAAAAATTGTTTTTTTTTTTGGTTTCTCGCATTTTTAAAGAAATGTTTCCATACCAATAACTATATTTTTTCATACCATCCTAATATGGAGATTTCAACAGCGAAAATGAGCACTGATATTGTAAAATAAAAAATTTGTTAACCATCTATTTCTATTGAAAATTGGGCGTTTTCGTTGTAATTCGTATACAATCGAAAAATTAATATTTTTCTTTAAATAAGTTACCTCTTATTCAAACCTAAAAAAACATAGTTTAAATTTTCATGACAATGTTACAATTCATAATCAAGGAACAAGAAATACTCATGAACTACAGTGTGATCAGGACTGAAATTGGAAGAAAGTGTATAACATAAGAAACTACCAAGCACATTGAAAAATGTGAAATATCTTCAAAGGGTTGAAATTCAATTACTCAATATTATTAAATACTTCTTTTTGTTCATCAATTTACTTTTTTATCTTTGATATACCTCTAATTCAAACAGCAGATTTTTTTGGGAATAATAAAGTTATTTTTATTATTATTGTGTGCCATTTTTAACTGAAAAACTCATGCTTGAAAATGATCGACATTCAAGATTCCAAAGGGTATGACTATATAACTATTAGAGATCCAAGCGCATCTTTTTGGATTCGTTTTCAGTTGATAAAACTACGTAAGTAAAACCACTTCCTTTCAAATTGTAGTCTACTGAACTCATCATTTCCTCAAATACATATATTGCCTATTTTGAATTTTCCCGTGCACCTTGTGTCAAATCTAGGACAATTTTACGTCACATTCTAGTACGAAAATTTCATCAAGCGGATCAACACAGCTTTGGAGAAATCTGTGCTACGATTCCGTTGAAATGACCGCTGAAAAAACATTGATTTTTGAAGGAAATATTCTTAAGTAAAATATATCTACCTTTTTGAGGAAAGAATGGCATTTTTTCTACTATAAATGGGCTGATACAATGTTCTTCAACTGTAAACGACTCTCACCTTGATAATGTAGAAGAAAAACATTGCGAAGCCGGTCATTATCTGATAGAACTGATAATCGCGTAACTAAACAAACTACCAATATATCTAATTTACCTTGAGTACGATCATTTCTGCAGGGTTTTCCACACCAATTCTCCAAAAAGAACACACTTCCACTGAATGTTTCCACTGATTCTAAATATTTTCCGATAGAATTATAGTTATTTTCCTAACAAGTGTGGAAAGTGATACTTTCCCGCACGCGACTGCCGTTGACCCGAACGACGCGAAGCGGAGTTCGGGCAAACAGTCAAGGGCGGGAAAGACACTTTACGCATGAATTAGGAACATTATTTTTTCTACGACCGCATAAAGATTCAAAAAGCACATTGAAAATATATAATTTATTTCAACATACAAAACATTCAATGAAAATCCACTAATTATTATTAATATTAATGTTGAAAACACAATTTGTTGTATTCTCCAAATGCGTCAGAATAGCCGATCCAGAGTAGTTAGTTGGTGGTAACTGGCTGTTAAGACTCGTAGATTGCAAAGTGCATGAAGATGACGGAGACGGCATCGGTTGCAAGTTGCCAGTACATGAAAGAATTTTATTCGAGATGGTTTTCTTCTGTTCTACGGAGTCCTCCAAGTAACTCTCAGCAACAATGAAATGTACATTTAATAACGATAAATTGACATATTTTACTTTCCCGCACTAGTGCGGGAAAGCGAGTTTTCCCGCACTAGTGCGGGAAAGTGACACTTTCTAAACTAAAATGAGTGCGGGAAAGTGGGTAAAAACGCACGGTCATAGAAAAAAAATATTTCGCACACCCATACCACGCCCGAACAAGTGTCAAATTGGTAAATTGTTTTCTCGTCAGCTACAAGTTCCACAGCTATCTCTGCTATCTCTGTAATCAAATTTGATTTCAGAATTAGCAAATTCTGTGAAGATCGTGGAGAATAGTATATTCTGTAACAAAGTTCCGAACGCGAGCCGAAGGCGAGCGTGAGGAACCACGAGCATCACGAATTTTCATTCTAACCGAGTAGCAGACTATATTTTCTCCACGATCAAAAATAGGAAACGTGACAGCAATAATTTTGACACTTACTCAAATTTTGCCACTACGATGACAATCAACTGCGTCAAGGCTAATGTTATTATTGCTAACCAGTGTGAGAATATTATTCTATCACAAGAGAGAGAATGTAATAGTTATTTAAGTAACAAGGAATGTAAAGACGTGTTAACATTCGAGGTGAGCGAGTACGAGCCGAGGCAAAGCCGAGGCTTGTCGCTTGCCGAAGATGATAACAGTCGATACATTCCGTGTTACTTATTACGTTTTTCCCGCTGCTTGTTGACATTTCTCAAAATTTGCCTGAATTGAAGTTTGTTTTCTTACCCTTCCTTCATGATTATTCGTTCGCTATTTCATTCTAAGTTGCTTGTGCGTGTAACTAAGTTACCGAATAAGCAGACAACAATAATATTCAAAAGGTCTCATAACCTAAAAATTGATATGAATGAAGCTGAAGGTATTACTTGTCAAAGGCAAAGTCATTATTACCCTAGGCATGTAAATGACACTATTTACATTCCGTTGTCAAGATGAATTAGTAAACGAATGGTATAGGCCATTTACCTGTTTTGTTGCTAAGCATCTACAGTGTCGGCAGCGGGAAAATACATTTAAATTGCATGGGGGCAGAGGAGTTGCAGAATATTTCTTCAATCTCAAGAGAGAGAATTCCAGCATTCTGTAATCAAATTTGATTTTAGAATTGGCAAATTCTGTGAAGATCGTGGAGAAAGAGTATTTCGTGGCTAACAGTATCGAATGTTTTCGATAAATCAATGAATACACATAGACAGGGTTTGTTGTTGATTGAAGAATAATAAATTTTTTTGGTAAGGGTCAGAATAGCATCTTTAATATATTAGTATATCTTGTGATACCATAATTATGTCGTTTAAAAGTCTGAGTTAAAGAAACCATTCTGACGTTATAAACCAAGATAGAAAGCAGTTTCAACCAATTATAAAAATTGCTCGAATTACTCAGTGCAGTTCCCAAGAACAAACGGCTAATTTTTGCAATTCGTAACCACCGACTCTACTCAGAACGCGTTCGAAATTGTTCATGTAGAGGTGGGAGGTTGGGAAATGGGCCTTGTCCGGTCGGCTACGAGAATAAAACATGACGTGATCGTAACTTCTAATTACAGGGCTAATTGCTTGAAATTACAACGTTGAGTCGTTGTTAACTCATTTAGCTACAGTTGTAGAAACACGCTATTAATTATTAGCCGCGTTGTTGATGGCGGGATCCGTTCTTTCCTATATTGATGGAAGTTGGAAACTGGAATCGAAAAAACAACTGAATGTCAACATAAGGTTTTCATCAACCCATTATGTTTTATGTTATCAATGTAATGTTACATCATCATTTTCTTGAACTGACCAAGATAGAAACATTATTTCAACTCAGTTGGATTCTAATTCAAAATTTCAAATTTAGATAAATTCAAAGAAAATCAAAAATCCCAAATTTGAAAACATAACGATCATTAGAAAAACATGAATAATACAAACATATAGATATGTTCACTAACTTGCCATACAATACTGTAATGTATTTAAAAAAAAATGCTCCTTGGGTATATCGATAAATATGCAAAATATATTTCCAGATGCTGTAATGAATTCAGGTCAATTTATGCATTCGTCATACCTATTTCGTTAGTGTTTCATTCATGAGATAGGAAACAGTTATACGTGTTTCATTTTGGTCAGGTATTATAATAACGAACATCTTCCTTGAACAGAATATTCTCACTCAAAAAATTAAATCATTCAAAAGCTTTCCACTCAAAATAGTTAGAAGTAAATCATTCAAAAGCTTCTAGATGAAAACTAAATTCAATGTATTGCCAATAGATGTTCTTTGTATCTATAAGAAAATGTAAGTAATTTGGATCTTCTCAGTATAAATCTCACACAGCGATTTTGTAATAGAATAGAATAGAATTTTTTTTTTTACGTCATATGATATAATGTTTGTAGCAAGTCATGTTTGATTTACTTCTGAAATTAACGTAAATAGTGTAAAAACTGTGAAAACAACAGAAGAAAGGCTGTGGAAGACTAACAAATAAACGAGTAATAGTTATTTATTGTATAAGTGTTTTAGATATCATTTTATTTGCGCAAGAATGTTTAAACGCGAGAGCGAAGCTCGAGCGTTTAAATTTCTTAAGCAAATAAAATGTATCTAAAACACGCATGCAATACAACGTTTTATTCTCAATCACATTCTGACATGCTCTGACAGCGGCTGTCACCTCCTCAAAAATCATTGAAATAACATACAAAAATATCGGGAGTTGGTGAAAAATGCAAGAAAATAATTCTATTCCTGATATAATCCTTGAGGAAGCTGAAGAAGCAACACGCCAGTAATTGCCTGCCAAGTCCAGGGAACATTATGAAAAAGTATTTTCCGAATTTAATGAATGGAAAGAAAAACGGAGGGTAATGGCAAGTCATGCTATCGTATTTTTTAAATTCAAAGAAGAAGTATGCAATTTCATCCATGTGGTCGAAGTAGTCGATGCTGAAGGCCGCTATAAAGGTCTATAAAAACATAGATATTCAAGATTGTATTTTTCATTATTCCACTATTGGAATAAAGTAATTTCATTATTCCATTAGTGGATAAAGTGGTACTTTATACGGTTCATAAGTGTGGATTAAACTTCAATTATAAGGTGATTGTGGATAAAAAAATAAACAAACAACATCAATCATAGACACAAAAAAAAACTGTATAATTATATGAATATATAAATCTTTTAATTCAAAGAGAAGCAGTGAGATGTTTATTAGTACAAAAATGAATTCTGAATTCATCGACAGAATATAAGCATTGCCCAGGCAAATATTTTTTCAATTTTCTCTTGAAAGTGTTCAGAATGAGCTCTTTGAAATATTGAGGTAGAATATTGAATAGAGAAAAATCTAGGAAATTTTTTCTAGATAAGTGAAGACGAAATCGTGTGGTGAGAGTTAAGTGTATTATGTTCGTGAATATGAGATAACGAAAAAGGATGAACAGAAAGAGCGTATTCAATTTGAGATCCAAGACCAGGAAGAGCGAGAGATCGAAACGAAACAAGAAAAAGAGAGAAGAAAAAGAAACGGTTAGGCCAGAAATTCCAACAACATGGTGAACTCTAACAATGAATCTGTCAAAGTCAAAAGTGCTTCTAGAATGATATTACTGAAACTATACCTACTGGAAAAATCTATCTTGGACGAAAGTTTCTCGTATTTTCTCTCTCCCGGTATCTAAGACACTATTTTAGGTATGGAAATCTAATTCACCTAGTCGTCAAGTGCACGTGAGCCGTCTAGGATGGAACATGCTAGAAACTTTGACTCAAATTCTAATCGCGTCTTGGAGTTTTGATCAACCCTGATGATCTCGCTTGCCGACCCCATCTCCTCATTTTCAACTCTCCTCTCGTAAAGTCGAAATTCTAGCTCATCAGCATTTTCCTTCAAGATCCAGAATCGGTCATCAAGGGTCACCTACTATCTAATTATACAGAGTGCCCCAGCAAAAACAAAACAAGGTCGATATTTCATATTTATCAATCGCAAAAAAAACGCACAGACCCGTCGATTTTTATAGGGGTACATCTTTCGTGCATACTTTGTCACTTCAAATCCTTCGGAGGGGTTAGCTCCAACCCTCAAATCTTTATTGGGATGAGGGTTCATGTGAAACCGCATTTTGAAGTCATCGAATTCTCTTGCCAACGCTTTTCAGTTTTTTCAATGTGATGCAGTAGTTCTCGAGAAATCATTGATAACAAGTCAACATTGACATCAATTCGTATCAACTTTCAACTTGAATTGTTAGAATTGTGTTCATGGCAATTGTTTGGGAAAAAACTAAGTTTTCTAAGTTTTTGAGACATAGAAAGGGGATGGGAGTGATTCAAAAAATAAAAAATCTAAAATTTGGATACTATTTCACTTTTCATTCCAACAAGTATTCGAAATGTTGGCCACCTGCTCCCATACAGTGATAGAGGTTTTGTTGAGAACAATTTCGGACATTCTGAAGTATTACAGGTGTAATGTTCCGACATTCATCAATAATCCGTTGACGTTAATCATGTGAAGAATCTGGTTGAGTTTTATTAATGATACTCTTCAAGTTACCCTAAAAAAATCTAACGGACTAAATCTGGTGACCTTGCGGGCCACTCCACTGCAAAAAGCTGGCTTGTCGAGTTTCCAGATTAGTCATTTTTTTAATGTAATGTAACAATTATATCCTGTCAGATCTACAGCTGTACAGGGTGTACCTAAAGTCGGTACCAACTTTTTATTTCCAGAGAGAACCTTTTTTTACATGCTTTGATTGGCATTCTGATTCTTAGTTTAAAAAACCTGGCCACACCGAATGTCGAGTCTTGTGCAGCATTTCTGGTCTGACAAGATATGAGTTTCACAATGGCCCTAGTAAGTACATTGAAAAGAATGATCATCCGGTACCTCGATAGTCAAGCTTTTTTGCAGCGGGCTCTTGGACCATAAGGTTTCACTCATGAACTTGTGAAAAAGATACTGAAAATAGTTTCATGCTTTTATGATTTGCAAGCGTTGAAAAGTGTACTACCTGTCATTTAAAAAGGCAAATGAGAATATCAGGTGCTTTTTTCTGATGTATTAAAAAACTGACATTAAATTATTCCTCATTATAGTTGGATTTTACCAAACAAAAAGGAGACATTCTTAGATAAAGCCCGTACTTTAGAGAAACTAATAAAAGTGAAACGAGCGTAACTTCAGAATCTCAGCCGATGACGGTTCTAAACTTGTTTTGTCGAGAACTACTGCATTAAATTGAAAAAACTAAAAAGCTTCGGAAAGAGAATTTGATGTCCTTCAAATTGCGGTATCACACGAACTCTAATCCCATTGGAGTTAACCCATCCGAGGGGCTTGAAGTGACAAAGTTGAGAATAGGCGCAAAAGATGTCCCCTTCGAAATAAAAATCGACGAGTCCGAGCGTTTTTTTTTTCTGCGAACGATAAATATGGAATATCGGCCTTGTTTTGTTTTTGCTGGTCTACCCTGTATTTATTTTGACTGTCTGCCCGCCAAGCGATTTTTATTCCATTGGCTCTCCCCTAATCAAGAAAATGATTTTTTATAAATATTTTTGCGATTTCCATCTCCCCTACGGTTTAGTACAGATATTTTTCTGTGTGTAGGCATTGGTATTGATGAGTTTGATAGCATCTGTGTTATTTCGAGGTAACTCGCGCCGTAATAACCAAATTTTTTTTCATTTTTGCGATTTTCATCTCCCCTACGGGTTGGTACAGATATTGTTCTGTGTGTACACATTGGTATTTATGTGTTTAACAGCCTCTGTGTTATTTCGATATGACTTGCGCCGTGATAATTGAAAAAAAAAATATTAATATTTTTGCGATTTCCATCTCCCTAACGGTTTGGTACAGATATGTTTATATGTGTACGCATTGGTTTTGATGTGTTCAATAGCCTCTGTGTGATTTCGAGGAGACTCGCGCCGTAATAAAAGATTTTTTTTTTATTATTTTGCGATTTCCATCTCCTATACGGATTGGTATAGATATTTTTCTATGTGTACACATTGGTATTGATGAGTTCAACAGCCTCTGTGTTATTTCGAGGTGACTCGCGCCGCAATAATCGAGAAAATGATTTTTTAGAGAATATTTTTGCGATTTCCATCTCCCCTATGGTTTGGTACAGATATTTTTCTGTATGTACGCATTGGTGTTGATGTGTTCAATAGCCTCTATGTTATTTCGAGGTGACTCGCGCCGTAATAACCGACTTTTTTTTTTTTATTTTGCGATTTCCATTTCCCATACGGATTGGTATAGATATTTTTCTATGTGTACGCTTTGGTATTAATGTGTTCAATAGCCTCTGTGTTATTTCGAGGTGACTCGCGCCGTAATAATCGAGAAAATGATTTTTTAGAGAATATTTTTGCGATTTCCATCTCCCCTACGGTTTGGTACAGATATTTTTCTATGTGTACGCATTGGTGTTGATGTGTTCAATAGCCTCTGTGTTATTTCGAGGTGACTCGCGCCGTAATAACCAATTTTTTTTTTTTTTTATTTTGCGATTTCCATTTCCCATACGGATGGTATAGATATTTTTCTATGTGTACGCTTTGGTATTAATGTGTTCAATAGCCTCTGTGTTATTTCGAGGTGACTCGCGCCGTAATAATCGAGAAAATGATTTTTTAGAGAATATTTTTGCGATTTCCATCTCCCCTACGGTTTGGTACAGATATTTTTCTATGTGTACGCATTGGTGTTGATGTGTTCAATAGCCTCTGTGTTATTTCGAGGTGACTCGCGCCGTAATAACCAATTTTTTATTTTTTTTATTTTGCGATTTCCATTTCCCGTACGGATTGGTATAGATATTTTTCTATGTGTACGCTTTGGTATTGATGTGTTCAATAGCCTCTGTGTTATTTCGAGGTGACTCGTGCCGTAATAATCGAGAAAATGATTTTTTAGAGAATATTTTTGCGATTTCCATCTCCCCTACGGTTTGGTTCAGATATTTTTCTATGTGTACGCATTGGTGTTGATGTGTTCAATAGCATCTGTGTTATTTCGAGGTGACTCGAGCCGTAATAACCGATTTTTTTTTTTTTATCATTTTGCGATTTCCATTTCCCATACGGATTGGTATAGATATTTTTCTATGTGTACGCATTGGTATTGATGAGTTCAACAGCCTCTGTGTTATTTCGAGGTGACTCGCACCGCATTAATCGAGAAAATGATTTTTTAGAGAATATTTTTGCGATTTCCATCTCCCCTACGGTTTGGTACAGATATTTTTCTATGTGTACGCATTGGTGTTGATGTGTTCAATAGCCTCTGTCTTATTTCGAGGTGACTAGCGCCGTAATAATCGAGAAAATTATTTTTTATAAATATTTTTGCGATTTCCATGTCAACAAATGCTTGAACTTGGGTATCGGAAATTTGAAAGAAGTTTCGCCTCATCCGGCTAGCTCTTCACCACAAGTACAGCATCGTCGCAAATCCAGCAACTCCGGAACTCTTCTTTGGTTCGGAACAGTCAGCAGCTGCAATACGTTGGTGTTGATCATATTTCATTGGTGTTCCCAACAAAGTTCCATACTAATATGCCATGCTGTAGATTTCGGAGACCCAGGCCAGAAATACTTTTCACTAAGAAGACAATTGTGTGAGCCACTCTGGCTACCACACTTGAGAATTACTCTCAAACAACAACTTAGCAATTCGGTGGCTCCCGGATGACTGATTTTTTCAGCCAAAACGGGTGGCAACTAAATGCGTGTGCACGGAGGTACGGAAATCGGAGGTGAGTACCTCATCCGGTGGGCTACTCTCCGCACACAGCATAGTCGCAATCCAGCAACTACGGAACTCTTCTTACTGGATCAGACAGGAACAGTACGAATTCTTCTTAAATGTTGTTGGTGTTAACCAACGACGCTTCATCTATCTAAGCCAGGCCGTAGATTTCTAGAGGAAGCTATGACCTGGCCAGAAATACTAATGACACCAGAGCCATCCGGGCTACCACTCGGAGGACAACTACTCGAAGGTCTGTGGCTCCCGGACGACTGCCTAAAACAGCCGAAAAGGAGCTCTTAAACAGTTCTTGTACACATTTACTTCGGCCAATGCCGAAGCAAAGTCACTGGTGGGCGGAGCCTATCGGAACTCCGCTCCGAGATATACTCTCCAAGTTAAAATTTTATTTTAGTATTTCTGGCCGAGGTTCACACTCCCCCCATCAAAGGAATCGCTTGGCGTAGGGATGAAACGTCGTTGGTTTGTCCTGAAAAGGACCCTTTCTTTTCTTTTTAGGCTCTTAGCCTTCTTATTTCCTATATTCACAATATGTACATGCTGTAAGAGAGCCTAAAAAGAAGAGAAATGATTAGTATTGATGAAACGTCGTTTGGTACTGCTCCTGGCTGTCCAAACTCGTAGATGTTATGAAGTTTTCAACTTATCGTAGGGATTCCAGGATACTCCTTTACGAGACTTTTATGTAACGGGATATTACATATTTCAACATACGCTCATCATCCAGCTTCTGCAAAGGTGCCACATACTTACTTTGCCCTTGCCCACTGGCTAAGAACAACCAGCCGTTGGTGAGGCAACATCCGTTGAGTCGAATTACCCCAGCACTAGGCATGGGAACAACTGACTGGCTGCGGGAATACGATGAACATCGGAACATCGAACCCACGAAGAAGTCGGGCATCTTCACTTCCACTGGAATAACTTGCTTCAGAATCGTCTCGAAAGTGCATCCAAGAAAACTTTCCGATAAGTTCTTCCAAGTCCGGGTTACTGGAATTTTCGGGCCCTGCCTCCCACTGGAGTGCAACGCAAATGCATCCACAAATGCTAGGCCCCACGTTGGGCGCCATGACAACTAAATGCGTGTGCACGGAGGTACGGAAATCGGAGGTGAGTACCTCATCCGGTGGGCTACTCTCCGCACACAGCATCGTCGCAATCCAGCAACTCCGGAACTCTTCTTACTGGATCAGACAGGAACAGTACGAATTATTTTTAAATGTTGTTGGTGTTAACCAACGACGCTTCATCTATCTAAGCCAGGCCGTAGATTTCTAGAGGAAGCTATGACCTGGCCAGAAATACTAATGACACCAGAGCCATCCGGGCTACCACTCGGTAGGACAACTACTCGAAGGTCTGTGGCTCCCGGACGACTGCCTAAAACAGCCGAAAAGGAGCTCTTAAATAGTTTTTGTGCACATTTACTTCGGCCAATGCCGAAGCAAAGTCACTGGTGGGCGGAGCCTATCGGAACTCCGCTCCGAGATATACTCTCCAAGTTAAAATTTTATTTTAGTATTTCTGGCCGAGGTTCACACGGGTTTCCTAAATAACAAATGTGTACGTTTGCTGCGGCCAATGTCGAAGCAAAGCCACTGGTGGGCGGAGTCTAATTGAGCTCCGCTCTTGGATATACTCCATTAAAATTTTATTTTGTATTGGACTCAGCACTTAGAAAGTGTCTATCCTACAAAAATGTCTACGTCAGTTAATGGTCTTATCGTTTATTTATACTCTAGGTTAGTCCCGTTTGTGTTCCCATATGCGAATGAATAAACACTAAACGCAAGGAACGTAAATGAATACCTCTTTGTATTCAAAGTGTGAGAAAGTTTTCTCATCTAAACCACTTCGCTTGTCTCGATATACTTTTTAAATGGGAGTGAGTTTTATTTTTTCTTTAAAATAATTTTCATCACTGAATTTACTACAAAACAGAAATAATTACAGGGCATCATCACTATCAGTGGCCCTTTCACGTATAACATAAATATTAATACAATAAAAATACGGCCTATTACTGTAGAACCACAGATGTTTTGAGAAAGAAGGGAAACGTCCCAGTTTTAAGCAATATGTTAATTAGTACAAAGGCTATCAATGCTATATTAGGAAGGTTGAGAATGATCTTAAGTGATATGTCGTTTATCCCGGGGCAGTCTTTGTCCTTAACATTGAAACAAATGCGGATCGATATCAACAGCTCCAAAGGTATAGGTATCATATCATCTTTGTTTGTTCATTTCACTTTGTTCTCCTCTCCGGAGTCATAAGTCATATTCGCCAATCTGTTTACCAATCTCCGACGTCTGAAACTCGACGACTCATTGCCAATTGAGCCACGTATAGCCGCCTCCGATGCATGTAGGCCAGCGTCAGCTCTATCTGCTCCAACTCCAATCACTTAACGGTGCAGCCGTTGATGAATTCCGGGCCATACGTTCCTCGGCGGACTCGGGACGTCCACAACGCGACCGCCCCCGAGGCGGCAACTCCCCTGGGTGAAGTTCCGGCCCGGGGCACGTGGCGAACGGAACGTTTTATTTCGGAACGCTAACTCGGCGGCGGCGGCCCGAATCGTAATGTTTTCCAACGCGGACCCGTCCGTGAATGTGACAAGTCTTACCGGGGACGGGGTGAGTTCCACCGGGGGCTGGACGCCGCGGGATGGAAGTTCAACGAATTAAATATTGTCTGGGAGTAATAGAAATATCGAACAACAATGATGATCGATAGTAAATGTGAGGAAAAAGCAATACAAACAAACTAACACAACTCAAAAAATAAAATGAAGCAAGATCTTGGTGAGTCTCAAAACAATCCAGAAATAGAAACTCCAACTATCAATACTGAAAATTCCCACTGGAATTGCATATTACATTACAGGACAGAAGGCACTTCTGATTGGTGACCTGAACGCGAAGAGGCCTGAGTGGAATTGTATCAGTCATCCTAATGCCAATGGCATAACGCTGTTGAATTATTCTCTAGACAGTGATGTGGTAGTGCCAAATCACTACCTCTGGAATGGAACCGCTTCCTCCAGTCAATAGACTTGGTGATCAACAAAAATGTTGGAGATATGGGAGAACTCAAAGTCATACACGAACTAACTCCGCATCTCGACCCAGTTTTATTTAGGTTAAAGGACAGATGCAGCGCCAAAAAGACAAAGTTCCTGTTCAATTACAAAAACACTGAATAAGCTAAGTTCCGAAGTCCCCTGAATAGAATGACGAAGAAAAAAGTCTACTTGGTCGTGAAGCCATTGAGATCAAAATCTAAACTTAAATATCAAACATACAGACTGCAAGAGAGAAAATTGAGGTTAGGCAGGACCGCAATAACCTACCACCTCTCATCAAGGGGCTGATTGAACAGAAGAATGCCACCCGTAGTAGGTGGAAAAGAACGTGGAACCCGGTCCATAGGGAGAATTTGCTCCTTATCGACAGGGAGATCACCGAACTGGGCAGACGGCACGTTAATAAGGTGTGGCAGGATAGACTGGAAAAACTGAACATGCGAGATCACTTTCTGTGGCGCATGGAGAAGCGAATACAAAAGCGCTTCGAACCCGTGCCAGCAGTGGAGAGGGTTGGCGAACGTGCAGTGACGGACAACTAGGAGGAAAAACCGTTTTGGAGAGAATTTCAGTAGCGTCCACCGGAAGGTGCCGGACGTCAGAGAGGAGCAAATGAAGTGCTCAATGCGCGTTGAATGCCTTGGAGAGACACCTGCTCTCCCGTTGGGGCCCTGATCTGTTTGCCAAAGTAAAAGCAAGCAGTTAGGAGCTGTTGGAGGTCGTGAATCGACTTCCAACAAAAAAGGCGTCGATGCAGGATGCAAATGATGCAATTCTGCTCGAAAACCTGCCGCGTAAGTCTCTGGCCTTGCTGAATGGCAGTGCTATCCTGATTGTTTAAAGCAAGCTGTGGTAATACGAATATTGAAACCCGACAAGACTAAACATCAGCTTACGAGCTACCGTCTAATCTCGCTGCTTAGCGTGATTACCATAGTGGTAGACAAAATCTTCCTCAAAAGGCTGCTGAATCTTGAGAGGAAGCTGAAACTCAAACGGTCTTGACGATCGTGGCATGGGTATTGCTTTGGTTGGGCTTCCGGCACTGAGATGGCGCTCGCAGTTTGGAATTAATCCACTGTGCGGGCGCGGTCTCAGTTTCGGTCTGTAAATGGGTTTGGCTGTCGACTCATTCGTTGCAGTCATTAGTTATTGACTGCTAGACCTACCCTATACTGATGAGGAGGAACACTCCGAAATCGATATATAGGTGGTCCGAATGTTTCGATGAACATTCCCATGCAACCAAGCAATTGCAGAGATAACCTTGTAGGAACTCTGCACGGAAATTTCATCAGATGTAATTCAATGTTCGTCGTGGCATTAACCAGGAAAGTAGTTGTTTTCTGATGGATTTTCGACCCAACTTTTCCTATTGTATAGGATATTAGCAATGAGCAGTCCTCCGGACATCTTATGCCTAAAGTCATAAGCTCATTGTAAATTACAGTTTTCTTTTCCAACTTGTGTACTGTTTATGCATGAATTGTAATGAATGGCAACAATTTGTGTATCTAGTTTGTACAAATTGTGTGGGTATTTTAAATATGGGATGCAAAAAATGTCACAAATTTGTGTTCTTCGCATACATGAATTGTGTAGGTATATTGTACATATTTGTGTACAAAGCAAGGCCAATTTTTTTTAATTTTAAGAAAGGATACACTTGAGGTCCATAACATCCAACTGAAATAAGTTAAGAATAAGCATCAGTTTCAACCTTCTCGTTTCTTCGTGTCTTATTCTGTTCAGAAATTATAAGCTTCATTTTCCAGAAGGTTGAAATAAAATTAAATGTCATTCAAATAATGTTTATTTCATCACAAAGAACTAATAACAAAAATAACTGAACTATAAACTCTAATTACAAATAAAATAACAGAAACACAAAATATCAAACATAACATAACACAAAACCGTTAAAAATGATGAAAATGAGTCAGTTTGTAGGTTTCATGTAATAACAAAAAATAATAACAATACCAACCTTCAAATATTGGTATCAGTTTGCAAATATTTCTAACACTTCCATTTGACACAAAACCACATACACATGGGCAAATAATAAATAATAGGTAAGTACACTTAACCAACTTCGCTCTTCGATCAGCATAAAACAATCAAACAATGATGCACTGGATATTTGGAGTGCCGCGCATGCGTATTTAGTTGGGTGAGACGACGCCTTAGTCAAGTTGTGGCAAATTACACAAATGTGTTGAAATAGTATACAATTTGTGCATATCAAATAGAAAGTGCATAACGGGTGTAAGATGAGTTCAATGCGTTGTAGAAGTTTTCCATATAAATTGTGTTATGGTAGATGTGCATATTTTTGTGTATTTTTAGGCAATGTGGAAGTGCATCAATACTATACAAATTGACATGCACAAATATTTATTGAATTTCACAAAACGCGTATGATGAAAGAATGGACAATTGTGTAAAATATCTACACAACTGTGTCTTACACAACGTTGTGCATGAACCTGCTGCAGTATTTTCTCTCTGTGTGGTTTTTGTCGATGTTGAGGCTGAGTTTGTTTGCCGTAAACCAATCGTTGGCTTTCTCAAGATTTGCTTCTGCCACTCGGAGTAAATTTTTAATATCTCCATCTGAATTTATTAAGGTGGTATCGTCTGCGAATAGCACACTTTTTGTTGGATTCATATATTGACAGTCATATATTGAAGTTACCAATAATAACCTAAAGTCTGAAATATACCACTCGATTTTACCTGTTATCAACATTGTTGAAAATATCGGTGTTATAATGGACAAAGACTTGAAATTTTCCGAACATGTCAAAACTGAGCCTAACTGATCTCTCAAATTGTGTACGGCTAGAAAATGTATGCATAGGAGTTTCCAGCAATATCAATGTGAGTCCCTAATCCTGTCCCACTTCAATTATTCGGATGTTGTGTTGTATTCCGTATTGAAATAATTATGTTGGGTTCATTTTTGGATAGAGGATATATGATCATGTCTCTACTTATCTGACTTCATTCATCGGTGAATATGAAACAAGGCAGAAATGTGCATTTTGCAGTTTTTGTTCATAAAATAGTTGTATCGATACAACCTCCTTATTTGAACAGGAAGTTGCTTGCTCGTGTCAATCTTGAGGAAGTCAACATTCGGAATAGAGGTTAATTACAAATACAACATTTCACCAAATAGTATCAAAGTTTTTTTTTACAAAGTTCTTGGTATGTGCATTGAAAATAATATCAAATCCTCAAGCGCTTTTCTTTCTTTCAGAAACAAAATAAAAATTTCACTAATGAACACTTTTTGTTCGTTTACTGAACTATTTTTGATAGATGTCTATATTATTTCACCCCTTATATTCGTTTCTATAACATACGTAAGTGTTAGGTACAATTTTAGTTGTAATCATTTATTCTCCTTTCTCATATTATTTCTGTTTTCTGATGTATCGATGAATGGTTATATTTCACAGGATTCTGATGTGAGTATATGTTTGTCAAGAATCAATTCTCTTGAATCACATTCATTTGAAAATTACTCATATATTTTCTATATTTTTTTCTCCACTTTTATCAGAACCTGACTATTAATTTAGGTGAAGGTACTTCTTCTTTTAATAAATGCTTCCTTCATTTTTTTTTTCTAGCAAGATTATTAGTGTTCAAATATATTAAGCAACATGTAATGTGAACTATTCATGTATACAGCACAACCCTGTATAAGTGTGAGAATAGTTTTTGAACTAAACTTCGCCAAATTTAGTATTATTATCATTATATTGAAATGGGACTGGGAGATATATGTTCGTGAACTTCTAAGCATATCTGCACAATGCACGGATCAAAATATGCACCGATAGGTAGGCGTCACTGAAGGCTCTTATGAACCCGAAAGTGACATCAAGACTGGTATGCGAATGCCGAGAAGAACTCAGTGTTCTCACAGAACACAACAAATTAACTTTGATGTGGGTTCCAGGACACTGCGGTATCGAGGGCAATGAAAAAGCTGATGAGCTAGCTAGAAAGGGCTCATCATCATTTATTATTATCAACTCCATATATTGGCCCAGAACCCGCACTCGGGATTAATAAATCCGACATTCGAGGATGCATTCGGGACTGGGTCAAGCGAAAACAAAAGGAGAGGTGGCACGAAGCCCCCCTCATGCACCACGGGAAAACATACATTAAAGAACCGTCAAAACACAAAACTGAAGAACTACTCAAGCTGAGCAGGAATCAAGTTAGAACAATAACGGGTCTTCTCACTGGTCACAGTCCAATGAGAAAACACCTGCACAAAATGGGTCTGTACAACGGAGAACTTTCCTGCAGACAATGTGGCAAAGGGACAGAAACAGCCAAACATATACTGTCAGAATGCGAGGCATTAGACCGCAAAAGACAGGCAATTTTTGGGAAACCCAATTTATCAACCGGTGAAGAACCTGTACAGACTGGTACAGGAGACCAGAGTTACGGAGTGGGTGCTGTAAAACCAACACGGAAAACACAAAAAGCCCAAGAGGCTGAGGTGTAGCTGGTGAAAGGACCAGCATCCGAGGAAGGAAAAAAAAAGCATATCTGTCACATATAGTAACATTATTGCATTATTTGTTTTCAATTCCAAAATTTCCTTTTGTTTTATAGACACATCCTGGTATTACACTCTTTTGTATTTTCCATCTGACCATCGCTACGCTTTTCACTTTGGAGTTCGTTCGATTTCCCAAACACTTCATTGCGGAGTTAGCTGAACTTTGTTTTCTATTCCCAACGTTTTCCCTCGATCACATCTGGAAATTTGATCAATGTTTCATTGATTTAGAAGAGAATTCTTCGCTCCTCGGTGATTTTGATGAGATTTATGAACTTGTTCGAAAGTGATGAATGTTTCTGACACATCGAATTAGATCATGTTCGAAAAGTAACTGGTTGGTAGTGAACACAAAGTTGAATTGTTTGGAATATACAGCACGTGGGAGTTATCTATTGGGATCTTGAACTAGGTGCCAAAGGTCTAGTGGACAAATACTAAAATGGTAGGTTTAACGTTAGATTCTACTCTCAATTGTTACAAACATATCGAAGTGACATGTAGTAGATTAGCTATAACATACTATGCACTAAAAACAACATCCAAATCGTGCAGTTTAACAATCTTGGAGCAGCTATATTTCGGATCATTTCATTCTATTTTGAAAAATGGAATTGTGCATTGGAGCTTCAGCCCAAAGTATTTTTATCCTTCAAAATCGTGCTATACGGATGTAACTTACAATGTAAAGAATCTTGCAGGGAAGCTTTCAAATCATTGAAAATCTTGACTATGATATCTTTGTAAATGTATTTTGTTACTGTCTTTTGCTTTTGAAAATAAGGACATACTTGAAACCCCAACTCAACATCAATATAACGTTAGATATAAACAACACATGCTTATATCAAAAACGTTTCATATTTCAGTGCCTGCAGATGTTTCAATGACCTACCAGATGAAATAAGCACACTCCTTCAAGAAAAACATTTAGGATATGCTCGTTAACAAAAGATGCTATGACTTTTTTTGGCATAATTATAATTTTTTTCATAATTTCTATTTGTGATGTTATCGTAGTATGTGTTTTCATTACCTTTTTTGTGTTAGGTAATTTTATAACTTTCTCAACTATATTTTAAAATTTACACGAGACATTATCCCAATATGTTTATTGCTTGTAATTGTATGTTTGTTATTTGTTTATATTGTTGTATTTATGCGTGTTTATGTATATGCAAGCATTTTGGTTATTTGACATATCATCTTTTTTCAATGTTTTCTGAAATACTATTATTATTACAGCTTTTCATGCCATAAATGCACAAAACAGTACAAGACTTTTAACTACCGCACGTTCAATAAGGCGGCGCTTGTCACATGATGAAAATACCTTTACAGGGTGTTATTTAAGTACGTGGCCAAACTTAAAGAGGTGATTCTTTGAGTGATTCTAAGACGAAAAGTTCTTATAAACATAGGTCCGGTAATGCTTCGTTTTCAAGATACAGGGTGTCAAAATTTTTAAAAGAAATCGTTTTTGTCGTAAATATCTTAATAACCCTTCAACCGATTTTATTGAAATTCAGCAGTGTTATTGAAGGTCGTAAAGGGCGAATTTAACCCTAACTATATCAAAATTATCATGTCCAGTGGCGTCCCGGAAGGCACTGTAACCAATATTTTTAACAGAAAATATGTGCGCCACTGATTTTTTTGCAATTTTTGTATTTGTCTCGCATTAAGCAACTGAAATTACAACTTTTTTATATCTAGAATTTTTTTCGTATCTTGCTTTGTTTTTGAGAAAAAAACATAAAAATCACTTCATTGCACATCCCTGTGATAACACAATAAAACATTTCAACTACTAAACCATCAAAAACTGGGGTCTTACTAATATTTTTTCATATCAATACTCTATTCTAGTCTTAGAATTTTCTATCAAAATTAATGCAATGAAAAAAAAAATATGTATGTATGAATTGCAGCACTTGCCTTCGGCTCTTGGCTTCGGCTCGTGCTGCAAAATGTTGTCCATGTTGTCCATTGTTGTCCATGGACATGCAATAATTACATTTTTATTTATGATTAAACAATTAATATTACATGGAAGTCATCTTTTAATTTTTTTCGCTCATATTACCTGTTTTCGATGAAACAAATAATGTTGTTATGTATTACTGCAGTGTTTTGAAACTAAAGTAAGAGGGCCATGGAAGGAACAACAAATGTTCAAACAAATTTAACTTCATAACTGTCACAAATTGAAACGGTACACACGTAATTATTTGATAGTAATTATTTGAAGTGTTTTCAAGAGTTTTGAGATAGAAAATTTGTAACTGATATCTGAAAATGGTTCGGTTTACAAACTCGGAAATGGCCGATATGGATATGGAATGGCCCAAGGCAAATCCAGAGCGGCTAGACGCATTTATCAAGAAAGATATCCTCATCGAAATGTACCAAATAGGCAAACATTTGTGAGAATACATGAAAGGCTGTGCGAATCAGGCACCTTTCAAAGGTCGGCTGCTCTTATTGGGAGACCTGCAACGGTAAAAACAGTGGCGCTGGAGGAGGAAGTTTTACATGAAGTTGAGCGTTGCCCCGATACAAGCACACGCAAAATTGCACAACAATTAAACATTTCTCACTTTACTGTATGGAAGATTTTGAAAGAGTACCAACTGTATCCTTACCACATACAGCGTGTTCAAGCGTTATTTCCTGCGGATTTTCCCAAGCGAGTTGTTTATACTACGTGGCTTTTGCAACAACAGGTTGCATCTCCGACATTTTTATCCAGTATATTATTTACCGATGAAGCGTGTTTTTCCCACAATACAATTTGAACTTTCATAACAACCATATCTGGGCAGAAGAAAATCCCCATGCGGTTATAGAAAATAATTATCAACAGCAGTTTTCCGTGAATGTCTGGGTAGGTATTGTTGGCGATTATCTCATTGGACCTCATTTTTTACCCCCGAGGTTAAATGGTCAAGAGTATCATCATTTTTTGGAATTTGTATTACCTGTACTACTAGAAAATGTCCCACTGGCAGTAAGAGGAGCAATGTGGTTCATGCACGATGGGGCACCACCTCACTTCAGCATAGTAGCACGTTAATTTCTGGATGAAACTTATGGAGAAAACTGGATCGGTCGCGCAGATCCACAGTCATGGCCGCCCAGGTCACCGGATTTAAATCCCTTGGAATTTTTCCTTTGGGGACATTTAAAGTCCCTCGTTTATAAAACTCCAGTCAACACTGAAGAAGAATTAATCCAACGAATACGGGATTCATGTGATCAGATAAGACATACGCCGGAAATATTTCAACGTGTTCGGGAATCGATGTTAAGACGAGTTAATGCTTGCATTGAAGTTGAAGGAGGACATTTTGAGCAATTATTGTAAGTTTTCTGTCAGTTATTATTGAATGTATTCTTACAGAAACAAATTGCCTAGGTACCATTTTTGTTTCAGTGTGGTTTTAATAAAGGGTGTTTCTTGTTTGATGTTGCTTTGGCATTTCCGGCGTTACCACTGCCAAATTTCAATAAAATTGGTTGAAGGGCTATTAGGATATTTACGACAAAAACGATTTCTTTTAAAAATTTTGACACCCTGTATCTTGAAAACGAAGCATTACCGGACCTATGTTTATATGAACTTTTCGTCTTAGAATCACTCAAAGAATCACCCCTTCAAGTTTGGCCACGATGAAATGAAGAACAACTTATCAAAAAAATGTATCATGTTTGGTGAACAGTCAGCCTCATGAGTGGATAATATCTTTCTCATTCTATAGAGGCTGTATATCTTCCACGAGATTGTTATCATCGCACTCTTGCTATTTCGAATTAAATCGTGGGGTATATCGAAATGTCATCTTCATTTTTTTCGAACCCTGAAAGGACCGAAAATAACGATCCTCTCAGATTGCATTTGAAGTAACTCATACCTTTGCAGTAAAGATAAATTAGACTCCTCAGGCTGTTTTGGAAGAAATAGCCCAATAAAAAAAACTTGTTATATTCCAAACCCTGATATGGTTCGGATATCTGAAATAGATTTATGACGTTGACTGGGAAGTTTTTATGGATTCTTCGGGGCGGAAAATTGTTGTGTTTTGTCAAAAAAAACACATTTGTGGTAATAGGTCTTGACAAAGAGTATAAAAAGTTAAAAGAAAACAGGTGTGAAATAAAAATCCACAATAGCACTGTTGAAGTAGTGGAAATATTTTGGTGTCATTATTTGCAGAGATTTCAAATTCAACGAACATGCAAATTTTTTAATAGTAACAATATCATTTAAAAGGAGCTATTTGTACAGTTTTCTATCCAAATGGCCAAAAACTATTTTTTATAATACTCTAATGATACCTCACTTCAACTACTGCTTTACTATAATATATTTACTACGTCAAAATGAAATGAATCGATTACAGAAATTGCAAAATCCAGCAATGAGAATAATAGTATCCAGTTTTAAACGAACACTAATATAATAAACAAAATGTTAAATTCACTGAAGTGGTTATCTGTTGATGAAATGTTTCTATGTCAAACCCAGATTTTCATTTTCAAAATGAAAATAGGTAGTTTCACCCTATCTTAAAGAAGAAATGTCTTTTATATAAGAAACCAGAATTCATTCAACAAAAAAATCCCAAAATTCGCTTGTCTTTAGAGAGCTGAATAATTTCAATGAACTTTCCATAAAAAAATCATTCTCTCTCCCTATTTACAAGGTCAAATTGAAGAATCTGCTGTTGAATGAGAGCAAACCTCAATGATGACTTTTGAATAACTTTTTATTTATTTACCAATTTATTACTATGTTTTTATATATTTATTTGTTTGTTTTATTTAATTTTATATTATTTTCAGTTGTTATAGATATTTATGTGCCTGGCTATAATTTTCTTTCACCGTACCCTTTTTACATTGCATTTGCCTTTTTATTTTTCAGCTCAGTCGTTACGCCAATGTAGATATGATCGTCTCTCTCTCAGTTGGGCCTTCTTTCCAGTTCTTGTTATCAATTTGTAACATTTTTGAATTTTGTAAAACATATATTCAATTCATGAAGTTTGTTTTATTTTATTAAAATCAAGTAAATTTTTTTCCAAAAATCATCAGTCTTTGGTGAAATGAGCCAATTTGTCTCCAAAAACAATGAAATCAATCACTGGGCTCAACACTACCTATTGCAGAAGAAACCTACCACCAGTGAAGTAATCAGTTCTACCATTGTTTATATAGAAGAAAAAATCTGTGTTTCAATAAGGACAAAACAGCATTGATTAATTTCAGAACTGGACATTCTCAAGTTGAAACTGCCGATGCTATTGCTCTGCTAATGCTAATGCTAATGGTGCAATAAGAATTTATCCGAAATCATCCCCTTATTGCAAACACGAAACGTTTATTTAGAAGATAGTTAGTCAACCTTATGGGATTATAATTGGATCAAAATGGATGCGACATGTAGATGGCGTTAGTGAGATCGCATCCAAGTCATGTCGTAACTTCAGTGATCTGGCCTCCAAGTCATGTCGCAACTTGATTAAAACAATGGAAAAGCATTAAAATCAGGGTTTTTTGAAGAAACCTGTATTAAAATGACGTCAAATATTCATGTTTGTAACTAATCACGCTAGATGACACTCGCGTTTGTGTCCAATACCTTTTCCACAGGCATTGACTAACTATGTTCTATTTAAACAATGGTTCTACGCTGTCACTACGATCTATTACTCATTTTATCAAGAGTTTATTACGAATTGATTGTCTGGCTAACTTCACTATGGTGTTGGAGAGTTTATGAAAATCTATGGTTATAAGGAATAGTTTTTATCAAAATGTTCTAATATCACTGTTCAAAATAGTTTAAGAGTTTCGGCAGTTCATTAAATGCTTGTACCTGTTATCTTTAGAGGTTTTGTCGATGTGGATCTGCTTCTGGGATTTTCTTCTTCTCGAGGTGTATGATCTGTTTTCCATTTCACGAACTAGTTTTTGTATAATTTGTCATGTTTCTTGCTGTTTTGCTAGCTTTTGATATTTATTTGTGGTTTTCATTCTTCAAATTTCTATTCACCGAAATTTTTCTAAATAATTTTGTTGATCTCCTTGGCTTCCTAACAACCCTCGGTTACCAAACAGTATTTTTGTATTGTAAAGGGAAACTTTCTCAATTGAAAATTGTAAAACTGACTTTATGAAAATCCTGTTCATATTTTCAATAAAATCAGTATATTTGTAGTTATAGGTTTATATGTATGTTGAAATTTATGTTTACAGATATATAGATAGATAGTTTTATCATTGTTTATATAGAAGTAAGATAGTTAGTCAATGCCTGTGTAATTGGTGTTGGACGCAAACGCGAGTGTCATCTAGCGTGATTAGTTACAAACATGAATATTTGACGTCATTTTAATGCAGGTTTCTTCAAAAAACCCTGATTTTAATGCTTTTCCATTGTTTTAATCAAGTTACGACATGACTTGGAGGCCAGATCACTGAAGTTACGACATGACTTGGATGCGAGCTCACTATCGCCATCTACATGTCGCATCCATTTTGATCCAATTATAATCCCATATCTTCTATATAAACAATGGTTTTATTGTCTTAGAAAAATTACATTTTCGTCACAAGGGTTCGGTTTACATGCTAACTCGATTTAATAGAACATAAATATAGTAAATGTGAGTAGCTACATAGAGAAAAAAAAGTTAAACTTATATGAAAGTAGTGATGCAGAGTTACATAAATTCCTATATTATACCTAGTTTCCACCATTTGAACAGCCATTTATTCAAAATGAAAGATCGCAACTTCATAATATTAATCAAGGATTTCACAAGGTTTTTAAGTCTGAAAAGTTATGGGTATTGAGCAGAAGTACTATACCATCGATATCACCGATTTCAGAGAGAATCGCATTTTGTCTTATGCCCGCGAAGATAGAACATTCAAACATAATATGTTGCAAAGACTCAGTCACGTGTAGGTTACAAATCGAACATATCTCTGACGTGTCAATATGGTAAAAGGAGACATGAAACGAGAACATCTAGGATTTTTTGCTAGACATTCTGATTTGAGCAATAATACGCGTTATATAGATTTGTGAGGGAATACTTAAGTAAGATTTTGATGGATCGGTAACTGTTAAGCCATTGTATATCAGCGGGTAGGAAGAACTCATAAGTCTCTCCAAGTCAAGCGGAATTAACTTTTGCTTGAATTTTGCCAAAATATCGCCCGTAAGGTTTTTCGAGTGATAATTGAGAAAACGCTGCCATAAATTCTCACAGTCAGCGAATATAAAGTATTCTTTTAACTGAGAGAGCCAGTTAAATTTAGTGTAATTTCGCTCGAAACCAAGTAGACGTGCATAGCAAATTTTGGAAAGTCTGGTCTTGTTCATAGATTTCAGTTTATTGAGCCAAGTTAACGAAGATTTGAATATTATGTATGATAATTTGATGCAGTTAGTTTCAATGCCTACAATATAGTCTGGAGTATTTTTAGGCAAACGAAGTAAACGTTTGAAGAAACTAACTTGAATACGCTCTATACTATCTGCGTAACGAAGGCCCCAAATTTATGTTTATATAATGTATGTTTGTGTATATATACTATTGTATTGATAATTTTCTGTTTGTGACTAATTTATTTTACATGTATTTTTGTCTGATTTAGATGTTTCAAATTATATTTAGTATTCATTAATGTATTTTAGTATTTATGTTAGTCTTGAACTAAATAAAAGATTGAAATTTCACTAAAAATATATATACCTACTCTCATGGAACCGGACTTGGCTTATATTTATTCCGAAGGGACATCTCCTCAGGTCAATAAGTAAACATAGATCGGCCCGATGCTACGTAAACATCATATTCACTGAACCGAAGACATCTTTGTTTATTTACGTACACCTCTCATCCCTAATGTTTTCAAACATTGACGCCCTGTTGTCAACTTGGTAAAAAATATGATTTTGGTAGGAACCTACCAATAAATGCATAATAAAAATTCTAGAGAAATGTTTATGTCCAGAAAGGTGTGAAAAAATTACCAAAAAGGAAGATATATGTCGTTTAGAACCGAAGAAATTTCAGGCACTTCGAGCGGTTACTAGAATTATTTTAGTCTTGGCAACACCGCTTGTGACACCGGCCATGGCGACCATTGTACCTTGTCGTTTTGTGTTGATGAAGTATTGTTAGAAATTTTCCTGTGTGTTTTCGTGGTTTTTGTCCTGCTTAAACAACTTAAAGTTACATTTGGAATATTTTTCAAAATAGTGCAGTGGTTTAGTGAGTCACAATGTTGAAATACTGCTTTGTTTGCAAAACAAATGATAGTAAACAAACATTCCACAGGTGAGGTTCCAGAGGCGTCGAATGCACGATGCAAATCATGCAATCACGTATTCGTCAAATATAATATTGGAGGACAAAGAAACTCATTCAAAATTACAGATACGAAAAGCCTATGACAAAATGGTGAATTCTTCAATGTTTGTTATAAATATCTGTGAGCAGGGGGAAAAACATTGAGGCTTATGAAAGAAAAATTGAATTTATTTTCCAATAATATTGACATTGTTAAAATTTAACAGTGAGGACAATTAATGATATACCAAAGGACTTGCTTTTAATTTTTGGAAATCATTTCTTTGAGGAAGAGCCTTTATCAAACCATAGTTTTGCCTTGGTAAAGGTAATAAGTACTTCAATTTTTTTTCAAAATCTGATTATACCTTGAATTGTCAATAAGCGGAACTGACAAAGTAGAAAGGGTCAGATCTCTTTTGACAAAGACAGTTCTATTTAAAAATCAATAAATACCAAGTGTTGAAATCCTCATGTACTGAGCTTTCTTGAGAATCATTCTTTCACATACCCTTTGAGACTTTATATTCATACATTTGTAATATTATATGTTAGGCTTAAAATTAAATAAATAATAGTGATATTTGTCAATTTGTTATAATAACGTGTGGTATAAGCATAAATTTCATTCAATAAATATTTTAATTCTTGTGTTAATGTTGATTTTACCTTATCGTATACCTTGCCATCTTGTGATCACTATATTCCTGTCCAAAATAAATGCGTTAATAAAGAGTTATATTTCTACTTTTGTGTCCAATTACTTTTCCCAGACGTAATCTATATAATATATACTGCAACAAATGTTTCTATATATTACGTCTGGAAAAAGTAATTGAACACAAAAGTAAAAATAGAACTCTATATTAACGCATTCATTTTGGACAGGAATATAGTGATCACAAGATGGCCAGGTATACGATAAGGTAAAATCAACATCAACACAGGAATTGAAATATTTATTGAATGAAATATATGCTTATACCACACGTTATTGGCACATTGGCAAATATTATAATTATTTATTTAATTTTAAGCCTAATATACAACATTACAAATGTATAAATAAAGTACAACATTATTAAGCTATGTAAATAAAACGACTATTTGAGAAAACATTACAAAACAAAATATACATACATATCACCAGACATTAGATCAGATCAATTCCAAAATCAGCAAAAAAACAAAAGAAATACTAAATATCTCAATGAGCTGTCACTATTTTTCATTAATGATGACACAAGTTTACTGAGTTAGAATTTTTTCCAAATTGTGGTAGTTTATTGAAATCGTCTAAGCCTTTATGAAATCTACTATTCATTCCAAAAAAGTATGTGAAAGAATGATTCTCAAGAAAGATTTCAACACTTAGTATTTATTGATTTTTAAATAAAACTGTATTTTTCAATAGAGGCATTACCCTTTCTACTTTGTCAGTTCCGCTTATTGACAATTCATGGTATATTCGGACTTTGAAAAAAATATGAAGTATTGCCTTTACCAAGGCATAACTATGGTTTGATAAAGGCTCTTCTTCAAAGAAATGATTTCCAAAACTTAAAGCCCCTTAAAAAGGCACGGCACTGTGCTAGAGGTGTTGTGTTTTGGTTCGAATGTCAAAAACCCGAAACAAAACAGTTTCCGCAAGAATTATCTTCGGTTCAGTGAATATGATGTTTACGTAGCATCGGGTCAATCTATGTTTACTTATTGATCTGAGGACATCTCCCTCAAGTCAGGTGGACTCCATACTTACTTGCTGGAACTGTTATAATAAAGGACAAACTTCAAAGCAATGCACCTCATCCGTTAGGACTAGATATTGTTTTAAATGTGGTCTTCAATTTTACAGTAAAGCCCTATCCCAAATGTAAGGAGCCTTCGAGAAACCAATAAAGGAGCCCAAAAATAGCCGTAATGGTGCCTCCTTGTCCTACTCAGGTGATCGATCTCTTTCTATCAAATAAACAAAAGGTTATACTTGATCAGGTTTTAACTCATGCGTAGAACGATGAGCGACCCAATTTGTCCGTTTCGGTCTTTGATATAACTCTACTTGGGCTTCTTGATTCAGGTGCTTCACGAGCACTTTCTACAAGCACTAAGCATCAAGCCCTTGGTGCAGTAAGCACCAGTACCGATTTGAAAAAGTGCTTGTAAGCACAGTGCTTACGAGCACAATAGCGTTTAGCAGAATGCTTTCCCTCAGTTCTCACGACGTTCTTGGAATATTATATGACTTTTCTTGTCGTGAGAACCAGAAGACACAAAACTGTAAGACAAATGAACATAGTGAATATAAAATACCTGCTTAACAATCTCCTCAACTAATTACCTCTCCGAATTAAGCCCGTCACACTAAAAATTTTGTTCGTCGAATAATTATATCTAGTCATTTGTACGCAAATGTTAATTTTTGCCACTCCGAGGAGAAAATGACAGTTATCGCTGCATCTAAACGTTCCATTCTAAAAGCCAGAGAGGCTTTGCATACTAATACACTGGGGCGCGTAAAATTTGCATATGAATTTACATATTCATGCCCGGGTAGAAAGAAATACAGAAAAGGCGATATTTTTCAAATTAGTTTCTGAAGATCATGATATCTTAAGCTCCGAATGGTGTACAGTGCAGTTCATTTTGAGTCTTGAGGGATGCGATAACAATGGAAAAACGTCTACAACGTGAGGACATGCGATGGACGTTGGAAGGCTATTAATTTTCAATGTTTTGAAAGCATACATACAATGTGGTCGATAGGATTTGGTCAGTGGATATCTCAAAGACTATGAGATCAGTTCCAAAAATTACTAGTTTCAACCAGTTGAGAGCCTTGTCTATTTCTAGTATGAAAGGACTTCAGGGCTAATTTACATTTTGGGTCAAAGAAATATTAACTCAATACCCTGAAGTTTGGATTCGATGAATGTGCAGCTATTCATCTCAAAGAGTGAATGATGCGAAGATTACGGAGAGGACGTCCAGCTGGTAGACGATAACGTCCTAGGTCCCCACATAGGCGTTAATCAAAGCTGCTCTCAAGAAGTCATAACTGTCAAAACTGATTTTTGTCTGACGTTGAGCATTTTTTCATCAACAGTGGTGCAAGAGGCATAAGTGTAAATAACAGTAATAATGCCACTGTTTTATAAAGATGTTAAGATGAGGTTAAATTATTTCTCAGAATCAAAAAAACGTATCAATACCTGAATAATTTAACAATATGTATTGAGATTATATACATGGTGTCCGCGGAAAATTGCTCGAGCCTATAACTTCTTTTCAAATAATGGAATGAAATTTGTCGTGTTGATTTCATTGAAAATATGAACAGGATGTTCATAAAGTCAGTTGTGAAATCATTTGCGACTGAAAGTTGGAATTTTTGTACCATGGAAAACAGCGACTAAATTCCAACTTTCAGTCGCAGATGATTCCACAACTGACTTTATGAACATCCTGTTCATATTTTCAATGAAATCAACAGGCCATACCCATGACAGGTTTTATGTCAGAAAAATATTTTCAAAGTTTCCTAGCGAAAGTGATGCAATCCACGCGTCAATGAAATGAGCGATTTTCTGTGAGTGATACTTCTGAATAACATTCTCCCTTATCTCATTCATAGATAAGAATCTCCAATGGAAACTGGACATTTAATAAATAATCAACTATCTGAATGAAAATGCAAATTTTCACTTTCAGATTTTTTCTCTCAAGTTATATAGGGTCTTTTTCAATATCTATCAGATGTAGTTCAATGACCAGCGTGGCTTTTGCCGGGGAAGTAGTTGTTTTCTGTTAGATATTACAAAAAAGTAACTTCAATTTTATCGTAGGGTTTTTTTCCATTTCCAGAGGAGTCATACATATATTGATTCAATTTTCAATTGAGAATGTTTCTCTTTGAAATTTGTCGTATTTGACACAAACTGCATTTTTTGACAAGTGCCTCAACTTCAAACAACTTCCGGTTTCATCGCAAGTTACATAAACTTTCGATTTTTAAATGGGACACCCGGTATATTTTCTCTTCCTTTGTCTCCTAATTCTCAATACAACGATGTATCACTTCTTACCTTTTGTAAGCAAATTATTTCCAATTTTGTAATTTATTTTTCAATTTAAATTGCCATGAAAACGTTCAAATCAATAATTTCAAACCTAATATTTTGGAAAAGAACAACTTTACTGTTTTAGGTCAAAATGTATGTGCTATATATGAAATTTAATTTTCAATCACAATTTTTTATCAAATGGCAACATGGTGTTTCGCCGGGTTAGGAAATATGAGAGATTAAATACATTGAGTAAAAAATAGAACAAAACAAAACAAATATATATATATATATATATATATATATTTATATATTATATATATATACAGTGACCGCCAAAAAGTATGTACCATATGGGAAACATTTTTATTATTGGGGTATTGGAAAAAATATTCTGGGAAAAAGTTTGTGCATATCCTATAACCTAAAAATAGATTTTGACACATGTCACGTGATCGCTAGAATGGCGGCAAAATGAAAAAAATTGCAATGCAAAGGCAAAAAAAGGGGTAAGATGGCAAGATATCAAAAAAATTATTTGAAAAAGTCACTTAGAATTCAATTTTATACACATGAACGAAGTTTCAAGAGATAATTCAAAAAAATTGAAAATAGCAATTTTTTAAAAATATTTTCCCATCTATTTAAAAATTTTTTTTTTCTTATGAATAGCTTGACTATACTGAAACATTTGCATTTTAATGATAATGACAAACTTTCTCATTTTCTCCACACCAGAGGGCACTAAATTTTAAAAAATGGTTTTTGCCAGAACCCTCGCTGTTACAAGACTATTGTGTTGATATAGCAATCTAGAAACACCATGTTTCCTGATTTTAATCAAGTTTCAATAATAATGCTGTATGAGCGTTTTACTTTGCACATAAACTTTAAGAATCTTTAATTTGACGCACTATTTTCAAGTTTATGTATGAAGTGAAACGCTCATGCACGATTATCATCGGAACTTGATTATAATCTGGAAATTACCATGTTTTTGGAGTGTCATGTCATCACAATGGTCGTGGAATTCGGATATAACTGTTAGATACGAACTGATGTAACAGCAAGGGTTCTGACAAATTCCCATTTTTTTTCAATTTAGTGCCCTCTGGTGTGGAGAAAATGAGAAAGTTTTGACATTATTATTGAAATGTAAATGTTTCAGTATAGTCAAGCTATTCATAAGAAAAAAAATAATATTTTTAAATAGATGGGAAAATATTTTTAAAAAATTGGTATTTTCAATTTTTTTGAATTATCTCTTGTATGTATGTATGTATATGTATATATGTATATATGTATATATGTATATATGTATATATGTATATATGTATATATGTATATATGTATATATGTATATATGTATATATGTATATATGTATATATGTATATATGTATATATGTATATATGTATATATGTATATATGTATATATGTATATATGTATATATGTATATATGTATATATGTATATATGTATATATGTATATATGTATATATGTATATATGTATATACCGGGTGACCACGGGGTGAGGTACGCCCCCCAATTTTTCTATAGTTTTGAAGATACAGGTTTCAAATTTGGCACGTCGATATATTACTCAAATACGCATATTTTGACTCCATAACCGAAAATTCACCACTTCCGGTTTAACCGGCAGTGACCCCAAACTTTTTTTTTCAAATGACACCCTGTACAATTTTTTCCATTATCAGGAAGAACACGCAATTTGTGATAACACTGTTCTCCAAAATTGAAAATCGGTTGAAAAATGGCGGAGATACAGTTGATTGTTCAATCGAACAAAGTTGGCCATGAACATCAAACTCAAATCATCACAACTGACGAACGGCGTCAGCATTTACGAGAGGAAGGTTCGAGGTAAGATACAGCTGAAAATTGAGCTTCCCATGTAATTGCAGCAACCATATTTCCCATCAATTATCAAACATTTCCTCAAAACGGATTAGTACCCATAAAGAAAGGCTCACAACTTCCATTTCTCAAATAGCAACATACTCTTTTCACATTGTTATGTTGAAAGATGATGAATTATCAGATTACTCGAATGAAAAGATTTGAAGAATTCCGAAAGGAACCAGAAATACAATGCCAAATTTGAAACCTGTATCTTCAAAACTATAGAAAAATTGGGGGGCGTACCTCACCTCGTGGTCACCCGGTATGTATATTTGTATGTATATGTATGTATATAAAATTGAATTCTAAGTGACTTTTTCAAATAAATGTTTTTGATATCTTGCCATCTTACCCCTTTTTTGTCTTTGCATTACAATTTTTTTCATTTTGCCGCCATTCTAGCGATCACGTGACATGTGTCAAAATCGATTTTTAGGTTATCGGACATGCACAAACTTTTCCCCAGAATATTTTTTCCAATACTCCAATAATAAAAATTTTTCCCATATGGTACATACTTTTTGGCGGTCACTGTATATAAAATTAGGAATATTGGTTCAGCAAAGTTCATTGGAAGTTGATTGAGAAAAATTCATCAAGATCATAAAAAACATATTGATGTAGTAATTTTTTCAGTTCTTTTTTAAACTTATTCAACGAGAAGAGTTTGAAGAAGTGCGGGATATGATAATAGATTTTTATACCCGTATACAGGGGTCCATTGCGTATTCGGTTGTATCTATAATTTGGTAGGATAACTAATTGATTCCTTGTTGGATAATGGTGTCTATCTGCAGGTCGTTCCAGAGAGTTTCTGTTCTTATGAATCGAGAGAGCTACTCTATAGATATACAGATTTTAAAGGGTGAATATTTTGTGGTCTTTAAAATAGTTCCTGCATAAGACCCTGAAGTTGAGACCAAAAAGCGTTCGAATAGCTCGTTTTTGAATGATAAAAGTCTCATGCGATGAAGCTGCCGTACCCCAAAATTCGATACCAATTGCAAGAGACTGTGGAAGTTCGCGTAATATACTGTCTTGGCTACTACTTCATTTGTATTGATTTTGATAGTCCGTAAGGCATATATTGCTTTGCATAGTTTGGAATTCAGTTGGCTGATGTGATCTGTCCGAGTTAATTTACTGTCAATGAGGATACCTAGGAACTTTGTTGCATCTTATGGGCCAATATGTTTACCGCCTACTATGAGGCCGATGTCCTGTGTATCGCGATGAAAATTGAAAAATATGCTTTGTGTTTTATCAATATTTAGGGAAAGTTTGTTCGCTAAAAACCAGTCATCTAAATCATTCATTGTTTTTTGTGCCACGATACTCAGATGTTGTTCGTTTTCACTAGTATCATCTGCGAAAAGGGAGAATGAGACAGAAGGAAAGTTGCAAACAATAATATCTTTTATATAGATCAGAAATAGTGTGGGACCGAGGATGTACCCTTGTGGTACACCTGAGTACATAGTACTCGGTTCCAAATGGTAATAAGCTAATGTTGAATTCTGTCTTCTTCGATTTGTCCCTGTATTTTTCTATGACTAAGATATGTTCGAAACCATTTCATTGGTACACCCTGAATACCATAGTATTCTAGCTTGTCCCACAGTATATCGTGATCGACGCAATCAAATGCTATGGATAAGTCACAGAAAAGTCCTAGTGGATGTTCCTGGGATTCGAGAGCACTGTTCATAGTCTGTAACAAATTGAAGCGTCAGAAGTAGTTGATTTTTCCATCAGGCTGAAATGAATACAACGGTGATATGCAACTTCTCACACAGGCACGTTGCAAATCACCGAATGACATGTAACTTCTCACACAGGCACGTACAAGTCCTTGGTTTTTCGAAAATCCAACAAAAGCAGGCAACTTCTCACAAAGGCACGTTGCAAGCCAATAAACACTCAAATCAGCCTAATAATAGGTAACTTCACACACAGGCACGTTACAATCACCAGGCTGAAATGAATACAACGGTGATATGCAACTTCTCACACAGGCACGTTGCAAATCACCGAATGACATGTAACTTCTCACACAGGCACGTACAAGTCCTTGGTTTTTCGAAAATCCAACAAAAGCAGGCAACTTCTCACAAAGGCACGTTGCAAGCCAATAAACACTCAAATCAGCCCAATAATAGGTAACTTCACACACAGGCACGTTACAAATCATCAGGCTGAAATGAATACAACGGTGATATGCAACTTCTCACACAGGTACGTTGCAAATAACCGAGTGACATGTAACTTCACACACAGGCACGTTACAAGTCCTTGGTTTCTCGAAAATCCAACAAAAGCAGGCAACTTCTCAGAAAAGCACGTTGCAAGCCAATAAACACTAAAATCAGCCCAATTATTGGTAACTTCACACACAGGCACGTTCCAAACCATCAGGCTGAAATGAATACAACGGTGATATGCAACTTCTCACACAGGCACGTTGCAAATCACCGAATGACATGTAACTTCACACAGGCACGTTACAAGTCCTTGGTTTCTCGAAAATCCAATAAAAGCAGGCAACTTCTCAGAAAGGCACGTTGCAAGCCAATAAACACTAAAATCATCCCAATAATAGGTAACTTCACACACAGGCACGTTACAAACCATCAGGATGAAATGAATACAACGGTGATACAACGGTGATATGCAACTTCTCACACAGGCACGTTGCAAATCACCGAATGACATGTAACTTCTCACACAGGCACGTTACAAGTCCTTGAATTTTCGATAGCTAAACTGAATATATTCACTCAATTCCAATGTGCTGAGACTCATGTACAACCAATAAATACCCAAATAAAACCCTTTTTCAAAACATTACTTTTGTAAACATCAATACAAATATCAACAAGTATTAAATATTCAGTATTGAAGGAAAGCTCCGTACCAATGATCGTAAGAGCAAAACACAAATTCTTCAAAATGTTTATGCTGCCACGAACGGAACTCCTACATGATTTTCTTTGTTTAATAATCAACAAGCAATGGAAAGTACATCCAAGAAAAATATAATGAAACATACTGATTCTAAATAACAACCTGCTCTTCTTTTATTGAAAGTAAACTCCAACAATTACTTACTCAAACAGGTATTATAGCCATTTGTCGAAGATAATTCCAAGCAATTTCAAATAAATATAACTCCTACCTTTTATTCCGACCATAGGTATCACTTCAACACAAATGAATATATTTAAACAATCACCCCAAGAACAATGATTTCAGAAACTCAATACCAACTCTCGAGTCAACACCAACTTACTTCCCATTCCCATGCTATTTTTCTCGCCTCCCGTCAGCCAAACGTTTTTGTTGAAGATCCCTAAAAACCGGCATATGACGATGCGCGGCACATGACTAATATATACTGGACGTACCATCATAGGCTGGCGTTCGGCAATAGAAAACTCCTTACATATGATATCTTCTTCTGTGACGGGAGCAGGAAAGAAGGTATCAGTTAAATTCATCCTCATATTTTGTAGAAATTCATAACAACTTTTTTCTCTCAAGTTCCGATTTGTGTGAATAGCAATCTTAACAAAAAATTCTTTGAATTCCTCTGCCACCGATGCATTTTATTAGCGTGCCATTTTTATTTATAACTTTTTTGTCATGGTCGACTACCCCCCATGTAGTTCTCGATTTGTTTTGTGAGGAACTAGTCATATTACTGTAATAAATGGCCTTAGCGTGTTTAATGATTTTTTTTTCAGTATTTGTGTGTATTTATTTATGTAATTGAGTATCGGTGCATTCCTCGTGTATTTTTTTAGTTGTGACAGAAAACGTTTGTTTTTACATGATTCCTGAAGTTATCCAACCCTAGAAGGATTTTTTGTTATTGAGAGACATTTTTTTCAAGGGAAAACTTTGGAGAAGAAAATTTCTAACGTAATCGTATCATGTTTTTCAACGGTTACTAGTATTTTACCATTTGAAAAGAATTAGTATTACAAATTTTTGAATTTAATTTCACATAGTACATACATTTGAACTGAAAACAGTGAAGTTATATTTTTCCCACAATTTCAGGATGGAAATTAGTGATTTGAACGGATCCCTAGCCATCTAGAATAAAACATAAATTTAAAAATAATGAAAAACCTGGATATAAAAAGTAACAAGTGATACATGGTTGTAAAAAGTGAAAATATTGTCGCGACTAGGACTACTAGGGTAGCATCCCGAGCCGTATAAGGGGTTGTTTCCCTTATACTAAATGCGACTTGGGGTGTAGCTACAGATACGGTAGCTATAGTAAATCAAGGAGTAGTAACAGAACATAAATATTTATTAAATAACAACTGGGATACGGGGGAAAGCTATATACATATTAAAATAAGGGACATTCAATAATATAATATGGGACAAATAAAACTCTTACCAAAACCATCACTAGACCAATACTTACAGCTAAGGCCAAAAGGGCCTAGCCTATGAGGCTAACTGAGCAGCAGGGCTCTGTATAATCTGTAACACCCTATAGGTAGGAAAATGTTATCATTTTGTAATTGCGGTTGCTTAGCAACGAGATAACAACGCTAATAAACAAGCATTCATCAAGCCAAGAATCTTTGCTTAGATTTTGTATCAAAAACCACAATAAAAAACCTTTACAGTCCACAAACTTATTCTACAATCGACAACAACCATCAGAACCAGCAATGGCGGACAACAGTCTCAACAGCTCTCTCCTCTATAGGAGTCTATTACCAACTCTATCATCGTTCCATTCCTCTTGTATTTATATAAGAAAATGTTTATATCATTCGGTCAACGATTTTAGCTCGTCACGCGACTTCGCTAATTTCAATGTCGGTCGCATATGACAATGAACTTCTATATCGTGGACGAATTAATGAACAATAAGATGAACACTAAAACAATTCAAATTCAATATTTACGACAATATACCGGGTGACCCATTTGAAAATTGAAAATCGTAAAACCGGAAAATGCAAAATATGAACCACTTTCGTGGTTCGCGATTCGGCACAGATCAGTCACCAGAAACAGTTACAATACTGCCAAACAAAAACTCTCTCGAAAGCTGAGACAAGACTGCTGTTTGGGCGCGTACTTAATATGTTCTCAGCTTTTTTAATAATTAGTTCACACACGATCAAATAAAATTCACAAAGATAGTCATATGAGGTTTTAAAATAAAATGTATGAATGAATACATACCTAGGAGATACAAATATATCTGAATAATATATCTGTGAGTAGGTTTCAATAAAATGTAAATGGTATAGATCAAATATAAAAATGCATGGCTGAATATAAAATCACAAATTTAGGATGAAAAGCTTTATAAGTTTTAATAAGAATTTTGGTATAGAATTAATTGATAAGTTGTGAAGATAAAAAATGAGAGTGTACAGTTAAATGAGTATATATGCATAAGATAAAAAGCAGTGTGGGATAAAAGTGTGAAATATTTCCTTAGTCAACTATTGTGAATAAAAAAGATGAATTGGCAGATGTTTATTGTATTACATAAATCTATTATAGAATGATTTTAAAATTGTAATTATAGAAAATAAGAAATAATAGTGCTCGATGGTTGACTACAAAAAATATAAAATCACTTTACAAAAATTCAAGATGAAATAAATAGCAAAGTAGGATAATGCTAAAAATTGGTTCATTATGAAGTAGCAAATATATAATGAGTGTAAAATCATCACGTAAAATTGCTATTAATAGCGGTATGGGATAATAAAAAAATTTATGAAGAAATCATTGGAAAAGTCGACAAAACCGAATTCACTAATATAAATTTTCATTTTACAAATGTCTTTGAAGGCAAATATGAGATGATTACTCAAGTTTATTTCCGATTTCTGATACTTTTAACTTTTAAGAACCGAGCAAATATAAAGAAGCAGTAAACCCATCACGAATTTTTTCGAAGAATATTTTTTTATATGGGGTCCTCGTACTTCCGAATTCTATTTAGGACTGGTCTGTCTTGTGCTATCAAAGGTTGTTCCTAAAAGAACCCCGCAACAAATACATTGGAAAATGGCTTTCAGCCAATTTTGATAATTTTGTGGGATATTGTAGTATAGTTGTAGTCAAACATATAAGATAAATAAAAAAGGCACAAAAAATGGTCGTTTAGCACGAAATTGATTCCCATGCCGCCGACCAGAGTCGGACTAGTACATTAGCCACTAAATATTGTGATGCGTGCAGATTAATCAAGTTAATTTAACAAAAGCACTGTAACTTATGTATTCAGAATAATCCATTTTTATTTTTATTAGTATCCTCAGATTAGGTAAACAACTGCCCCATCGGAATCTAATTTGCTAATAGCTGCGCGTACCGCATACAGCTGTGATTTCTATTATAACTACGCCCGACCCTGCATTGAAAAAAACATACCTAATTGCTGTGCGGGCCTTTACATCTTCCGCGCCAAGTGTTACGTGGGGGCGATAGGTGGAATAATTTGAATGAATGTCAATAATTTTATTTATTGATTTATTGCAATTTTTGTCTAAAAAACTGTTTGGTTACTGACAAAATAAGAATTAATTTCCTGGTAATTTCCTGAACTTATGTAAGTATTGATATTTACTTGCACTGAATTCAGCCAATATTCTCATGTGATTACCCTATAAGGTGTGTATGGCGTGGTACTATGCATTTTTGGCAGAAATATATACTTTTTAATTGATAACTTGCTTAATTTTTTTGAAGGAAATGTGAGGACTAGCACAATATTTGCTTATACAGGTGGGCCGGTCCGTTCATTAATTTCTCACATTGTAAGGAAAATAATGTCTATAGGTGAACATGTAAAATACAACAATTCGTTTTCGAAATGCAGGGCGTTAAAGTTGAAAATTAATATTGAATTTATTTTTATTACTGGAGGATCACAAAATACCCAAGAGCAGATGAATAAAAATATGATTCTACGAAACAAAATGCCAGTGTCCAATATTGATTATATTCCCGAATTTGATTTTAGGGCATGAGAGAACATTCAATTTTATGCAAGAAATAAATGAATGGTCGAGTGGAAAAACGATGAGGTTCCACTTTTTAAAAAGTCGAGAAAAGCGAAATCTAATGTGGGAATGTCATCGTTTTTACACTGTGTTGCCTACTTTCGACAGCAGTTTTTTATGGAATGTCATTGTTTGTCTTCAGTAAGGTTTGGTATGTTGATACTTCGAGCTATAAGCTAACAGATCCCGCTAAAATGTCGATTTCGGAAAAAATGGAACCTCATCGTTTTTCCACTGGGCCCTTCAAATATGATTTCACTAAAACTTGATAGAAATCACCGATAAAAAACGAGAAAACAATATTCGGCACCAAAATTTAATGTAATTGTGTCGGATGAAAATTCCGTTCAAGACACCCATATGATACATATAATTTTTGAATTTTAGCACAACTGATCATTGACATACCATACTGAGAGCTTCCATCAGAAAAATTCATATAAGGTGCAAATCATCTATTAGAAAATCTTCAACCGCGAAAGTATTATTCCAGTTCAAAGTGAAGTAATTTTTCGCAATAAAATCTGTATAAATAATGATAACGTGGCAACGCACTATCCGATCTGAAAATATAAGATTACAGAGAGTTCATATAAATAAAACACAGGGCGAATAATTGGACAGTTGAATTTATTTTCATGGAAGACCATGTTGGTATATGCACTTATATGTGCATTAAATTATCTGAAGAAAAACATCTGTTTAGTCGTGAAGAATGCAGTACTTAATGAAAACTGTGTATATACGAGAATGTTGTAAATTTTTTTATTTGTTATTCTTTTTGTTGAATAACTTTTTAATGAATGATAAATCGAATCATTATACTGCATATATTTTTTAAATTGTTTCTTTGTACTTAGTATCGATCTCTAGTATACTCGTTTTTCTAAACAAAAAGAAGTAATTAATCCTCTCTCAATAATGAATTCAATGCAATTGAAAAATTATTTACCCATGGCGAATTTACCTATAATACACTAGCTATTTCAAACTCTTGCACCACTTGCCCCCAATATTATGTGGCCCTTTCCAGGCAGAGATGGACAAGATAAGACCATTTTTTGCACCTTTTTTATTTATCTTATGTTTGACGACAACTATACAAGTCACTAGAAGTTTAAATTAGTTTCTATGTCCACTTTCGGAAATACGAATTTTTAAAAATCATAAAAATTGCTGTTTTACCAAAACGTAGCAAGGTTCAGTCATCCAAAAGTATTACTTTTTAGATGATTAGTAACAAAATAGTAGCCACCTATTATACAGGGTGGGTCAAAAATAGCAACAATTTAGGATATTTTGCCAATCTTTATCAACGGTCCCTATGGTGAGACCGAGCATTTTTCATTAGGAAAATCCCGTTTAGGATTATTTTCTTACGACACAGTAATTTTTTTTTCAAATGTTTTTTTTAATACTACATGTTTTTAACAATAGCCACAGAATATGCTCTTTGAGGAAGGCTTATAGTAATTGCTCTATATGATCAGCTTTTTATACGGGGGCTGTTTAGAAATATTAGTTGAAATCGGTTTTGTACGTAATATATATGTTTGAATATAATTTTTGAATTGATCTCCCAATTCGAATCATATTTTTCAGTTATACTTCCAAGAAAATTATCCCACATTCGGGTAAGTTTCATTAATTTCCTATGTCTGGTTTTTTAAGAAATAAGATTAGATAATATGTTCTATAGAATATCAATTTTAATTTATAGTTAAAAAACCAGACATAAGAAATGAATGAAACTTACCTGAGTATAGGGTAATTTACTTGGAAGTATAACTGAAAAAAATTATTCAAATTGGGAGATCCATACAAAAATAATTAACCAACATATATATTACGTACAATACCGATTTCAACTAATATTTGTAAACAGCCCCCGTATAAAATGTGATCGTAACTTTTTGAAGCTGATTATATTGAGCAATTACTATAAGCCTTTCTCAAATACTTTTGGCTCCAAAGCGGATTTATTGACACAAAAAAGCTATTTTGTGTGGCTATTGTTAAAAACATGTAGTATAAAAAACAAACATTTGAGAAAAAAATTACTGTGATGTAAAAAAGTCTAAACTTTCAGACAAAATCTTCTTGTCGTAAGAAAACAATCCCAACAGGTATTTTCCTAATGAAAAATACTCGGTCTCACCATAGCGACTGTTGATAAAGATTGGAAAAATATCCTAAATTGTCGCTATTTTTGACCCACCCTGAATAATAGGTGGCTTCTTCTATCATGAAGACCGGCTAACTGACATGACATTCGACTTTCTTCAAACCAGCAATGCTACTATTTTGTTACTAATCATCTAAAAAGTAATACTTTTGGATAAGTGAACCTTGCTACGTTTTGGTAAAACATTAATCTTCATGATTTTTAAAAATTCATATCTCTGCAACTGGACATATAAACTGATTTAAACTTGCATGTGTAACTTCTAGTGACTTGTATCCCAAAATATTATCAAAATTGGCTGAAAGCCATTTTCCCATGTATTTGGTACGGGGTCCTTTAGTAACAAATTGAATCTTTTTTTATTCTCTTTTATAGCATGCTTATACATTAAAATGAATATTTTAAAGCTCAGAAATTCCGACTTTACGAGAAAAAAATCTATTTTTGTCAGATTTTTCAAAAGAGTTCAAGTTGAAAGTTGTAACAAAAAACGGTTATTAAACCGTTAGGTTTTCGTTTTTTGCTGTAATAACCGTTATTTGATTCTTAGATTTGTTGAAACATCCATGTCTTTGACCCTTTCAGCTAAAAATTTGTATTTTTCTGCAAAAGTCATACTATAATGATTACTATTGTTAATAGTGGTTCAAGAAATCCAGTTTTTGCCACCTGTATAACTTGTGATAACTTCAATTCTTGTTGATATACCAGGACCGTAACGGGGCCATTTTTGTGAATGAATTTTGTGATTTTGTTATACCGAGTGACACAGCAGACATGTAGCAGCCTGTAGTTTTTTTATTTGAATAGATGAAAATTAGAAATTTGCAGAAGTTACGTAATCAATGATAGCGCTTCATTTGAATCTAACGAACACTTTTTTCAACTTCCTGTTTGATCGGCAGTAACTCCAACTTATTTTTTTTAATGACACCCTGTACATTTATCTAGCCTATCTTATTTGTCTTGAAATTCTCTATTCAACCGTGTATCACAAAGTGGCATTCGTTTCTCAATTCGCAGATGAATTGCTTTTTATTGAAAAACATCAAGTTGGCTGTTACCCGATTTCGATAATCTTTCGATGCTTGGTAGGCTTGGAAATCCAAACAGTATCAGTTAAACGATATAATTTCAGTTTTTTCCATACCTGATCACTTCCTACAGATTGTCAATAATTTCTTAAATAAAAAGAAAAAACATCTGAAAATAACTCATGATATTGCGAAAACTGAGATAGGAACATATTTTTTTCAATTTGGCTACTTGTGAAGAAACTATCTGTCTTTCTCTTTGGCCATGTAGCCATATCATGATCTTTCCATTTGGAAACATAAAATTAAAATTGTTCCCCTGATCCACCAATTCACAAGTCTATCAGTCTAGATATTTGCAATAATATCTTGCCTAGTCGGCGGTGTACACAAAATGTTTTGTGTTTGACAGGTAAACATCATTTGATTGCAATGATTATCTCAGTCAGTTTTATGCTGATTGAAATTGCATCGTTTAATTAGATACCAGATATGTATTTAAAGAACGAAAAGGTCGATATGTTGTTGATATTCGGAGAGTGCAAGAGAAATTGTAGACAGGCTGAACAATTGTATGTCGAAAGATTTCCGGAAAGACGCCATCCACCTGATAATTATTTCGCTAGAGTAAAAGAGCAGTTCAGAGCAGTTCTTTTCAAAACTCTTCTAGCGGTCTCTCGATTCACGCCGATTTCGTCCTCAATTTGTCTCAGTGATATCGTCGGATCTGCATGTACTATGGCCAAAACGTTTACTTCCTCGTCGACAATGTATTGGAGATTGTTTTGATTTTCCGGTTCTCTTCTGAACTGCTCTTCTACTCTAGCGAAATAATTACCTATTAGGAGGATGGCGTTTTTCCGGAAATCTTTCGACAGAATTTCTCTTGCACTCTCCGAATATCAACAACATGTCGACCTTTTCATTCTGTGAATACATTTTTAGTATCTAATTAAATGATGCAATTTTAATCAGCACAAAACTGACGGAGATAATCAGTACAATCTATTGATGTTTACCTGTCAAACACAAAACATTCTGTGTACACCGCCTACTTGGCAAAATATTATTGCAAATATCTAAACTAATAGACTTGTGAATTAGGGGAACAATTTTAAATTTATGTTTCCAAATGAAAAGATCATGATATGGCTACATGGCCAAAGAGAAAGACAGATACTTCCTTCACAAGTAGCCAAATTGAAAAAAACATGTTCCTATCTCAGTTTTCGCAATATCGTCAGTTATTTGTTTTTTTTTTATTAAAGAAATTATTGACAATCTGTAGGAAGTGATCAGGTATGGAAAAAACTGAAATTATATCGTTTAACTGATACTCTTTGGATTTCCAAGCCTACCAAGCATCGAAAGATTATCGAATTCGGATAACAGCCAACTTGATGTTTTTTAATAAAATGCAATTCATCTGCGAATTGAGAAACGAATGCCACTTTGTGATACATGGTTGAATAGAGAATTTCAAGACAAATAAGATAAGCTGGATAAATATACAGGGTGTCACCCAAAAAAAAGAAGTTGGAGTTACTGCCGATCAAACAGGTGGTTGAAAAAAGTTGTCGTTAGATTCAAATGAAGCGCTATCATTGATTACGTAACTTCTGCAAATTTCAAATCTTCATCTCTTCAAATAAATAAACCACAGGCTGTTTCACACCAGCGATACCTACCTGGTAAATCTATTTTCTTTATATCCTGTTGGAAAAGATGGTCTTTGAGAATACCGACCTGTACTCAGTATATTCCAGTGGTGTAATATTTTATTTGAGCTCACCATTTGATTCACTTCGCAATGACAATATAGAAAGGGAAACAAAAACGAAAATCTATCAAATAGTTTTATTATAACATGTAAAATTTCAACACATTACAAGCCTCCCTAGCTAATGAATCAACAATAGAATGTCTAATATTGCTTACTAAACCGCTTGATTAGTTTCAACAGTGACATCGGGAAAGGAATATTTACAAAAATATTACACAGAGGTCGTCTAAGATAGAGGCACAATATTTATTAAGTTATTATGTATTCATAATCTTCTGGCATAAGTATACATAATTTTCGTATTTACATCTAGAGGAATATACAACCATGAAGAATACTTTATAGCAGATGTGAGATTTTTGTCCTCCTTCCACAACAAATAAATGTACACATAATGTGAATTAAAACTATTTAATATTTTTTACTTCGCCAGGTGACACAAAAACCTTATCGATCTATTGAAAGTAAACCCAAAAGAAACATGGACACAGATGAGTCTTACAACAGGAATTGCAAACATTATGAATATTGCCTATTCATGACAATTTTCCTCGTATTGCCTATAACTCTAACTGTGCTGGTGTACACTATCACCCAAGCAAGCTCTTATTGTGGTGTTTCTAAGCAACGCAGCTTTCGTGAAGGTGATAGAATTTTTTGAAAATATCGCATTCTGTTGGGATACTATTACTGAAAATGTCCAACGTGAACTGTTCAAAATCCACTCTGGAAAAAACTAAAATCATGTTTCACTGTAATTGAGTAAGCTAATAGTAGTGAGGACGCTTGATTGGCATAATTTAGATCAATGTAACAGACTTAGATGTTTCCAAACAGGTTTTTACACCATCAGCTTTGAAATTATCCTCAAAATCTGTAGAACTCAGTACAAGAGTAGTTATTGTATCACCTGATATACGAGGATGTATTGATATCTAGTTAGCCTAGACCAGTTCCCTGCATAAACAAAATATTTCGTTACCAAGGCAAAGAACAATAACGCATCAGAAGTGTCAGTGTGAAGTTTGACGTCAAAATAGTAAACCAGAGTTACTCAATAAATTAAAATAAAAAATAAATCCACTGAAATTGTGAAAATCGAAAAATTGGAGTATCGAGCCATCATCAAGTACCTGTATTTAAAAGTGTTAAGAGGTAAGCAGATTTACAAAGATATGCTCAATACCCTTGGTGATCAATATCCTTCGTGAAAAATTGGACTGCAAGCTTCAAAAGAGGTAAATTTTCCATTGAAGATGATGACCGATCGGGAAGGCCAGTTTCTGTGTCAGTCCCCGAAAATATCGATGTAGTTCATGACATAATTTTAACAGACCGTCGAATTGGGCTAAAACGGATATCAGAAGCACTGAATATTTCATACGAACGCGTTCATCATATAGTTCACGTCAATTTGGACATGAGAAAAATTGCTGCAAAATGGATCCCCAAAAGTTGACCAAAAGCGTGCAAGGGTAGTAGCATCGCGTTCGATCTGTGCTCGATTTGAAAACGATGTAGACTTTTTAAACCGAATTGTTACTATGGATGAGACTTGGGTACATTTCTACGATCCAGAAACAAAGCAACAATCGATGAAATGGCGACACTCCGGTTCTCCAAGACCTAAGAAGTTTCGTGTCCAAAAATCTGCTGGAAAAGTTCTTGCTTCAGTTTTTTTGGGATTGCCATGGAGTAATCATGATTGATTCTTTGAATAAGGGTAGAACAATAACTGGTGATTACTATTCGACATTACTGACCACTCTACGGGAAAAAAATACAGAGAAAAAACGCGGAAAGCTATCCAACGGTGTTTCGTTTTTGCAGGACAACGCCCCTGCACACAAATCTCATGTTGCCATGCAAAAATTCGTGATTTAGGGTTTGAATTTTCAGAACACCCCCCTTATTCACCAGATTTGGCTCCGCCCGACTATCATCTCTTTCCTCAACTGAAAAAAAGTTCAAAAGGTCGTAAATTTTCTTCCAACGTGGAGGTAATAAAAGCTGTGGAGGTCTGTTTGCAGAGCAAGAAGAAACTTTTTTTTTTGAAAGGTCTAGAGACGTTGCAGGTTCGCTGTAATAAATGTATCTAATTAAGAGGAGAATATGTTGAGCAATAAAATATTTTGACATTGAAATTTTGTTTGGTTCTATAGTAGGCTAAACATTTTTCAATATATCCTCGTATAAGTCTTGTTCATAACTCATGGAAACATTCAGATTTGTTTAAACAAATTCGAGAATACCTATATGGTATATTATGTTCATTCACAGTGAAATTTGAATTTACCGGGTGTTCCTGAGGGGTGGCTGTCTTATATAATCTCTAAATTGTGAATAACTTCAGTATGAAATTGAAAAAATATGGGGCATTTTTTAAAAACTAGTTATTCAGTTTCCTTCAACTTTCAAAGCAACCGAATATTCATTAACTTTCAATTTTAGATTATACAATATATTTTGTACTTTTTTAATGATAAAAAGACAATAAATCGTCTTTATTTTCTTAGGTACAAAGTATGCAAAGTTCAGCTTAAGGCTACTCTTACACTTAACCTCTTATGAGAGATAAAATATTAGTAATAAAGACATTCATGGAGTGAAACGAAAAAGCAACATAAACGTCACAAAGCACTGTAGAAGAGTTTCTCACTTAGGGAATTCACAAAAATTTACTTGCAAAAACCTAGAGAGGACCAGTGATCCACAGAGTAACTTCTGTATGGATTCATTGAGGTGGTGCCTTTGTGATCAATTTCAAAGAACCAAAGGATTTTTTGGGAAGACCATTATTATGTGAAGTGAACTTAAGATCAGAATCAGGTTTTTTGTAGATTCCACTCCACAATAGGTGACGATGTGCTATCTATTTCACTATTTCAATGGATGTAACTTGTGAAAGTCACATTCTCAAATTTTTGTTACCAAATAAAATAATATGGCATTTACTTAAGTTAAATTTTAAGTTATTTTCATCAGCTAGGTCACTCATTTTTCTGTCATTAATGTTGATGTTGTTTTGAACATATTGAAAAACGAATGTAGGAGGAATTGCGATAAAGATCCTAACCAAAAGGAGATCACATTGAAAAATCGGAATTGGATGAGGTTTTCTAATAAACTGAAATATGAAGAGAACTGAATCAATATATCAACTAGTTCATGAATGAAATGAAATATATTCTTTAAGTTTCACCTCTCAGGGCCACCAGATATATGCGAATAATTGTCGAATATGCTCGTCGTGTCCTATTCGTGATTGTAAATCACATACCATGGACAAGGTGTTTCATTGTAGTCTCAGAAAGGTGACATATTATTTTCTTCTCATTTCCAACCGCAGAGGTTTTCCTCCTTTAGTTTATTATTGAACATAGATTCACATCAATATATGAAAATAGTCATTCTGTCTCGCTGAGAGAGAGCAACCCACCACGATTCCAAAATTATTGATTAACTCAAGTATATATGAGGCGCTGTTTGGATAGAAACTGTTTTGCAAATATACAGTTACCGCCAAAAAGTATGTACCTACCATATGGAAAAAAAGGTTCAATATTAAAGTATTCGAAAAGTGTTTCTTGGGAAAAGTTTGTACATGTTCGATAACCTAAAAATCGATTTCGACACATGTCACGTGAACACTAGTATGGCGGCAAATTCGAAAAAAATATCAGGAAGAGGCCAAAAGTGGGGTAAGATGGCAAGATATCGAAAAAAGTTAATTGAAAAAGTTGCTTGAAATTTAATTTTATAGTCACATGAAGAGTTTCAAGCAATAAATCGAAAAAATTCAAAATTGCATTCTTTTTCAAATACTTACTGTCTGATACCACTTCAAAAATCATTATTTTTCTGAATGGTTAGATTGTAGTGGAACATTTGTATTTTGAGGGTAATAACAAAACTTTCTCATTTTCCCCCTCCCCAGATGGCACTAAATTGAAAAATATCGTTTTCAATATCAAATTTTCCTGATTTATTGCTTGAAACTCAATTTGTGAGTATAAAATTAAATTCCAAACTTTTTCTCCATAACTTTTTCGATATTTTGCCATCTCACCCCACTTTTGGCATTTTCATGTTTTTTTTTCGATTTGCCGCCTTACTAATGATCACGTGACATGTATCAAAATTAATTTTCAGTTTATCGTACAAGCACAAACTTTTCCCTAGAAAAGTTTTCCAAATATTCTAATAATAAACTTTTCTCCCACATAGTACAGTTGTGTGCAATAAAAAGTCGTACAAGGTATGGCACGCATGCAAAAAATGTTAAAAACGCGCTACTGACAAAAATAGTTTGAATATCGACTCTTCTTGTCAAAGTCGATAGGAAGTTAAGGTGCATTTAGTCAACATCATTTTAAAATTGTGCTTAAATATAATGTTGAAAGCGAAAGTTGACTCTGTTATATCAAATGGCGCCATTTATACAACAATGTTAAGTTTATGCTAAAAACCTTTGATGTTACCGTTATGTTTATGATAATACTTGTGCTAAAGTTGACTAAATCCACCCTTAAATAATTAAGATTGACAAGCATGGCTCACAATTTTCTATAACTGCTGTACGACTCCTTTATGCACACAACTGTATATACTTTTTGGCGGTCACAGTAAATAATTTTGTGCCAATATATATTTATTAATTGCAATTATTTCATAAAACAAATCTATTTGTTCTTTACAAATTTGACTTCGAATAATCAATCGATATATTGATAGTTCTTGACTATCGGAAACAATCGATAGCAGTTACTGATAGTATCGATGGAATGAAATTGAAGTTGACGTAATTTAAAAACATTTTCGTTCCCAATTTTGCCACAAAAAGGTGAGGCTATTTTGAATAAGACAAGTAAAACCTGGCGGCCTATTCTCGAATGTCGAGTGAGATTTGTCGCATTTGACATATGTCGTTGGAAATTGTCGCACAACATTGGCATGTGGTATTCTCAAATGGGTTCGACATATTTGTCGCATGAGATAAATTTTGTTGAATAATATGAGCTGGCAACACCGAATTTTTTATGTTAGATCGTGTTCTATGCCCCTTCTCTTGTAAAACGTTGATAATAATAAAACGGCATTTGCTTTTGTAAGTAAGATTACATCAGAATAAATAAAGTAGAAACATGGAAAGTCAAACCAAAAAAAAGTATTGCACCCAAAATCAAAAGCCAACTTTAAAAAAAATGTAATGCAAGAAAAAGAAAATGAGCCTCTTTTATCGGGGAATTCTTTAGTTAATCTGAACGTTTTAATGAATTTTACGCAGAAGAGAATGTAAAAGCACTCCTGTATATTACTCGTCTCTCTCGAGGCCGCTGATAAATCTTCTGATTTTCTAAATTTTCTATAGCTATTACTAAAGATGCTATTCTATCACTACAAAAATCTCTGAAAAAGTCTCCAAGAATGTTTTGACATTTACTATAAAGTATTGGACCCAACCTATAAATTTCGCATCTTATGAAATTCTCGCATTCGACATAAATTGTCGACTGCCTTTGACCACTCTACAATTTGTCTATCAAAAATTTGCGAATGCGACATTTGAGAATAAGAATATTCAGATTTCGTTCGACAAAGAGCATTTCTCGCATGCGTCAAAATATTTCACGGTTTGAGAATAGGGTCCCTGAAAGAAGAAAAAAATAACTGTATCACACCAAACCTATATAGTATATTATATAAACCATGTGCCATTTGTTATTTGTTTTTTTATTCATGATTTTGATGTAACAAGCAGTTCTAAAACCCAATTCAGAATTTTGATGATTTTGAGGATAGATTCTGATCGGACGCCATAACACTTTGAGGATGAAATGCAATTTCTGTTAACCAACTCGGTAGTGTTGGTCACCTACCTGCCTCGTTTGAGTTTATAGCGTACCGTTTTCTGATTGGCCACCGAATGAGGATTACTCCTCGTTAGAAGAGTTGGCTATAGGCGTGACAAAAATTCGTGATAATTTTTCGCCCTCTGGTTGTTAGATATACTAGGGTAAATATGCGGATTCTAAATCTCAAGGATGAAAGATTACTTCCCATTTGATCTGGCCGTTGCTTGATGAAGATCCATAGTTATTGTACAAAATACACCGAAAACGATTCGATCTTCACAAACTTTATTTATTTATTTGGTAAAGCCATTGAAGGCTGTAGTGGTCTGTTACAATCATAAACCTGCAACTTTCAATACAGGGTCGAAACTTTTCTATCGCGAAAAGAACCACCAGGCACTCTTTCTTTGTGGTTGAATATCTCCTTTCATACTTCATAGGTAACGACTCAGGTAAGAGACTATCTTCTCTCCATCTTCGTGCTTCTGGCAGAGTACTGCGCCAACGCCAAAATTGGACGCATCCGTCTGAATAGTGACGGGAAGGTCAAAGTTGTGATATAACTCTCTTCTTCAGAACGGCTATCAGAGGCGCAGTCAGAGTTGAGAAATTTGTGATGGGATACCACTCTTTCCACCTCAGAGATACTTCGAGGGGAAGGAATCCGGCTTATGGCATCCACCTTTTCTGGGTCCTCTATCAACCCTGCTGAGTTGAGCATGTATCCCGAATATTTCTACTCCGTATTGCATACGTGACACTTACCTTTATTCAGTGTGGGCCCAGCTGATGTTATTTGTGAGCTTCTTTTTTCTCTTTCCTGTTCCTTTGCGTCACTAAGTGTATAATACAGTTTTTCAAGAGCAAGCAGTTTCTATTTGTGTGAAGGAAGAAGATCTTCACATGTTTTCGTGTTGTTAATTGTAAGTAGCATCTTTTGGACTTTTGCAGAGCCTTTTTTGGAATAGACACCAAGCTGAAAATGGGTTTCAAATTCTCAATCAGGAAATCAATCTACGTAAGTAACACGAAACTTCTCTGAAAGACTAGATGGAGCGTGTCAAATGCAAATTTACCGTTGGGGGAATCTATAGTGGGTTCAACGTCTCATAGAAAATGTATGAGGAAAGTTTCTTGTTTCATTAAATGTTCAAATGTCGCAAACAGTTAGATTCAAGCTATAGAAATATGATTAAATGATGGCAGTCAAACCCTCAACACATTGTACCTCATCCATGATGTTAGTCTAGGATCATGACGAGCAGATAATCGAGTAACACTCTATGAGAGATAAATGAATTAGGTACAATTAAGGCAACATTAACATGTCATTTATAATTGGAATATCACTCAATTTACTACAAAATACATTAAGTTATACAAATCAGTTTTCAACTGGAATAACATTTTTTTTTAACTATAGTGCATCACTTGTCAGTTTTGCAATGTTTATGAAAGTATCGACGAAACATATAATCAATTTCATTAACAACACATAACATGAAATAAAAACTAAGTTGTTTGATTCATAAAGTGATATAAGAGTTAACAATTTCAATTTCTGATATGTTTTCAACAGAAATGGAATCCAGCTCAAAATATTCTCTCAAGCACAGTTTCTCAACTGTAACCTTGTGTTTTTTTCACCTCGGAAAAGAATGACTTACGTGGACAAACATCAATCACGACTATTTTTAAATATAAAGCCAGCCTAATGAATGTTAAATACGATTTTTCCTAAACTGATCTTCTTGATTCGTGGATTTTCAGAAAAAATTGCAGAACTGACTCTATGTGATATTGAGGGTGGATATGCATGGTTCCGCTTTCACTTGGTCAGTGGAGGCTGTATTCAAAATTGACGAGCATGTGTCATTTTTGAAAATAATTATTCAATTTTGACCTGGCCTTTTGTAAGCCATTTATAAGCCTATTATGAATAACTTCACAAAGTGAAAAAAATTCTAGAGTTTTAGTTCAATAATTATCGGGGTTTTTATGTTAACATTCAGTTTATAAAAATTAGAAAATCAACAAATGCCTAATTTATGGAAAAACGGGGATAGAAAATTATTTAACCGCAGATTATTGGTACCTAATTGAAGTATCCCAATAGTCCAAGAATTTTTTTTATTCCTCATTATTCATATTTAATACAATGAAATAATTTTTTGTTGTTGTTGTGTCAGTGATGCAACGCGCGCGGAAGCCAGACTACCCGTTTCTTTGGCTCCATTTTCAGCCATAGCCCCACATTTTTTTCACTATATAGTTTATAACTTTTGTTATTTTTTTCGGCCCCTTTTGGGACCTTTCCTCAAACTTTGTACATGACATTATGAATCGAATGACACCATGATCATAATTTTCGGTGACTAAACAAAATTTGAAAAAAAAATTATACGTGTTGACTAGATTATATAGGATCATGAAAAAGTAGCTTCTGAAATATACCATTCTGATGTATTACGTCGTGTTGAAATACGTTATGATGCATTACGAATTCTACCGAATACGATTACAATCGTTTGATATCATGATGCATTGCTGTTGTGATAGCATGATATTATGATACCTTGTGTTTATGATACAATGATTTCTTGATATTTTCCTGTTATGACGGAGTACGTCATGAAAAAGAACGTTATGGTGGTGTATATTGTGAAACATTACGTACTAAAACTTTACAATATGCCACTGTACATTTCTGTCTTGTATTATATGATCTATTGTGATTTCTACCCTTTGACGACTTGATGGAGTATATTTCTGTGTATTACGATTTCTTTACTATGCATTATGATGCATTGTGTGTTCTCCTGTACTAAGACTGGGTAATTTGATTCAGTTACTGAAGTGACAGCAGGACAAACTTGGAATTAAACTTGTATTCATCCAAGAATGGTTCGAAACAAAATAGTGTAGTGCAAGGATATTATTACCCTAGCACAGGTTAGTGAAATGACGTCGTAATGACGTCTTATTAAAGTCCCTGCTGGTCCGTAACGTCCTCGACCAAAATGAGACCTCAAAATGACGTCTTATTTCATGACGTCAAATTGACGTATTTCGTGGAGGTCATAATGACGTCCCTGCGAAGTCAACTATTTGTTATCCGAAAATTGTCGATATGAAGAGACCGTTACTGAGAATTATTTCAGAATACGTGATTACAGAAATCTGGACCTCTCCTGTTAACAATTCTTCAAAAATGACTTGGGGCCGGCTGTATGAAGCTTTAGTAACATTGCGTCTACTTCACGACTGAAATTTGTATAAATGAGTTATATTGTACCAATTTGGTATGATTATTTGTTTACGTAAGATTGGTCAGGTTAGGTTGGCAAGTAATTAACGCATTTTCAACTTAGTATGCATTTTTAACTCTGTCTTGTCATTTAAACTTCCCGCTATTACAGTGACCAATCGCTGAGTTGCTGCAGTCGGGACGTAGACGCTTGTTGAAAACACTCAGGCCGAAAGCCGTGGTAGCGGACAGCGTTGCAAATGATATCCATTTGCATGTTCCCAAGAACATTTTATTTTTGTTTTGTCACTAGATGGTAGAGAAGTATATTTTGTTTAATTCTGTCAATTAAATTCTCATTACAAAAAAGTTGTCACAAGGGGTCAATTCTGAAAAAGTTATTGATAATCTTAAAATAATTTGGTGGAATAAAATGATGGTTTCTTTGACCAGGCAACTCTGTCGCGGCAGCGTGGGTTGTCGGTCGGACTCGGCTGGATTCGATCGTCAGCGGTACGGTACGGGTTGCTGCTTTTGAATTATGTTTTATTTGTCGAATGACATTGCCTTTAGAATAAAGCTAAACTATTTTTTCTGGTTTGCTGCTGTGTTGGTTTGTTTGGTGGTTTGGTGCTAACATTTTTGTGTTTTTTGTTGTTACACTCTCGGATCAATCATCAAATAATGTCCTACGTACTGGTAGAGTTCTCCGAGAAGGACAAAAGGTGGCTAAAGCTAAGATAACAGGAACTGTTGTAGCCGCCATTGAAAAACCAAAGGAGTTGCGATAAATATATCATCAAAGATATAGAGGCTGAAGAAGATTGGAAGTTCCATTCAATCAGTCGATGTTTGTATGGTACAGATTAGTATTCATGAACAGAAGAACACCAAAAAACTGCGATTTAGGTACAAAGTAGGAGCGCTCAGGATTGCTGAAGTAATGAATTCTTTGTGATATTATGAAACCTGAATTCCTACAAGAGAATACAAATTGGTGATTATTCTTTCACAAAAATAAACTATTTTCTAAGATCTATCATATTTCATGCACTGTTAATTGATATTGAATGTAATTTTACTTCAACATCATGTAATATGTTTTATATTTGAAATTTATTAAATGTAATATTGTTATTCAGTTCATTTTATTCTACTTCCATGAAACTATCAATTTCCACATAAAAACGAGGGACTGTGGAAGACGTTATTTGTTGGTCATTTGACTGACGTCTATTAATGGTTTTATAGGTCTTCAAATTGACGTCATTTATAGTCTTCTTTTCAGACGTCAGAATGACGTCCTGCTGATGACGTCCTATGGCTGTGACGTTTTGACGTCTTTTCAGAGTCTCTGAGACGTCACTTCCTGACGTCAGTCGGTCAATTATTTGACCAAATTAGGACGTCATTTTGACGTCACCGTGCTACCTGTGTATTATGATTTGGGGGTCAGGCCTGATGGCCTGAGGCAATTTTTTTTAAACATGTCAATATCTACAACCCCGTGATCAGAAAATAATCGGCTGCCATGCTTACACACCCTCAAACTTGATCCTTAACACTAGCAACCTCATACCCACGGAAGACATGACGGGCCCTTACAGTCGCTGCCATACACGAACGCTAACGAATACCTTCTACTACGTCACTTCGGTCGCGGGGGAGTTTGGGGAGGGGAGGGCATAGAAGTCTGTCTCAAAGGGATGGATCTACTAGGCACGGGAGGAGGCTGACTGGAGGAAGGTGCCGTTAGAGAAAGCTGCGTCGAAAAAGTCCTCACACCGGGTGGGGGCGCTGGTGGGGCTACACCAGGAGGGAGCGCTGGAGGAGGGTACTTCGGAGGTCCACCCACAGGAGTTACCGACCCAGGTTCTGGGCTGCAAGGCGGAGGTATCGCGGACATCTGGGGACCGTGACTGGGCTCCTCTGGAGGGGGGGTGTATGGTGCGAGGCAAGCAGCTATGGGTAATCGCGACATGTTCGAAGGCCTCTTCGTCTTGCTGGACTTGTCAATGCCGGCCGCCACGTAGGAGAAGACGCAGAGGACCGAGTAGCAGATCTGATCCGCCTGAAACCAGTATAATGTTGTCCGAACTTTGTCGTAGGTATCCGAGGAATGATGAAAGTTCTTACTTCTATGATAAGCTGTCATGCATTGGAAATGAGATAATACTCTACAAATTGGTGTGCCATGCAAACAGATAGGATCCTGTGGAAGCAATGTATGATCCTGCTAGCCTACAAGAGAATAGAAAATAAATAAACGTGCACAAATGAAAATACGATGAAAAATATCGATGTACTTCGAAAGTAAATTTTTAAATCAAACAATATAGGCTTCGTCGTGAAATGTTAATGAGACAGTGATTTTTAAATTCATGGAACTTCACGAAGGTATTTGTTTTTTCGCTATGCCGGATGGACTGCATCCAAGAGAGTAATTGTGCTCCACTAAAATAACCATTTTCTATAACTGATCCACCCACTGGTTGTCAATTTACTGAAGCGGTCTGGTTCATAAGATCATGAGTCTGTTTTTCTCTCCTCTATGGACATATCGGGTGTTTCACAGTGGAGAACAGAACAACAAATCATTTTGAAAATTTATTGGCATCACAAATATAATTTAAACATGCTCTATCCGTCTAAAATATTCTCATCAATACGGTGTTAACGCTTGTATGTACTTTGTTATTTCGAATGGAATACCCCGTATGTTTTAATTATTTTTGGAATCTTTACAGGATTTCTCATAACTTTTCCTGGTAAATTTTTCGAGATAAACATTATTTTGTCCAATTTTTGTGCAAAACCTATCCATTTAAAAACAACAATTTTTTTCCAATGCAAATTTGCAAAATATTGCAATTTGAGTCATAGCTGCTTAAGACCGTTAAGTATTCTGTCGATGCTTGATCTCACTTTCAACATTCAGAGGAGCTCAGAAGTGAGTTCCTTCCAGGGACTCATGAAAATGACTGAAACTCAGTTTTTTCAAATGGATCACCCTGAATATTACGAATTTTGAAAGCTGTAACATTTTTCAATTCAGTTGTGTTCAGTCTCCCTATACCTATCTCGTACAGTTTGTTAGTTATGATCATTTATGTTATGAACTCGTCTTCAATAAAATAAATATTGGATAGTGATTTAGGTAGTAGGCTTTGAACTTCATTCTGGCAGAGAACTGACATATTATTGCTTCATTGTCATCCTGTCACCATTTTGGTCAATGTAACAAGAACGTCTCAGCAGAACATGCCGGGAGTTCAATGACAAGTATCCTGATACACCTCGAATGAATCCGAGAAATTTCGTTACATTGAAGAGAAATTTTGAAATGTTTCAATTTTCAGGTCTGGTTTTGCACAAAACTTGGACAAAATAATTTTTATCTCTAAAACCGTCACAGATAGGTAATGAAAATTCTCAGGAAAAGTTATGAGGAATCTTATAAAGATTCCAAAAATTAAATAATATACAGGGTATTCCATTTGAAAAAACAAAGTAGCTACTACTTTCTGATACAAGCGGCTACACTGTATTGATTAAAATGCTTTATACAGATAGAGCATGGTTGATCAACAACGCCCACAAATGATATGTCGTTGTGTTCTCCAAATACTTCTCTTATTCCATCCACTGTTAAACACCCGGTATGTACAATGGCCCAACATCCCCTACAGCTATTTTCACCGGTTCTCCTTAATAACAAACTAAGCTAAGTGGGGGATCAGCTTTTGGTAAACCTTAAGATAAAGATGGTTTGCACCGTTGTCTCCTGGCCTGAATCTTAGCTGAGTATTAGAAATGTTTGGCAACAGCGCAAAAATGATCACGTAACCAACGACGAGACGGTAAACAAAGTTTTTAGTTCTGTCTAATTTGACAGGCTGGCAGGAGGATGGCAAAATCCAGGAAAAAGGTCTAGAAAAACTTAAATATCAAGGAAATAGGAAAATATTTCGAGTAAAAAAGTGAGGTTAAGTCGTTAAGTGGAACCTGAGCTTGAAAAATCTGAGGCTTATCTTGACTAAGGCTTATGTTGTCCTCAAATAGCAGTGCAAACCAAAATCGTAATGTAAGGTCCACTTAAGTCATAAGGTAACCTTAAGTTGAACCGGTGCAAATAGCTGATTAAGGGATTAAGCCGCAAAAGATATTTAGATCTAAGTTTTCACCAAAATCAAGTGATTTGATTAAGAACGATGTTTTCTATGATACATACATTTTAAAAATCTACTAAAATTTGTAACTTCGTCAATAACTTTCTTTGAATAATCTAGGCCTAAATCTGGATTGTAGATTTTTGCATACTATTTTTTTATCACTGTAGGCCACTGGGTCATAGTTGAAGTATTGATATGTTGTGAAAATAACCCTTCCGAATAAAATTTTAATCAATAATAGTTGGAAAGAATGAAAAATGACGAAGACACACGTGTTTGAAGTTGACAAGTGAAAGACTCTGTATACAGTGTATCCAAGATAAGGAAATGGGATAGCGCTATAATCTCACAAACGGTTGGAGTTACCCTTTTGGTTGATGATTTAGGAAAAAGTCGCACAATCCACAGTCCTTTTATATAGAGTCTGCAAAAGGTGGCTATCATTTTCGGATTTCGAGATATTTTGAATAAAGGAATATTTTCGATAATGGTATTTATTTATTTCTGACGTTAGTTTAAAATACATCAACATTTTCAGTGCCACTTTCTGAGCTGAAGAAGATTACGTTAACATATTTCCACTAAGTCGTTTCATTTCCGAGGAACCTTCATCAACTTTTTTTTAAACGGCCCTGTAATTTTAATTACAACATTCAAAGCCATTTTATGTTCTGCAATACGTCAGATATCACTTGTAGTTGTTTGAATAATATGTTTCCAGCGTATTGTAGACATTTCTTAAAATCATTCAATGTATGCATCTAAATAAAATGAGATGGTCATTGAATATAGTCCAATGGAATGTCTATTATACTCCAACTCTTTTAAGGGTTCCAAAATGTTCAGTGATACGTACAGGGCTCTCTAGGAATTACACATAACTTCATAACTAAAGCATCACACTGTAAGGCATCCTACTTTGCTGAACTTACCATTGGTGATTTATATCTCCTTTCAATCACTTGTCGAGTTTTGGGATCTGAAACAGTCAACAAAGTATAATTAGTTATCAACAGTAGACATGAGAATATGTAAATTCCCGGTGAAACAATAGAAATGTAATAGGTTGATGAGAAAATAGTGTATGGAAAATGAATCACTGGTCACTCAACTTATGTCTGATATTTTTTATAACTCCTGAACCCAATCTGTGATTAACAAAAGATTTTAAAAAACAAACTATAAATTTGGCGAAAAAATAGTCCAAAACGAACTACACAATTTTATCTCTGGCGTTTAGAAATTTTAATTAAACTTTGACCCCTTTTATTATACTCACAGCCATCCGAACTATTTTGAACTGGTCATGCAGATTTAATTTGTATCTTTCAACAGTGATCCACCAAAAAAATTAACGCTTGCTCAATATGGAATTCCTCAGGAAGTAAAAGTATGCACTATTTATTACGTTAATACCATAATTTTGAAATCATTTTTATTATACTCAGATTGTTTTAAGTTTTATCAAATAAACAAAATACTTACTGAATTCCTCGATTACAAAAATGTTTCCCTTTTGAGTGAAGCATTTCCTTATGTGGACAATTCTCACGAAAAACTGAAAAACCATCATAAAATTCGAGTTATTTTTAATTTTCGGTAAATATATGGTACTGAATCTCATGGATGAACGAAAACTGGATCCCATTCAAGATTTTCAGTTATTTGGAAACTTGTCATGCAAACATTCTTCCCAGTTTCCAGGCATGGGTCCATCGTTTTTTATATTAAATATAGCCGAGAATAATAACATGATATCAATTTAAAAAATGAGGCCCATATACAGGGTGTTTCACTATTTATCACAAAAGTCCAACAGAAAACGAGGTAACATCTATTTGTGTTCCAATAATTGAAAATAATAAGAAGTAAACACTGCGTGAAAAAACGTACTGACAAGAACAATAAAAATATGAACTATGATGTACGAAACTTCCTGACTTCTGTCACAGATGATTATAATTGTTATATTTTTCAAAATTTTATACTTTTCGACTGTAAATGTGTATTACATCAACTTAAATTCATTTATACTTTACTATAGTATATCGTCTGTTCGGATCTGACAAAAATGTTCTTGAAGAAAACAGAGTTCTTTGGGAGATCGTTTGCTAACGAACAGTCGTTACCGACCGATGATGAACCCTTTACTCCAATAAACACCTACTACGTAGGCTTATTATGGCAAGTACCTGTCAGAAAACAACTACTCCCCTGGCTAAGACCACGACGGGTATTGAATTAAATCTAACAGATACAGATACAGTGCAGATACAGTGCTGTCTGTGTTGACCTGCCCTTGCACGGATAACAGGCAACAACCTCGAAACTAGTCTGCAGGTGGTCACCCTGTCCAAATCAAAACATAATTCTGCTGGTTGGTCATAGAGGGCACTTGCTACGTAGTAGTTGTTTATGGGAGTAAAGGGTTCATCATCGGTCGGTAACGACTGTTCGTTATAAAAATGTTCTTGTTATGTAACTAGTTTAAATATTTTTTATCTATTGCTCATAGCATTCGAAACAGATATACAGAGGTCACAGAATCAAATAATTGAACAGTGCTACGATGTTATTTGAGGGTACCTTTGAACTTGTACCATGTATTCATTTATTTCTTGCAATATTCTTTCTTCATCACACAATTTATTTCGCTACTTGAATAGTAAATATAGATCTATACATATTATTCAAAATGTTCCTTAATAAATTGTTCAAAATAATTCAGAATATTTGTTTCCAACGAATGGAAATTTATCACTAAAATAAATCTCCAGCCAAATCCTTTCTAAGAAATCATCAGCTAGTGCCACTACTTTTGACAGACCCTGCATATTTTGTATATCTGCGAAAAACTACCATCATGAACTATCGAGTTTATCACCAAGTTATGCGGAATTCCAGGCCTTTGGATATGTCAAGACTCAGGTGTGGCTTCATGAGAAAAAGAACATCTTGTATGTAATGTGTTGGTCTGATTCAGAAGATGCTAATATCATCAAACGTAGTTGATCTTTGTATTCTTCGAAATATTTGGAAATGAATGGAATTCCATCTCATATTTGATTATTTGTATTTGATAATCAATTTGTAAATTTTGTCTTGTGCATCGATATCTTGATGCGTAAAATAATCGTTCAACACATAAAATATCATATTGTTCAAAGAGAATTTCAGAAGAATATTCATTGATTACATTGATGACCTTTGTAGCAAGTACATTAGTTGCATGCTATGTAAAAGGAACCGGAATATCTTGTCGCATTCACACTCTTGATACCGACAGTAGATGTTAACTGTCGAAACGTCGTATCTCAAAACACATACAAGGAATTCATTTCTTTGTTTCTAGACAATGGAAGTCCAGAAGAATTCTACTAACACTAATACATTGTCAAACACTTCCAAACAAACGTATACTTTTGGATTGATGTAAGTAGTTTTAAAACTTGTTTATATGTGCCTATAAAAAAAACTGATATTTAATTGACAGCTGAAAATGTTTCTTAACAATCTAAATTTATAGGGTGCAGTTTTCCTTAGTTTTTTTACCAATTCATTGATTTGTTTATGCAACTTGAGGTTGCAATCTGAGTGAACAACTAGGTACTTTGTAACATAAACTTTGGAAATATATTCGTTACAGTTACACTGCTTTAAATTTTTTAGGCATGAAGTAGTATGGATCTTCAATTTTTCTTGGTTGCATATTCTCATGCAACGTGAATGTCACAAAATGGGAGTTTTTCAAATTCAAAGTTGATAAATGTTGATTGAAATTATTTTTTAGATCTATAAATCAAATTCAGCATCTGTTTCTTCCCAGGTATTCCCACTACCTATATGAACTGTATCATCGGCGTAAGAAAACTACTTTCCTTCAATTTTTGTATTTAAACATTGATGTAAATCAAAAATGAAATAGGTCCTAGAACTGGTCCTCGGGGGAACCCAAAATTTAAATTTTCCAGAATAACTTTTGATATGACCAATCTGAACAGTTTGTTCCATTTCAAATTGTTTTGGGCAGATTCCTCTCATGCCAAACCGTTCTAATTTCGATAATAATTCTGTATGTGAAACTGTCTCAAACATTTTCTTTGAATCTAAAAATATTCCAATAGGTTTGCTGTGATTATCTGAAGTTTTATAAATAGTTTCTGTTACATTGAATATTACAATATCTGTTCCTTTTTTTTCTCTGAATCCAAACTGGTTAGAAAATTATTAATTATGTTTTTATATTCGAAAAAATGTCTTCACAATGGCCACTTGAAATTTTGAGAAAGTGAACTTCGGCAAACTGTATAATCTAAACAGTTGAATTTATAGCTTCTCTACAATATATAAAAAATTCGAGCAAATTTCTCGAAAGCCCATTCGAGGTCTTTTGCGTTTTCTGCGTTAAAAACGTTATCGATCTTGGACGCAACGATCCAAACCATGAGATTCAGTACACGACAAAGCAAAAAGCAAAAAATACATGCGCTTCAGCAGACATGCGAGAGCCCTAGGCAACTTTAGAGATGGTTTGATTATGTTAAAATGAACCTACATGGCAAAACTAAACGAACATGGTTAGGTGCTGTTGGTGTATTGGATGTTAAAACTAGTGTGGATATCAAGTGTCAGTTGCCATGCGGTTTTACCCGCTGAGGAAGCAGCTACGCTTGCTACAGTTATGCGCAACACTAATTTTCACTTTTTGTTTTCAATCGTTTCGATATTCGGTCGACACACGCAGGGTGAATATTCAAATACGTCTACAGGAGAATCTTGAACGTTTATACGACATGTTTTAAACGTTACTCGAGCCCATAAACTCTCCCGTATAAACGTGTGATATAAACGTTGGTGTCGGTTTAAAAACGCGGTGCCAATCGGGACCACACCCTTAAAATGCATTAGCTGGAATCTACAGGAAAAGCGGCTAAACTAAACAGAGACTATTCACTAAAACTAACGACCAAAATAACTCTATAGACCAATTTTGTATATACCTCAAAGTCCTTCAAGCAGCAACAACGTTTCGACGTGGACATATGAAGAAAAATATAAAAAACAATTAGTATTGTACTGACAAAGGACCATCTCAAAAGTTCCTATTAAGCATTCTCTCTCTCGACGAAAAAAGTAAAACAAGACAATTCCGATCTCACATTTTTCTGGCACGACCACTCATTTCGAACTTGAGAACATTGATATAGAGGTAAAGAGTTTAAAGACTATAAAGGTACATTCAGCATTCATAGAGAAAAAGTAGTAGCAAAGAAAATGTTGCACATCGAGCTTTCATGCATAGATATAAACTGAAGAATCATCTACGATAGTAAACTGTTCAAGCAGCAACTCCCTTTCAACTCTTCGGAAGTTCATTGTGTCGGAAAACTATTTTTGCTTTTCTGGTAAACTTTCATTTCATCTATTTTTGAACGGAAAGTTTCCCTTTGTCTTTTTTTCTTGTTGATTAAAAAACGCAATATCAAGAAAACATTTATTTCTATCGTGAAAGCGTAAACAAGTTGATGGAAAAACGGAAGGCAGTGGACGTTTTGGAAATATTATACTGATCGAAAAATTTAAAGAAACTTCCTTTGAATACTTCAATTGTGTAATTTCAAACACAGTAACATTTGTTACTTTAAAAAACAGGGAGCTTCCGAAATAGGTAACAAACTAATCCTACATGCAAAAATATAAAAAAAAAACATAAACGTAGGTTCTTAAATGTCTCGTAAGAGAGCTACGGCCATTTTAAAATGACCCCACAAAACGATTTCCGTTGAATATCTCAGGGATCTCTAGATATTTCAATGGAAGTCGTTACACAATACGATGTCATTGAAAGTTGTCATTTCCTGAAATCAACCAAACCCAATACCAACTATTGGCGTACGAAACTTGCGAAATTTTTGTATTTTACTTTTACTGATGAAGGTCTTAATCGAAGTTTGCAAAATGCCCATCATTCAAAATATAGGATGACAATTTTGTCCTTTTCAGGTATCACACGCCTCTAGTTAGATTTTATTTCGACTGATTTTATTAGGAAATAATAACCTTCACTGATATTGAATCGTATGGTGACTTTCATTGGTGTATATTTCAACGAAATGGTTTTTATGATGGAGTTTTTATTTGAAGACATTTCTAATGTGCATGAAAATTAAGTTATTTTCTCTATACTGAAAAAATGTGGAAAGAATTAAAAACATCAATGTGATAAAGAAGAAAAAGGTGGGTATTTCACTATAACTACTCGGGGGGCAGATGAAAGTTTGAAAACAAAATATTCTTGCTTCCTAGAACTGTTTCAACAGCTGAGAAAAATATTATATAAAATAACCATAACTCAACTTATATTGAGTTATAGTGATATTTGATATTTGAAAAATAAATACCATTAAAGGAAGGTGATATAAATCATCCATGGTATAAATTGGCTCTATCGATGTGATATCAGGTGTTAGCCTGGATTACCAGCTAACTGTGCCACAAAGAACCCCGCACCAAAACATGGGAAATTGGCTCTTGGTCAAATTGGCAGATATCTCATTATGTTATAGTAGGATGGGTCTTTAGAAGAATGTGTGAGTTTGATTGATGTATACGGGGCATAGTTAAAAAGTCGTTTTTTGAGATTTTTTTAGCACTATTTCAGAACCCTGAGTCATATTTTGGTAGGACATCATAGTTTCAGTCTATTCTAGAAGATAAGAATGTGTTTTGTTTCTTGATAACGCTCTGTGTTTGAAATACGAATTTTTTTAATTTTGGATTAACCCTTATACTGAAAACACTTGACAAATCGTTTTTTACTACAAAAAAATTATTCATTGCCAATATTGATTGAACAAAAGATGGGGTAACTTTCTGATGAATTCAGTTGTTCAATATTACCTTTCATTTAAATACAGGGTACGTTACAATTTTTTTTAATGTCATCTACAATTTTTTATTGAATATCTCAAAAAGCGAAGAAGACAGAAATCTTTGGGAATTCGTTTGCTAACGAACAGTAGTTACCGACCGATGATGAACCCTTTATTCCCATAAACACCTACTGCGTAGACTTATTATGGCAAGTACCTGTCAGAAAACAACTACTCCCCTGGCTAAGACCACGACGGGTATTGGATTAAATCTAACAGCTACTTGTGCAACGTTCCTCAGAGCATCAGAGGACGCAATTGCAAGTGCCCTTTATGACCAACCAGCAGAATTATGTTTTGATTTGGATAGGGTGACCACCTGCAGACTAGTTTCGAGGTTGTTGCCTCTCATCAGTGCAAGGGCAGGTCAACACAGACAGCACTGAAGCCATCTGATCCCCGTCCAAACCAATACACACTCCGCTGATTATTCAATTCTGGTTCACGAGATGGAAGCAGTTTCTAGGCCGCTCCACCTAGTGAGCAGAGGAAGAACACTCCGAATCTCCGGGTTAAGAGATTTAATCGAAGAAAACAGAGTTCTCTGGGAGATCGTTTAGTAACGAACAGTCGTTGCCGACCGATGATGAACCCTTTACTCCCATAAACACCTACTGCGTAGGCTTATTATGGCAAGTACCTGTCAGAAAACAAACATTATATGAACTCTTCGTCCTGAAAACTCCCAAAGAATCACCTCCCGAAGTTTGTCAACGTACTTAATCCTGTATATGTGTTTAAGTGAATACGAAATGGTATTGTGTCCAAATTAGGTATTTATTTATATATTATATTGGCTGCTCTGACACAAGAATGTTTATTTCTGAACAATAAAGCGATTTTTAACTTGACTTGACAAAACTTCCCTGTATAATAGTCAATATTCCCAAAATAGTGTGAGTAAAATTATGATCAAATTAACGGAACCGTTTTTGAGATATGCAATAACAGCATTGTAAATGACCTAGCAAAAAGATGTAACACGTATCTGAATGAAAGGTAATATTGAACAACTAAATAAATCAGAAAATTGTCTTATCTTTTGTTCAATCAACTGCAGTAATAATTTTTTTTGAGGTAAAAAACGACCAGTCAGTTGTTTTCAGTATAGGGGTATAATCCAAAATTTAAAAAAATCATATTCCAAACAGAGAGAGTCATCAAGAAACAAAACACGTTCTTATCAAAACACCTTTCTCTTTAATTTTTTCCCGTATAGTGGTCAGTAATGTAGAATAGTAATATCCAGTTATTGTTTTACCCTTATCCAAAAAATCAATCATGATTACTCCATGGCAATCCCAAAAAACTGAAGCAAGAACTTGTCCAGCAGATTCTTGGGCACGAAACTTCTTAGGTCTTGGAGAACCGGAGTGTCGCCATTCCATCGATTGTTGCTTTGTTTCTGGATCGTAGAAATGTACCCAATTCTCATCTATAGTAACAATTCGGTTTAAGAAGTCTACATCGTTTTCAAATCGAGCACAGATCGAACGCGATGCTACTACCCTTAAACGCTTTTGATCAACATTCAAACATTTGGGGATCCTTTCTGCAGCAATTTTTCTCATGTCCAAATTGACGTGAACTATATGATGAACGCGTTCGTATGAAATATTCAGTGCTTCAGATATCCGGTTTAGCCCAATTCGACGGTCTGTTGAAATCATGTCATGAACTGTATCGATATTTTCGGGGACTGACACAGAAACTGGCCTTCCCGATCGGTCATCATCTTCAATGGAAAATTTACCTCTTTTGAAGCTTGCAGTCCAATTTTTCACGGTCGCATACAAAGGACATTGATCACCAAGGGTATTAAGCATATCTTCGTAAATCTGCTTACCTCTTAACCCTTTAAGATACAGGTACTTGATGATGGCTCGATACTCCAATTTTTCGATTTTCACAATTTCGGTGAACATATTTCTTCTTTTAATTTATTGCGTAGCTCTGGTTTACTTTTTTGACGTCAAACTTTACACTGACACTTCTAATGAGTTATTGTTTGTTGCTTGGTAACGCAATATTTTGTTTATGCAGGGAACTGGTATAGGCTAACTAGATATCAATACATCCTCATATAATTGGACGGTTCAACGAGTTTCGATGAGTACATCTTCATCCTGAATTTGTCTTATTTCGACTAAAAAAGCAGTTTTTTCTTTGTCAATTCTACCCAAGTACGACGTTTTTAAGAACTTTGACCGCTTATTTCTCAGAAACAACACATACAAAATCATTTAAATTCACACATTCTGCTGAAGACCCATCCTACTATAACATAATTAAATTGCAGCCAATTTGACTGAGAGCCAATTTCCTATTTTTTTCCGTGCGGGGTCCTTTGGTTTCCTAATTTTAAACGGTTTGCGAGCTACACATTTCTTTCTAAACTACTACAGAGGTTATTTTTTTTTCAGAAAAATGGAAATATACCAAAAACTGTTATAGAAAAGTCAACTCAGATTGTCTAAACACTTTTGGCATACCATGTATAGCTGTTGGTCTAAAAATATTTTAGGTAGAACGGACATGATTGATATGACAGCATAATCAATTCATAACTTGTTTTTTATTACTGAAACTCTAAATCACTATTTTTATTATTGACTGACAGGGAATAATGAGAGATTCCACTGACAGAAAAAAATTACCGGGCGTTGTGGGAGTGTTGGGCTCTGCAATTTTTTTTATCAGACGTCCTGCCACCACTATATTTTGTCAGAGCGTTAATGATTGAGAGTAATGGAAGATTCCCTCGACAGAAAAAAAAACACCGAGCGTTGGACTCTTCCAACTGTCTAGTTGCAAAATTTTTTGTTGTTCTATGTCAGAACGTTCTTGAAATGAATGATTCCTTTGAGATAATTTTGCCATTGAAGAAGAATAATCAACAATGTCATCGGTAGATTGGATCCATGGATCGACGAGATATATTGGTTTGCATGCAGAATGAATTTCAAAGAAACGCGAAAACTATAAACTTTTTATATGGTGGCGGCAGGACCTTTAAAACACGTTGAGCGCCAAGAGAATGAAGATATATGTGCCCTCGGGCCAAAAATTTTTTTTTCGATATTTTTGCTACCCATTGGCTACTTTTTTCACTGATGAAATATACTTGACCATAACGCTTCAAATAGTCAGATTTTCAAAAAAAAATCGACGGTCCTTGGGACCGCTGCGGCCCCACAGTATAATTTTATCGGCAATGCACGAGCGGTCCGCGTGGCGGTCCCTCCAGTTTACGCAAGTTGAAACATGACAATGCATACAAATCTTTAGTGCGCGCGTAATACGCCTTCAGTTCGCCTGTGGGAGTCACGTTAGTGGTGTTTTTATAACTTTTCATCGATAAAAAAATTAATAATACCATTAGCGAACGTACAAAAAGGATGCTTGTGATGGCAACAACTCAAACAATAATTGATGAAGGTATGTTTCCTTTTTATCAATTAGTAGATGGTATTACATATACATATTTCATTTTAGAGTTCACTGACGAAGAAAATGAAGAACCTTATTCTTCCGATTCAATGTTAGATCCCAATTATTCTCCCAATGAGTCTGACTTTAGCTCAGAATATGATGAAGTCGCTTTGGAAAACGATACAGGAAATATAGAAACTGGTCAGGAAACAGCTAATATTGGTTCTAATCTTAGAGAGGAAAATGACTCCTATTCAGATGTACCTGAACCTCTAGTAGTTGGATGGAATGAACCACAAGGAAATCACCAGGACCTTGGAACTGAGTAACTTGAAACTGAAGGTATATGCCCAGAATATGCTGCTGCATTTGAAGCAAACTCCATTTGACTATTACTCAACCTTCATTGATAAAGACATTATAGAGATGATGGTTACACAAACAAATCTCTACGCCAGTCAGTTACTCACTTGCGGAGTGGACGTAGCGGAAAGTTCAAGACTTCATAAATGGACTCCTACAAGTTCAGAAGAAATGACAAAAATTTTGGGGATGATTGGATGTATGGGTTTAGTACGTATTCCAACCATACGTCACTACTGGAGTCGAGAAACACTGTATCAAAATAGTATATCGAATGTCATGAGCCGTAACAGATTCGAATTACTGATGCAGGTATGGCATTTTACTGATAATGATATGTGTCCAGCAGGAGATCGTACGTTCAAAGTGCACCTCCTAGTTGACATAATAGTGAGGAAATATCAACAGGTTGTAGCACCAGGAAGTACATTTTGTATCGATGAATCTCTCATTCCGTTCAGAGGTCGTCTCGTGTTCAAACAATACATACCCGCCAAAACCCACAAGTATGGAATAAAGATCTTCAAGCTCTGTTGGGAGGGAGGCTATACGTGGAACATGAAAATATACTGCGGGGAAGAACAAGATGCTGGAGCTAGTGTACCTTCGAATGTTGTTATGACCCTTGCCGAACCTCTTTTAGATAAAGGAAGGACTGCTATTACTGACAATTATTATACCAGTTTAGACTTGGCGAATAAGTTACTAGATCGCAAGACACATTTTCTTGGAACGCTCAGATCCAGAAGGAAAGGAAACCCCAAAGATGTGATAAATAAAAAATTGAAGCGTGGGGAAATAACAGATAAAGAAAATGAAAGTCATGAAATGGCGTGACAAAAGAGATGTGATACTATTATCAACAAAACATACAGATTCAATGGTGGAAGTGCCATTTCGGGGTGCAACAAAATATAAACCGAAAGCCGTTCTGGACTATAATAAGGGCAAGAGTTCTATCGATATTTCTGATCAAATGGCCTCTCACAACTCGGCTTTGCGAAAAACCATAAAATGGTATCGAAAAGTTGCGATTGAAATAATTTTGGGTACAAGTATGGTCAATGCTCACTACCTCTATAAGATAATTGAAGGATCTAACATGTCGATCACTGAATTTCGTGAAAAAGTGTTCGAACACATGTTGTTTTCAGAGTCGAATGAGAATCAAGAAGATGTTCCACAAAATAGAAGAATGAAAAGAAAGTCTGAACATCAGTTCGACAAGAAAGAAGGACCTTCACATAAAACACGAAAGTATTGTGTAGGTTGTTATGACAGAAAGAAGCAAGGGGAAATAACGAAGACCAAGGTGAAAAAGGTGAATACATTCTGTAAGGATTGTTCGGAACTACCACATTATTGTATGGAGTACATGTTATTTTGATTTTTGTACGAATAATAATAATTGAAAATCTATAAAACACTTTTTCAACATGTTCTAACCAAAATTGATCGGTACAATTTTGTTGGAAAAAAAACGGTAACTATCATGACAAGCCGAGTCCAAGAGGCCTAGCGGTCCATTCTATATGGACAAATCCTTAATATGAGAGGTCCCGTGGCCTCCAGCAATGAAAACGTGAATTTTTATGAGGCGGTCCCTACGGACCGCCGCGGCCAGACGGGATAGACGAGTAGCGGTCCCCTGGGACCGCCGCGGCGTTTAACGTGTTAATAAAAAAAATTGCTTGAGTCTTACTCTTCCCCAACGCTCGGTAATTATTTCAGTCGTTGAAATCTTTCATTATTCTCAACCATGAACGCTCTGAAGAAATATGGTGGTGGCAGGACCTGTCCTACGGATTTGTTGCAGAATGCTTGTCACATAGTGTTAATTTTTTATGTTTTAAATATTGTGTCTCACTAAACGATATCTCAAAAGAATAAAAATATGCCAACATAATCGTAACGTGATATTCCTGTGACACAGTATTATCGATGTCAAAAACACAAAATATATATAATAATAATATGTACATATGCAGAACAAATACAGCGACCGAGCGAGTGGCGAGAGCAAATAGGAAAGTTTGAGTGGTCCTTGCAAAACAAATGCACAACAGCGCACCCAACGACATGGAACAATCAAAAATATGTTTTCGCTGAAGATTAAAATACGTTTCGAATCGTTCTGAAAAAATAGAAACAATTATTTTAATCTCCAATTCTGATTCAAAAATATCATTAGGAAATCTCTGAGGTTGGTGCACATTGAGTAGAAACATCGAATTCAACCAACTTCATCCAAGAGGTATATTTTTGGTAAATATCAAATTTGTTTTCAATGCAAGTTAGTACAAAATGTTCTCAATATATTCTGACAAGAATTCGACACAAAATTGAGTAGATTCAAATTTGATGAAGAGATAATAAAAAGCTACTTATTAGGCTCCAGTAATCAAGAGATATAATAACAATATTCCATAAAAATGCTGAGATAGATAGGGGAAGTTGCAATAAATTATCAGTAATTCAGTTTTTGTTGAACGGTAGTATAAAAGATTCATTCAATCATTGAAAGTTTTCTTCTTCGTAATCTTCAAATTCGTTGAGATAGATCCAAATATTCTATGGCAAATAGTAAGATATAAACACAACTTACTGACACACAGTGATTCATTTATAATTGGAAAAAAACTGATACCTGTAGACAAAAAGGATATATAAAAATCGTAAGAGAATTGTCAAAATATACAGGTTCCTGCAACAGCGACGCGGTGCTCCATTTCTCCATTTAGGGAACAGATAGAATCATGTTTTTTTAATAGTTTCACCTTAGTGCACGAGTTCGTCAAAATGAAAGTATTTCCGGTATTTTTTTTTATTATTACTATTATTAGATGGTGGGGCTAGCCAGTGGCTGAAGTGCAGGTAGTTCTGTATAGAACCTTTCTGCACCCCGCTATCAGGTCTATCTCGTGAGTACTCCGGATCTCTTAATGAACTCCTGGATATTCTTCACAAGATTTTCCTGCGGGATGGTATCTTCTGCACCGCAGTGTCCAAAGATATCCATCCTCATACGAGCCAGAGCATCGCATTCAAACATTATGTGGGAGGCTGTTTCGTCCTCCTCATCACAAAATCTGCATTGCGTGGACTCTTGATGTATCCCCAACAGTTGCAGGTGTTTTCTCAGGTGGCAGTGGCCTGTCATCAGTCCTACAACCTTCCTCAGAGAGTTTCGGCTTAGTTCAAGAAGGTGTCTTGAAAGCCGGTCGGTTGGCCCCATCATCATCTTTTTTCCGTGAGTATCGCCTGAGGCACTCTTCCAGAGAGATCGATGATGGGTTTTAACCTATTTTTTGTGTCCTGCTTGATATCCACAAACGGGATTCCGCAGGCTGGGTCTGGTCCAGTGAGAGTTGTTGCTGCCCCCGCTCTTGCTAGGGCATCTGCGCTCTCATTTCCCTGTATGCCTTTATGACTTGGTACCCAGACAAGTTTTACCCTGTTCTGTGCTCCAAGGTTGTTAAGGTTTTTGTGTGCCTCCCAAACCAGTTTGAAAGTGAACCTGCGTGAACGCAGGGCTTTAATCGCCGCCTGACTGTCGGAGAGAATTGCTATGGGTTGGTTTCTAGGACCCCTCCTTAGAATCTCTCTCGTGCAGACGGAGATTGCCGTTACCTTGGCTTGGAATACAGAGGCTTGAGTACCGAGGCTTAGACTGATGTCTTGCGTCGGTCTCTCCCCGTATATTCCAGTCCCTACTCCTTTGCTAGTCTTTGAGCCATCCGTGTACCAGATTTGCTGCAATATTTGCTGCAATATGTAAATTCAGGGGAGGGAGGTCATACAGGGTGTTCAATTTTTTCTGAGCGGGACTCAACTTCATTTTTTTTCAAAGGTTACCTATAGTTTTTCGGTTTCTATATGAAAATATTCCCAATATTCGTCACTCATATTTGAAATCATAAAGTTATGCCAAGTCTCTACAAACTTGATTTTTGTTCAAATATTGTACGTTGGTGACTCTCTCAAATGAAATATCTGAAATCGACCTGTGATATACGGGGTGCAAAAAGCAGCCTTACACGCATCGGAATTAAGAATTTGCAAAATCTTCTTTTTTCAAGTGGATCACCATACGAAGCGCCGAAAAAGCTTCTAAAATTTTCATCGAGTTGAATTTAATAGATTAGGTATCCAAAAAAAAGCTTATTTTTCGAAAAATGGCAAATCTTTCTATTTCTGCGCCAGACTCCTTGATTTTCGAAAATAAAGTATTCGCTTTTCCTTGGAGGTTTTTTCGGTCGGAAGATATGGCACATATTTCAAGATTATTGAAATTATTGAGAATATTCCAGAACTTACATGGTAATGTGAATGAAAATAGTAATAGAGTTGTGGTCGATAATGTGAATGAAAATAATAATAGAGTGGTGGTCGAATTCATAACTTGTTCATCTTGCTCAGGCGACACTTTAAAGAATTTTTTGTATACCCACTCAAAACTCGGGAGATAAACCATACTACAGGGTGATATTTTCGGACGTTGTCATTTCGTATGACAGAGGATTGAACTTCTTCGAAGTGAGTCATTCAACCTCTATTTATACATGACTAGCCCACAAAGAACATTAATTATACCTTGGTAAACCGTGATTTTCTGAATGTCAGTTTGACGAATACCTAATTTTTCATAATGCATATGAGTCATTGGAAACATTTGAGAAAAAGGCGCACTGTCAATGATTGAATGAACCGTTTTCTTCAATATTCAATAGGAGCAAGATTGCGAATAGTATACTGAACAAACCCAGGTTGAAACTATTGTTGTTGCAGCCTCACACAATATTTAATTTTTATGCTTTGCATCTTGCTCGTCTATCTCAGTAAAATTCCACAACATTGTATCTCTATATGTCGTCCTCATTCTACATCAGATGTGTTTCAATAACTCTTACCAAAGTACAGGAAAAAGTAACAAACCTCCATCAAATTGATAAATCGGCTATTCACTCTTTAGAAAATAAAATTGCGCAAAATCTCTAGGACTATATATAGAAGACATAATTCAAAATGTTGAGTTTTGCAATTTAAATGAATTTTTATCTAAATTATGAAAAATATCAGCTGTGAGGGTCTAAAATTTATGATGACATAAGTTTGCTCAATAAAAAATATAGAAAATCGATTGGAAAAGTTGTTCGACAAAATGTTCTGGAAATTCTAGATGTCGGACTGCCCCAAAAGTTTGCGGGGCTCCCATAATAAACACCCGTTAACTAGAACTTTTGCAAATAGCATGTTGTCTAACTCGACAAGAAAAAGAGATGTAGTAAGTCCCAATGCCTGGAAAATATTTTTCTTTTTCTCCACATTTTCTTGTATTTTTAAGTCAATGAACTTTACCTACGAAGACTCATACATGCAAACTACCAGGTAGATTTTATCTACACTGACTTCTCCAAGGCATTCGACGAAGTGAATCATAAACTCACTTTTATTACTGAAACTGAGTTGTTTTGGCATATCAGGGTCTTGCTTAAACTGGTTTCAAGATTAGTTCCATGAGCGAACACAAGCCAAGAAAGTAAAAAATCCGTATCCAGAGAAATTTTAGTAGCATCCAGAATTCCACAAGGTTCCCACTTGGGTACCATAAATGCATTTTCATATGTCATATGTCAAAAAGTGCACGTTAAATTATTAAAATTGAATTGAAATTAAAATAATGATGACGTCATAACAATTATGACCCGAAAAATCATATGGCAAAAAGTGCACGTTTGAAAATTAAAATTGATGTGTCCAAGCAAGTTTTCTCTTCTAGCCCTGTAAAGAATTTAGCGAATTTATTCCAACCATTACGTGATTGTAGAATAATCTTCTACAATTGCTTGTACAATATATGAGATATTTTTCTGAACCAAAGTTTTATTGAGAGCACTTTTTAATTAGTCGCAGCTTTTTAAATTGTGTATGTATCATCTGTCAATGTATATTTTTTATTGTTCAAAACCACTGATGTTTGTTATCACATTTTGACTTATACGTATTTATAATCAACCTGTACTGGGCTTGTGCCGTGGAATAAATAAATTTAAAAAAATTAAAGACTTTTCGATGTGTCCAAATCCTGGGTTTCATCCGACAAACTTTCTATTCTCTCTAGTGAAATTATTTCAGACATAATAAAAAGAGATAATTTGCTTTGATACGCCATTTCATCAATATGGTGGATTGTTACATTTCCCATATACCTTCGTATTTTTTTCAATTAAGTATGGTATGAAATGAACCCATAATCGATCAAAAATGCAAGAAGTGCGTGACAATTTAACTATACTAGCTTCTAAGACTCATCAACTGACGAGATGTTACACCAATGTACACCAAAATTCTAATATCACATTTTGCTACAAATTTTCTAAATGTCCAAAAATATTAAAGTTCCAAAAACGTGTACCTTGCTGTTGGCGAATAGCAAGCCAACTCCCTCCATGCAGACCTGTAACAAACCACCTTCTCCCGTGCTCATGTCTTGTACGGGAAACTCTCCTCCCAATTCTGGGGCTGTGCCAGATACACCTCCTCGTTCCATGGCATCCTTTATACAGTAATATAACTGCTTGCACTGGAAGTGAACACATTTAGAAAAATTATCAAAATCAAATAAAAAATTGTAATCTATAATGAATAAACTTTATCATTATTATTAATAATAGAATATGAGGTATAGAAAATTATGTGGGAGATAACAAACTATCAGCTATAGCTATGAATCGTCGGCAATACTTTTAGACGAACTAAGGAGTTTTCTTTATTCATTTATAGTTCAATTTTTATATAATAATAAGAGGAATTAGAAAAAAAATTCCAAGTAAAAGATAACAGTTCTACAAAAATAATAACATAAAACAGTCAAGACAGTTACGTAAAACTTGCATGAAGACTGATTATAAATATTTCAATAATTTGTGGTATATAAATAAAATTAAATAATTTGAAGTAGAAAAACTAAAAACAGATTAATTAATGATACTGAAGTTGATCTTATGCTCTCTATGAAATCAATGGAAATTCATCAATCTTGGTGCAGACATACCTTCTTTGTGTAGTACTTGTGTAACTGCGTTTGCTGTCCGTTTCTCCTCCAAAGACACAAAACTTTATTTTTCGGGCTATACGTCATATTGACGAGTCTTTCAAACCACCATCTTTCCACTATCACGCCCGTCACAGATCGGAGAACTAAACCATCATCTCTCACTTCCATAAACCTAAGTGGTGAAAAATATATTAATGAAGAATTCTTTCATGATGGGTTTTTAAAATAAATGAAATAAAATATGTGGTTACTGATCTTTGAAAGCTTTGAGCTTTGAAAGTATCACTGAAAAACCAAACACACTGAGACAAAGTTTTGTCAACTGTGATGATACATGCAGATATTATCGTGGGTAATACCACGTGGGCTCGGAATACTATCGATAGTAATTCTGTCAGAAATCAACAAGATCAAATTGCTTGGTAACACGACGAGTCTTTCAGGGCGAGTGGTGTTCCCTGAAGGCAACTTGACCGATCTTAGGATTTCTGACAGAATTATTGATAGTATTGTAAGCACGAGTAGTATTTATTGAGATAATTTCACGAACCAACAAAGTAAAAAAGTTCCATTGTCGTGAATTCTTCAATAGTTATATATAATGCCTGATAGACATGAAGTCTGTTAGACTGACATTCATATTAGTAGTAAGATGATATTATATTCTCCATTGTTGTTTGGATACGTGGTTGACAAAGTGGTATTACCGGCGTATTATCGAGGCATACGTCCCTTATTGCTACTAATATAGCAGAAAAGGATGGTTTCATACGGCGCCGGCGAGTGAAATTATCACCAAAAGCCCGTGTATCTCTAGATTCCCAAGACGGAGAAATCTTCACTCGCAAGCTAGTACTCGAGCCTAGATCCAAAAAATTGTTTGATTACCTAAAAGTCGAGACTTCGTATATCTTGCGGAAATTCTCAGTAGGGTTTTTTTTTTGGGATTCCCGCAAACTTTTGGGATCGTCCGACAACTAAAATTTCCCGAAAACTTTGTCGTACAATGTTACCACTTCATTTCAAATATTTTGATTCAGAGATTCTGAAAAAATCATCTGAGGTGCTAAATTTTATAACTTTGCCATATTCTGCAAAGTAAGTAACCAGTTCTCTGCTCTAAATGTTAAAATCGGCTGTTACATGTTTTGAAGTTGAGAAATTGTTATAGTCTTCGTGGTTTCTTCATCATCAAGAAGGTTCATGTAGATGAGATGATATGTTTTTGTAGCTGTTGTTGCAGATGTCATCCTCACTTGTCCCTTTTCATAAATATTCAAATGAGTCTATTATTCTGCGCCCTTCAATTTATTTCTTTATTTCTACTGTATTGATTGTACTAGCCTCTTCTTTTCTTTTCCAAAATAATTATTAGATAATGTTTTAGTACAACTGTAAAAAAAACTTGACATTTCTGCATCTCTATTGGTGTGTAAAAAGTCTTTTATGCACCAGCGGGCAGTAAAGTACACTTTACCGTCCGGTTCGCCGGGCGTAAAGTGGCCCTTTACCGCCCGTGGGCGCATTATGGCCTGGCGGGCCGTAAAGTAGACAAAATTCTCAAATTGTCTATACTCACACATCATTTCATGCAATTCCTAACACGAATTAGAATCATTTCAGTTCAATAGATCAATACTCTTTCTAACATTTGTTCATAATCGTTGGCAATTTTTTCGGTGATAATCTATTTATTTGAAATAGATTCTCCAATATAGCACTCAGCTACTATAGTTTCACATTCCTCATATTATGTTACTCTTAATTATTGTATGCATAACGTATGAAACGTGTAGACCATTGCAATTCAAGTCAGTATTTGTGATTCGCGCTATAAAACCGCTAGTGCATAAAATTTTGTATGTATCACGTGCGTAAAATGCGTTAAGGCATTTGGCGTGTGATGGCCCTCGGCTAACGCCATCGGGCCTTCATCCACGCCGCAGGCCATAAACGCCTACTTTACGCCCTTGATACATAAATGACTATTTCCACCGTGAAAAAATAATAAAAATAAACTTGAAATATTACTTATTGAAGGATTTATTTTTAACAGTCAATAGAGATTGAGTTCTCCACCCCCTATATTAATCAGATGTTTAGGCCATCCTTCCATACAAAATTTTAATAGTTGACCCAATATTTCATCAATAGTTGCATTTTTGAACTGTTCTAGTTTTTCACCAGAAAATATCAAATCATGAACATCTATACAATGTATAACATCTCTCATAGAGATATCAACTGGTTCAATTGTTTCAACTCCACACCTATAAAGAAAGTCAGCCTGCCTGGTAAATATTTCAATTCGAATTGAAAAATTAATAATTTTAATTCTATTCGTTTTAATCTATTATTTTGAATTTTATGTAAGGGTTTAAATGCAATAGAAATCAGTGGCATATGGTCTGTATAAATAGTGACGTCTTTGTGGCCATAAATATAATTATGAAATTTTTCACATAAAAATGTTGCTGCTAAGAAGTCTTTTTCAATTTGGGCATACTCAACTTCCGTACTGTTCAAGGATCTTAGAGCAAAATATAATGATTTATTATTTTGGAGTAAACAACATCCAATTGCATCTACAGAAGAGTCACATTTAATTACAATAGATTCAGAAGGGTTAAACGGAGCAAGTACTTCATGACTACAAATATTTTCTAAATTGTGTTCATTGATTCTGAATTTAAATCAGACTATTGCCACTCAACTCTTTTCTTTAATAAATCTCTCAATGGCGAAATTAGTTGGGATAAATTAGGAATGGAAAATGTAAAAAAAATAATCCTCCAGAGTAATTTTTGCAAATCGTTCTTATTTTTTGGATTTTCAAATTCATGGTAACCTCTACTTACCAGGATCAAGAAGCATATCATCTTCACAAAATATCAATCCCAAATATTTCATTTGTCTCAAACAATAATGAACATAAAATAAAATAAGAAAAAGAAGAGTATGAGTCAGATATTTCAACACTTACAGCCAGTACATTGTTTTTAGTAAATAGCTTAGATGAAAATCATTGGTATAAAGCTCTCCCAATTGGGAAAATTGAAATATCATTTAAAATAGACACAGGTGCTGAGGTTGATATTTTACCATACAATTATGTGAAACAAGCTGGTTTGATCAGACAGCACATCCTAACATCTCCTTTTCAGAAGGGTTTGAAAGTTTTTCCTGATCTAGTGACACTATCACGCGAATTATTATTCGAAGCATTTGAACAGATATCATAGAAGGAACACTTCTAGGACAACGAATCTGACTTACCTCAACTCTCCGGTGCAGTCAACTCCCTGGTGAACAGTGAAACTTTGCCTATGGAGTAGACGAGATCCCAAAGGTTTCAGATCGATATCATTACCATTCTGAAAATCATAATGAAGGTTTTAATGTCACAAGTGCATAAAAATTACCGATAATATTGCAAGAGATCGTCTAAAAGTGGCACGAGTTTATTTTCATACGAAAGAGCCAAGTCCAAAGGAGGACTCACCAAATTGTGAACCTGATCAAGCAGCAGATTCACTTCTTGACTATAAATGAATCCAATATGGCTTTTCCCGAGCAACCTTCTGATTTTTCTCTTGACTTCTTCCTTGTTACAGTTCAGCATCACTAGAATAGCAGTAAGATTATAGAGCTGTGTCGCCAGTAGTTTATCCTCTTCGTGCTCTAATCTTTTGCGCTCCGTATCACTCAAACTTTTGTAACGCTCCATCATTTCACGAGGTCCCTTAAAAAATAGAACATACACTCATTTTTCAATTTTCGAAATTTTTTACTGTTATCAAATATTCATCAAAAAACTCAAAATAGTGTTAATCATGAATATCGGCTCATACTAGATTATTTCCTAACCTGATCCATTCCGATCATATCTCTCTCTTGAGACACTGCATCTAGGAACGCATCTTCCCAAAACTGCATCTGGTCCCAAAGAGTAGATCTCTCCTTTCCCAGGAGTCCTTCGAAGAGATACGACCTCACAGCATCCGGACTCGGTGAACTCACAGTATTGACTATATGCCCTCCGTGGTACCGGAATCCTGTACTCAGAGAGGACTTGCTGGACCACACACTCGATGTCCTCTGCTTGGGAGATTTCGAAAACTGAAAAAGATAAAAACCCATCACCGCAAAATGCAAAAATATTCCCTCCTGGCCCCTCTGTGGCTTAGTGATAGTCTTAGTGTTGTTTAATTTATTCATCTGTTGTGAAGTTTATTTATTTATTTGTACATTCTCAATAAAACAATATCAATATATAATAAATAAAATTAATTTTTCATAAAAACAGGATCAAATAAGTTGAAAATTCGTTCATGATCATGTGAATCATGTGAATCATCATTAATAATATCAAAATACACATGATGAATATCCCTAGGCAAAGATAGACTGAAAGAGACTATAATAAAAACTTATAATTGATTTACTACTAACAATCTAATAATCGAAGTTCATAAAGTGTTTTCCTCAGTTTCTTTGATAATTCTGTAATTTGTTTATGCCACTTGAGGTTGCAATCTAAGTGCAATCTAGATACTTCATTACATCAACTTTGAAAATATGTTCAGTACAGTTACACAGTTTTCAATTTTTTAGGCATGAAATAGTACGAATCTTCAATTTTTCTTGTGAATGTCACAAAATGAGACTTTTTCAAATTCAAAGTTAGTAAATCGTGATTGAGATTATATCTTAAAATTGATGAATCATATTCAGCATTTGTTTCTTCCTAGGTATTCCCACTACCTTTATAAACTGTATCGTCGACATAGGAAAATAACTTTCCTTTAGTTTTCGTATTCAACAAGTAATTGATATAAATCAAAAATAAAACAGGTCCTAGAACTGACCCTTAGGAAACACCACATTTCACTTTTCTAGAATAACTTGTGATATAATCAATCTGAACAGTTTGATCCCTTTCAAATAAATAGCTTTCAAATAAAAGTTTCAGACAGATTCCTTTTATGCCAAATCGTTCTAATTTCATTGAAAATATGAACAGGATGTTCATAAAGTCAGTTGTGGAATCATCTGCGACTGAAAGTTGGAATTTAGTCGCTGTTTTCCATCGTACAAGATAATGTTTTATATTTGAAACTGTATCAAACGCTTCCTTCAAATCAAAAAATATTCCAATAGTTTTCTTTGGATTATCTAACGATTTATAAATAGTTTCCGTGACATTCAAAATTACAATCTCTGTTCCATTTTTTTGCCATGAATCCAAACTACCCCTGTATCCAAATCTGTCAATCTAATTTTAATGCATCTCACTAAAATTTTGGCAATGTTATCAATTGAAGCAATGGGTCGATAATTATCACAAAATCTTTATCTTCTCCTTGTATAGTGTAGTAACAAATGATTTTTTTAAGATTTTGTGAAAATACATGTGGCTAAACATAAATTGAAAATGTGTTCAATATAATCTTCAATAATTTATTATTATTTCTATTTGGGCTAGGGGCAGAATCATCATGAAGTTCATTTGTAAAGTTAATTATTTCATTTTCTATGATAGGCGAACAATAGTTATTTAAGTAACAAGGAATGTAAAGACGTGTTAACATTCGAGGTGAGCGAGTACGAGCCGAGGCAAAGCCGAGGCTTGTCGCTTGCCGAGGATGATAACAGTCGATACATTCCGTGTTACTTATTATGTTTTTCCCGCTGCTTGTTGACATTTCTCAAAATTTGCCTGAATTGAAGTTTGTTTTCTTACCCTTCCTCCATGATTATTCGTTCGCTATTTCATTCTAAGTTGCTTGTGCGTGTAACTAAGTTACCGACTAAGCAGACAACAATAATATTCAAAAGGTCTCATAACCTAAAAATTGATATGAATGAAGCTGAAGGTATTACTTGTCAAAGGCAAAGTCATTATTACCCTAGGCATGTAAATGACACTATTTACATTCCGTTGTCAAGATGAATTAGTAAACGAATGATATAGGCCATTTACCTGTTTTGTTGCTAAGCATGTATGGACTATTTACAGTGTCGGCAGCGGGAAAAATATATTACTTGAGTCATAGGAATTTTCAATTCAAAATTTTTGAAAAAATAGCAAAACGCGGAAATCATTTGAATCTTGGCATACTAGAAAACTGTTCATCATTTTTTATTTTATGTTCGTATCTTTCATGTTCAGATCAAATGAAGTTTTTGACAAAATTGGTTGGCCTGCAAAAAAATGTTTAATCAGTACCTGACGTACCACTATTTATACAGTGATTTTTACAACAAAAGTACCTGTTTCAACTTTTTTTCATCAACTACCTTTGAAGTTTTATATCTCTACCAATTAATAGATTTGGTCTGCCTAACAATCAAGTGAGCTTCGTATTTTAGTCATGGGACCGTGTACTATGAGCATCGTCCATAGATATCAGTATATCTATGGACGATGCTATAAGTAGTTTGAATCACACCATTGTTTTACTCTTTTCAGATCTAAACATTCAATATCATCCAGATTTTATCCGTTACCATGATGTAGATATAAAGTGCTAAAAGATGATGAAGCAGTTCGAGTATTCAACTGGTAATCTATAAACCCGCAAAACTTGTGCTGTGAATTTTCTACCTAATCTGACACAAGGCACTTAACGTGTTAAATACACCAAACATTCATATATTGACATGACAAATGGAAGGAAACAAATGTAAAACGTGTATAAAGCAACAACAAAATTACCTGCAATGTTTCAACTTCAGTGTCCGAAACGGTCGATCGAAAAGAGGCCTGGTTACCGCCCCTATTGAGGTTACAGGCGGGGCCCGTAGTTATGGAGCCACCAGAAGGAGAGACATTGCCACCAGAACCATGCATAGTGCCTTCAGCCTGTCACACCAAACCAAGCACATTTAGGAGTTGGTCCGTTACAAAAAATACAATGTGAGTATATTGACCTGTTTCTCTAATATGTTATGGAACGTAATCAAGAGGTACAGAAAAAATATATTGGTTTATATGCACCTACTTTAAAATATATGAACTGAAAGTTTCAAGAAATAAAGATTCTATTCTGGTGCCAGTTTTTCACTTCCAGGTCAATTTATTGGTTCATTCTCGAAAATAAAAGTATTTCCAATAAATAATTTATAAAAAACTTGACCATGGCCATATTATAGAATCAGCTCAATATAGATAAATACAGGAATTTTCAAAAGAAACCAGCATTTTCACAATTCTTCAGATAAAAATTTCACTATTAATTCATCATAGTTTGCAGTTGATAATTCATGTATATCCATAATAAATAAAAAGGAAGGCCACACAGGAAATTAAGGAAACAAGTATAAGTGAAAATGTAATATTCTTCTCATATTATCATTTTCCATCCAGGAATTTTTAGGAAGTTGCGAAACACATTATTTTATTTCAAATAATCTGTTCTGCCAAGACACTTGCATATCGTTGAGCAGACATTTCAATAATTTTCAATGAGAAATCAAAAATAAATACTTGTTATTTTTATCGTATACTTTCGGTTTATAGATAAAAGTCTCAACTTAAGTAAATTTCAATATTGAATCCATTTTGAATTAAATGTACACTAACGGTATTCTTGATATTGAAAGAGAGAGAGACTCATGTTAGAAAAAGAGTTATTTTCATCAAAAACAACCCCACGAAATCACTTAATAACAAAAATCGGTTATAATCCTATGCAAATATGGAGTTTAATGATAAATATAGCAATTTCTATGGTACGCATATTTTCGGATGTGTGCAATGAAATGTGCAACTCTGATACAAAAATTTGATAAACTCCAGCAAAAATGTTTAAAATATTTTTCGTCTTCAGAAGTTCAATCTATTTTCTCAACACACGATGAAAATACTACAGATTTCACTATATAGTGGGCCATATCGAATAGCAGAATTATTGAATGAAAAAAACATTAATATGTAAAACCAACAAAATGGAGTAACAATTATCTATCGGTATAACATTTTAATAGCAGAATGAAATCAATATAATATTTATAATTATCTAATATGTAATTTCCCAATCGAATTTCAAAACAATTGAAAACTTTCGGTAACATATCAACATTTCGAGAACTATAACTGAATCTGTGATAAATATCTGCGATAGATGAAATAAAAATTCCAGAAAAATCATAAAAACAATTCAAAAACATCCAAATCATGATGACTCTTGTATACAAAAAAATTAAAATCGAGTCAATACATTATTGAGAAATTTGAAACAACAAAAACCTAAAAAAAAATTTGAAAAAGCTGATACAAACCTAATAGAAAATTGGGATATTATCAATAGCAATTTAGGAAAAAAAAAAGAGAATCAATCCTTAAATCAAATTTAAAGTAATACTGGCACACTAAAAACATCTGACAAAGACATATTATGTAATGAATTCGTCAACTTTTTATCTAAAATTGGACTGACTTCGTCAAAATAATTTAAAACTGAACCCATAATGACATCACTCTGTAGTAAATCTGTGATTTTAAAGCCAATTTCAGAACAAAACATTCATGAAAATTTAACATCACTTGAAGACAACATTGGTGAACTTTTACTTCAAAAAACTTGAAAGATATAATTGATCTAATAAGCCTACCCCTAACACTAATTATTTTATTTTTTCTTTTTTGTCTTGGCATCGACTGCTATAGTCATTAGCCACGTGTTCTGGATAGGCCTTGTTACTAACTCCATGCTCCTTAGGAGCAGCACTGTTAATTGGAACGCAACAGTGAATCGTGCAGGACTAATTTAATCGGTCAAATTAAATTAAAAAATCCCAGCCGCAACTGGGGCTCGAACCCAGCCGCAACTGGGGCTCGAACTCCAGACCTTTCGACCCAAAGTCGGACGCTCTAACCACTGCGCCACGCCCCGACTAACACTAATTATTAATAACATTTTTATAAATGTTTTCCCAAATTACCTCAAAAGAACCATATATAAACCAATTTATAAAAGATTAGAAAAGAATGATGTTTCGATCTCCTAATAACTCTTCTGAATGTTTTTCAACAATTTTTGGGAAAGTTTTGGAAGATGAAATAAATCTATCTAATAATTTCGAACAAACTGTTTACATAATTGTCAAACAAAAAAATATAGACCAAAAAATATTAAAAATTAAAATTAAAATGTAAAACACAAATATTGAGGCCTGATGAATGATGAGAATAAAATTTTTGAAAGTCAAATGAGAAAATCATTCCTTCAAGTGAAGCAGTAAGAAGAATTGATTTTCTAAATATTCAAATTCATTTTCTCACTATAATGCCCTTATTATTGCCTCGCATACTTGATATTTAATAACAATATTGTACTAAAAACCAAAGAGGTATTTATCGTTTGATGAATATAGCAATAAAAGTAATTTTTGGAAAACCATGGGAAACACCCTCAGAACTAAACAAGGATACCAAAAATGTTACTTCAGTGTTACCAATTAAATTTGAAACAGCAAAATTTCCATCCAAACTGGTAAACAATTCTCAATAAGTAATAATCATTTAATACATTAATACATAATAATACATCAAACTACAAGGAGTATAAAAAAATAATTATTCATTAGTAAAATAACGTTTCTAAAATGAATATCATAAAACAGTCAGACAGTTACGTAAAACTGGTATGAAGACTGTTTATGAACATTCCATACAATTTATATTCTATAAATTTAAAGTAGAAAAGTTCAAAACGGACAAAATAAAAAAAATAAAAAAATAAAATAAAATAAGAATCCAGATATACAAAGAATAGTCCTTGGTAATTTTAAAGTAAAGGAGGCCTTGACTATGTCACATACTGAAAATCAATATTAATTGAGATTATTTCTTTGTGCAAGCATGTACTTTTTTAATCGATTTTTAAATTGAATGATGTTTCTGGAATTCTTGATCTCAATTGGTAATTTATTAAAATTTGACAGAGCTGAATGTGCAAATCTCTTTTGTCCAAAAATTGAGTTAGCAGGATCAATATGGAACATGTTATGTTGCCTAGTACGATAACTATGTATTTCAGAATTTCTAGTTAATATGAAGTTTGATTTAACTTTTTTATTCACAATATTGAAAGACATTTTGAAAGTTTCTATAGAATAGAGTTCTTCTAAGGAAAATTTTTCTGTAATTGTATAGAGTTGAATTGTTGGCATATCATATGGAAGACGATACAATACTTTTAAGGCTTTTTTATATAAAATGGAAATTTTGTTGAAATTATTTTTGAAACATGTTCCCCAAATGTTTATGTGATGAGTCATTCTACTTATTATATGAGAATGTAGAATCATATCTGCACTTTTTGGATTGAGTTTGGGACATCTTCTCAGGGCTCCAATTATTCATTCATTCAAATAAAGTCAAAAATACTCATGTATCTAGTTCTATAGAAACTTACAACAAACCACAGGCAATAAAAGAAATTAGGACTAAAACTAAATTTAAAAATTAACTTAAAAAATGTATACTCAACAGATGATTTCCCATAACATAACAATGTTTCACCTCTGACTATTTTTGCTTTTGTTTCTTCCTGATTGATATGATTTATTTACTCATATTTCACAGATTATCTATATCATTCCTTTTTTAATGATTGTACCTATTGTCGTAATACAATTTATGTTAAAATTCAATCCCTCTATAAACAGAAATGTTTCTTGGGATAAATAAATAAAAAAAAGTTACTTCCGGATGATGTAAAATAAATCTAAGTCAATGAATACTTTCTTAAAAAAACTTGAAAAAAATTTGCTTATACTGATGTTTATCAATCCATAAATATGTAAAGTCGTTTTTGCAATTTTCCATTCATTTTGAAATTATTGAGACTTGTATTTATATTCAATGAGTTATCTTCCTTATACCAGAACTAGTTCTGTTTGGAAGGTGTATTTTTAATAAATAAATAAGTAAATTATGGCCCACACTGTATTTATCCTGTACGTGTGATCGGAAATAACGAATAAACGCAATATCTATCTGAACACTAGCATGGGCAGCCATGCAAAAGTAATTAAAAAATGTCGAATACAAAATCCATCATTTCCAAAAAAACAATCAATGTCATATTAATAAATACCTCATAATTTCAGCACAGCGTCGGGCTGTTGCCAAATAACAGGCTTTCCATGATAACCATGATAAAATAACCATGCACCTGTGGCAACGTTTATATCGGAACCACGAAGCGTTCCACAAATACCAGAATAAAGGAACAGAAGGCCAATTGCCGATTAGGACACTCAGAAAAATCCACTGTCTCAGAACATGCGCTTAACAATAACAATCACAGAGTGAAGTTCGAAGAAACCCAAGTAATTGCCACAACACATGCATATTATCCAAGACTCTTCCGAGAAGCAATCGAAATCAAAAAACATCCCAACAATTTCAACAGAATTGAAGAAGGGTTACAATTGAATAAAGCATGGCTACCTGTTCTTAAGAAAACGGTAATAACACCATACCGGGAAATTAATGAATCCGAGGGGGTACCCGACGCAGGGACGATGGCACCAGACGCAGGTGCGAGTACGTCGACCCATAAATACTGGCTGAGACAACGCATACCAAACAAGTAGTGTTCAGTGATCGAAACTGTAAACATTTCTCTTGAAAATGCCAACCACTCGTGTTGGCGAAAAGTCGAGTTTTTCTCTAAATAAACGTCGGCCTAAAAACCCGAAAAACCATCATTCATTCAACGATGGCCGCGAAGGCCTTTCACAATTTGTAATAATTTTGTAGTTATCAATATTCCTACTGAATATTTCCTAACTGAAAACATTATTGGGTTTATGAGGATTCTATGTTATGACTTATCGAAAATAATAATATTGATGTGATTATTCCATGATTTGGATGATTTGAAAAGGAAAATTCCCTGGTTACATATTATGTAACCAGGGAATTTTCCTTTTCATGAAACCAGAATCACATTCATCCAGTCAATATCAAATGAATAAGACGAAATCATCAAATTTTGCCTCTTGTTTGATTGAATATGTTTTCACAAGTTTCAATGAGTGGTATTCATTAATTGTTCTGAAATATTGAATTTTCTCTTGGTGTTACAATGAACATCCATGCATAAGAAATTAAAAACATAATAAAATTTACTTTAGGTTATATTTTTTGAAAAGGACAACTCGTGTTGACACTGAAAAGCATGCATGAACTTTATATAATTTTACTCACATCAGCTTCAAAAGACGTCAGTTTATTGAAGAGCATATTTTTCTTTTGTGTCAGCATGTCTTTCAGCAGGTCAGTTGTCGATGACTGGTCCTTATCAGATTCATCCTCTATCAGCCGCACTTCTGGGGGATCTGTGAAACAATTGGTTCTAAGTTAATTTTGTACTGAGGGAAAACATTAAAAAATTTCTAAAGAAATCTGTTAAGCAAAAGTTTTTTTTTTAATTTTAATCATTCGATGGAGTGTTAGGTGGAATACATTCCCGTTTTTATTTCATTGCACAGCTCCTTCTGATAGAATATGACTACGCTTTTTCAGTTACCTGCTTGTGATGATTTCCTTGAAGTATCCCAGTCGGATGACTGCAATGAGTATCTGGGACTCTGTGGAGATCTTGGACTGGAACTCTGGAAAGTATAACTATAAAATAAATGTATACCCATTTAATACCAAATATTGTTATCAGAGTTACAATAATTATAAAATTATGAAAGTGTATATTCATATAATTATTGTGAATAGCATGAACAGTCGAACAGTATCAAACTGTAATGAGACTCTTTTGTATCTAGATATTTTAATGATTGAAACTTTAAGAATTACAAAGAAACAAAATGCCCCCAAACTCACAGATCTATCGGTCAAAAAGTTTTCTTATGTCCATAAATATTCAATACCTTTCCAAAAAAATTCCAGGAGTGTCAAACATTCTACTCATTCAAGAAAAGTTTGACAACCCATTTGAAAAATACTTCCCCAGAGATGACACGCTTATACTTACCCTGGTTGAAAGCATTCATCAATTCTTTAAATTTCACTTTTTCACTGACAATTTATATTGTTATCGGTAATTGTTTCAAATCATGTTCAGTTTGCAGTAGTGCTAATTCAAAAATCTATAGTATCTTCAAATTGCTGATGTATATTTGCGTATTTTACTGTATATAATTCGGAATGTATGTACAAGTATTTATAGATATAGATTCTAATCATTTCAAATTATATTATAATTTAAAATGATATCATGAAAATTTATATGTCAACTATGATAGAATTCATTCATAATTCCATTGATATAGATATTCAAAAAACTCACCTCGGTGAGATCCTGCCCATAATCGTTCAAATCCTTGGTCCAATAGTGGGTGTGGGCTATTTCACAAAGTTGGAAAGCTGACGCCATTCCACCCAAACCATAATTACTGTATGTTACTTCTAGACCATGAACAATAGCCTGCATAACTTTGAGCATTCCCTTCCAAATCGCCTTGGACAAACACTGAAATTGAATATTAATAATAATTATACTTTTATTGCACACCAGATTAAATAACATGTTGGAAAATATATATAAATATGAATAAATTTAATGGGTGAGCAAAGGGCATTTATTTTGGTTCAGATTGCTAAGTTACCCAGCATCTGATCATCCAACAAAGCCTCACTTGAGAGTGGTGAGATCATGGTGAAAAGAGAGAGAGAAAGAGGAGGGGAGAAGACCAAGAAAGAGCGAGTGGTGAAGTAGAAGGAAAACGTTAGATGAATGAGTTTCATTAACATATAACAAAATGAACGATTATGAACCTTATTATATACCTACCACATCATCAATATGATCATCGGGTGCAATTTTCTTATCTAGAGTTCTGTTCAACTTGCTCAGTACAAAATTTCTGTAGGATTCGTCTTCCATGAGTTTCTTGAGTCTGTTGAGTTTGAGCCAGCCTACTCCTTCCCCTTCCAAAACGCTTGTGACCACCTGAAGAAAACAATTCAGACAAATGTCACTGTGATATCATCATGAGGAAAACACAAAGGTGAATATCAATGATAATAATCTTCAATGATTTTGGTTCAGCTCATTCTATAGTATATTTGTATAGATACTTCATTTGAAATTTATACATCAAAATTTGTCCTGCAGATTAACAAAAATAACGTTTATTCATAATTCAATGCTATTTCCTGATAAATACTGGTATGAACATGAACATTTTTGTATTTACATATTTGCTCAAATAAAATTTTTAGGATTACAAAGAAACAAAAAACTCCAAAACCAAGAAAGAATCCATTAAACGTCAATGTCTTTCTTTAAGAAAATATTTTTTCATGTTGATTTTAAATTCACTGATATTTCTATGATTCCTTATAATAATAGTAAAACATCTTTTTTCATGACTTCGGGTATTTCATTGAATTTGGAAAGAACTTCGTGTGTGAATCTTTTCTGGACTATTACAGAATTCGTACAATCTAGATGGAACATGTTATTGTGTATAGTAATTTTGAATTCCTGAATTTCTGGTTAATATAAAATTAGATGCCATAATTATATTGATAGTAAGGTAGGCTACTTTGAGAGTGTCCATTGCATGATGCTCCTCCAAAGAAAATGTGTTCGTCATTAAATAAAGTGGATTTGTTGGGGTGTCAAATAGTAGACGATACAGTACTTCCAAAGCTTTCCTGAGTACAGCGGAGATTTTATCAAAATTATTTTCAGAATAAGTTTCCCATATATCAATTGAATATTTGATTCTACTGAAAATACGTGAATATAAAATTTTTTTAGCTACTTTGAGATTCAATTTGGGACATCTTCTCAGGGCTCCAATAATGGAAGATATTTTTGAAATTAGGTTATCAATATGTTTCTCCCATCTTAACTTATCATCAATCCAAATTCCAAGATTCTTCAAGAGAGAAGTTTGTTTCAATTGTTAATTTTTTTATTTTTATATTGAATATAATTTTTTGTTAATTTCCTTATTGAAAAATCATTTATTCAATTTTTCTAGAATTAACAGAGCGAAAGTTGAAACGAAATAATTTTTTCTCGTCTATCGTTTTTTTTTCTAGACTTAAAGGGATTTTACTTGCCTATAAAAGCACTGCATCGTCCGCGTTTGTGATGCAATGACATAATAAGTTGATTTGGGATAAATTTTGTAAATATAATAATTATAAAATTGGACCTAAAACCGACCCTTGGGGACTGCCTTTGTTAATATTCCATCTGTCAGTCTCCACGTTATTAGTGTAAGTTATTATAGTCCCTTTTTCGAAATAGGATTTGCAAAATCATTCATAATGTCTCTGATACCAATCGACTGTAAATTCTTCAGAAGTATTTAGTGGTCAACTGTATCAAAGGCTTCTTTGAGGTCCATGAAAACAGCTACCTTACATAACCTTCATTAAAATTTTCTTGAATTAAATCAATAACTTCTGAAACAGATCAAATTGTTTTTTTTTTTTGATGAAATCAACAATTCTATATTTCATTAGTTTATTAGGATTTGTTTTTGCTACGAATATCTTCGAGCGTTCTAGTTACTGTCAATGAGTTTGTTGAGAAATTGAAAAAGTAATTTTTGAAATTCGAGTTATACTTATTTTGAAACTGATGTTGAGAAAAGTAAGGATATTAAGGAGGCGGCCAAAAATGGTTATTATTAAAGTCCTTCAATGAAGTGAGCACAAAATGTATCTACATTTTAAGCATTGAAATATTTGTATATTTGTAACGTGACTACTGTCAAAAAAGTTAATAATAATAATAAAGTTCATTCAACAAAATTTACAGGAAAAATATATGCATAATTTTTAAATAAACAAGAGAAGAATCACAAAAGCAGTCTTTTATGCTGCTTGTACGTTGTGACATACCAAAATGATACAACGATACACAGTAAATAAATGAATAAATAATGAGAGGATGATGAGGAAACTTATCATTCAAATTATCATGAGCATATACCATGAAAGCTTGTGGATAATTGAAGGTTCATACAATTGAATTGATGGAGTAATTTTTGCCATTATTCAGGTTTTCGTCATCGTTCATACGCGCCACGACCAATAATAATAATAGTCGCCCTTTATCCTCACAGGCTATGCCTTTGGATACATTCATATTAGTGTTCATGGAGTAGTATCATAATGTTTGAAAACACTTTTAACAATGTGGATCTCCCTTGCTCGCACAAGCTCTGCTTTTGAGAGGTTTTCTCCGAAAACCTGGGAGTTTCGTAAAAACAAATTTTACAATTTTTTTTTTTTACGTAGATTAGAATTTCCATCAGGAATTTAGACAAAAATATTGGTTTCTGTTCAAGCGGTCCTTCTTTGGTGAACTGGACGTGAAATTCTTTCTCTCAGCAAGGAAATAAAGGAAAAACATGGAGAAGATGGAGAAATCGGTTATAATCGAGTGGTAAAGTGGATACTCACATCTTTCAAAAATACTTGATTCTCATTATTCGTTACATTCTTGTCAACGGCCTGTTTCCACTGAGCGTCATCCTGTCTCCTAGGCACGTGTTTGATCAAGGGACTCCTCTCCGCCAAACCCTTCGGCCCCCTATTGAAAGGCCCGAACATGCTTTTTGACGGTTCCTTCGATTTTGAAGTCTGCTGTTGAGGCCGATGCTCCACCGCTTTGAGTTGCTCCTTCTTGTTTCCGAACAGATCGGAAAACATGTTTGTCGTACTGGTTGCCAGACCGTTGATGTCGGAGCTGATGTTGGAGAAGAAATCTCTACTGGCACCTGTGAGGACGTTAGATGTCGCCACAGTGGTGTTATTCGAAGGAGAGTCGTGTCGGGTGAAGGAGTCGGTCTGCGGAAAAACGCAGTCTTTAGTAATATTGGTATACAAATCCTGTTTTTTTCTAAGAACGCATCTTAGGAGAGCACGCAATGAACTAATAAGAAATTCAACGCGTTCAGAATGGTTGAATATTATTAATGTACCACCTCAGAGCCAATGCCAGTTCACTCTTTACTACAGAGAAGATGTTAGAAGAAAATTTAACTTATTCGTTTTCTATTCATGGTCATCCAAATGAACGAAGAAAATTGGTAAATTGGTCAATTTGGCAATAATTTTTTCCAGAAATGTAAATAATTTCCAGCAGAAAATCTCGCAGGCAACACAAAAGAAATGTGACCGTCTGAAACTGTTATTTGTTGTATCATTTCAATCAAGAAATTTCATTATTCCTTAATTTTTGAATTACATATATTTATATATATACATTTGATTGATTTCTTGTGAAGTTTTCTAAGTGGTACAGAAGTTTTAGCAGATCCCTGTATAGAAACTGAATCCTGCAATTTGGAATATATGGAACTGAAATAAATGTCCATCAATTTTTTTTCAATGTACCCTCTATTTTTGTAAAGAATACCGATTAGGGGTGATTTTTTTGGATCATTTCCATATGTTTTTGTCATTTCATCAATTTGAAGACCCAAAAATATTTACAATAATTGAATATTATATGATTATTTTCAAATTCTATTGGCAGAAATATATTTTTCATTGTTTTTGTCTATATGTATATTTATGAGGATTTAGAAAAATTCATCGTTAAATTATAACGTTGAAGCCAAGAGAGTATTCTATAAACATCATACTCGATATCATTTTCAATGAACTTTAGATCGGGTGTAGAATAAATGATTGTTGTAGCATCAGCAAACAATTTGAGAGTAACTTTCAATTTCTGAAAAGAAATAGAATTGATATAAATCAAGCATAGCTCAGGTCCTAACACAGATCCCTGTGGTACACCATAATTCACATTTTTACGCTGACTCTCGTTTTCTCCAATGCACACATATTGTTTTCTATTGGTCAAGAAGTTTTCGAACCAATGATAAACCTGTCCTCTGACACCAATTTTATCCAATTTTCTCAATAAAATCCCATGGTCAACAGTGTCACTGTTGACCAGTGTCAAGAGATACTATGGCACATTTTTGACCTCTTTTTTTTTGTTCAAATGATGATGATGATCATAAATCTTTTGCTGTTCTGAATACTCATACATCATACAAAGATTAGTAGTATGGATATAGGCCTAAAATTATTTAAATTTACCATTTTCAAATATAGATGATACTGGAGCAATTTTCATTTGATCTGTTACTATAGCCAATTTGGATACATGGATGTTAAAATTGGTGACATTTCAGATTTGATCATTTTTACAATTTTAACATCAATCTTGTCAAATTCGCAAGCTTTCGTTGGGTTCGGTTCTTCAATTATTCTCAAAATTTCTTCTTTACTTGGGGCGCTGAAAATTTCGATGATGCCGTCGTTTTTTCTGGGTAGTTTTGAGTTGATACATGAATTTCACATGCTAGCCTCTCTCTAACTGTTATAAAATGTTCGTTAAATTCTTCTCAAATTTCTTCTGGGTTCGTACTTTTCATCATTGGTTTTGATGGAGTGTATTGAATTTTTATTCTTGGGACTGTTACGCAATATATTATCAATTGTTTTCCATTTATCTTTAGGTGAAGATTCCGTAAAGTTTTCTTCATAATATTTCTTCTTTGTAGTCCTTTTTGCGTTTTCAACAAGTTTATTTTGACAGTACTATAAATTACTATAATATTCATTTCCAATATCAAGTATTTTGCCGAAAATATTTGTCTCAAACTTGTATCAATTTCACTTGTGAACAAGACCTTATAGAGTCTCTTTTTATTCCGATAGTTCTTGAATGAGCACATGAATGAAATATATCAAATAATTTATCATATAACTCATTCTTATTATTTTCCATAAAATTTTGGAAATTTAATAGTTCATTTGTCATTTTTTATCATAATATTTGAAATGACTAATATCGTAAACTGATTTATTTTCCCTTTCTTGAATTGTATGTAAAATTTGGATTTTGTGGTCACTAAGAGAATTTTCTATCACAGATAAGTTCAGTTTTTCGTTTTTGTCGGTTAAAATATTTTGTCAATGTGTCTCACATCTTGTCGGAATTTTTTCATTACATGGAGAAATATTGTTGGAGATTTAAACGTCCAGAATATTCTTGGTGTAGATATTATCATCATTTAATTTATTGATGTTCATATCTCCAAAAAAGAACAATTTTTTATTGAGATTATTGATATTGTTCATTTCTCTGTCCCAGATTTGGATAAAATTGACGTTACTGAATTTTGGTGGTTTGTAAATTGTTGAAATGATCATGTTTGGATATTTTAGTTTAATTGTTATTAGAGAATTGAAAACATCATTTCAGAATATTCTAGATGAAATTTCCAATATGATCCTGACAAATATTCTGAAGTTACCATACTCAAGTAGTTATGATGTCATTCGAATCTGTTTTGAACAGTGCTAAATTCGGCAAGTAATAATAATAAAGTTTATTCAAAATTCAATTAAAAAGCATTACAACAATTTGTATAAAAAGGTGAAAACGGTTCAATTAAACCCGCGAAGTTAAAAACTTGTTGCAAGAAATTTTAGGCAACAATTACATGTAAGTATATGTTTTGTTAACTTTTGAAATTCAACAAAATGATAATAAAAATAAACTTCCTGAGTTAATTGTGGTGAAAGATATCATGAAATAAATTTTGATGAGACTGTTGAATCCAGTTTTTCAATTGTTTTATTTTTAATTAGAATAATGACTTGATCACTTTTATATGATTTGGAATTGAATCATAGTAAAATGGCAATAAATATTTTTCTGAGACCTTGTTTTTTTAACTTTATTTTTCACTGTGACACTATTTTCATTTCTTGCATTATAAATATGATTATTGAAGTTTATATTCGTTTTATAGCTATAAATCATTATGTTGTATCCAAATAGTTGTCTTATATCCATTTTCTTTGATTCTTTGTACAGTTTATCACTTGGATATAAATAACTTTTTCTATATATGATTTTCAAAAACCATTTCTGAAGAAAATCAAGATTTCTATGGTGGGATTTCATGACTCCTCCCCAAGCCAAAATCCCATAATTCAATTGAGAGCGTATTAATGAAAAATAAAGAATGTCAAGAGTTTTTATGTCCATGAATGTTTTGAGACACTTGAATTTTGATAATAAACTTCGCAATTTCATCAAAAGGAATTCTATTTATTTGTCCCATTTAAGAAGCCTGTCAAGCATAATCCCTAAGTACTTGATACTATCTATTTCTTCTATTATCATTAATGGCCCCATGTCTGGAAGAGTATTATTATGGAATGTCAATGTCATATATTTCGTTTTTTTCAAAGTTTATTGTGAGTAGCTTATAATCAAACCAATTTTTAATATTTTCAAAATCTAATGTAGTCTTAGTCTGTAATTCAGTCCAGTTTTTTCCTACATATAATATAACTGTATCATTTGCAAAACTATGAATTTCACCTGTAGTATTAATGTAAAAAAGGTCATTGAGATAGATAGAAAATAGCAGTGGTCCCAAAACCGTCCCCTGTGGCACACCAAATTGAAAGATTTTTTGTTCACTCCTAGCTTCATCAATTTCAACATATTGAGTTCTATTTTCTACGTAATTTTTAAAATGATCATAAGTGTAGTAATAATTAGAACCAGTGCAGAGAATTGATATGAATCGTGGAAAATGGGTAAGAATATAAACACGTGTATCGCGATCTCTTATTCAGGTATTACAGGCGCGTGAGTTTTTGATCAAAACTGTCGAATATCGTTTATCTACAATAATGGTGTACATTATCTGATGATCTTACTCTGAGAAGTCCTTTCTTCGAAACTACATCTTTGGCGCTCTTCGTCAAATCACCGAGAGTAGTCTTTCCGACATACGTCAAATCGTCCAAAGTATTCCTACTCATAGCGGTTGCCGTTCTGCTAGCTTCCATGGCACTTTTCCCTGCTACTTGAACACTTTTCGTAGCTTCTTCTGCTGCTCTTTTGGCGTGAGATGTGAACTGAAAAAAATACATCCAATAAATTCCTGAATACCAATGTGAGATGCATCATAAAACTCGTCGAAAACTAACCTTATCGAAAGGAGCAAACAGATGGCTCTCTTCTGCCTCAATCAGTTTGTCTTTGGCTTGAGTTTTGAACTGAAACAGATTGAAAGGTAATATTGAAAATTATCGCACTTTTCCATCAGAACTTGGTATGAGAGAATTGATAATCCTCATTCCATAATACTAATATTCTAGGTAATATTTCCAATATGATCTTGACAAATATCCCAATGTTGATTTTGTCATACTTATTATTTTTTTTTTTCTAATTCATTCATTATAGTCTAAGAGCTAGCAACGTTTTCGAGAGATCATTTCAGGTCGGCCAGTTTTCAGATATGATATCTCTCTCACTCTCCCGGAAGTCATACTGGCCATCTTGCTGGCGGTAGAGGTTGCGTTCATCAGTGCGCATCGTACCTGTCCTGTACAGGTAAAATATTGATTTTTCAAATAACTTTAAGAAGGTTTCTTTTCTTTATTAGTTCAATTAAACTTTTTGACACATGTATCAATCATTGCCAGATATTTGTATCGTTGTTTAAACTGTGCCAGACGCCAATTTAAATAATAAACAAAAAAAAAATAAAAATATTTCAGTATGGCTGAAATTTTTATACTCTGTTTTTTAAATTATCCACAAACCCAAAATTAACCCCAAACAATAATTCGGTTGTTAAACCTCCAAGCCAGACCGATTTGAAAGTAAAAAATTATTTTCATGTTAGAAGAGTAAAGTTAGTCAGGCGCTAATTGCGCAAGCGAGATAAACTACAAAAGCTGTTTGCAGCGTTGGCCAGTGATGCGCTGATACGCATGCGCATAAGCGTCATAGTGGATCATGTTCTATGGAGTCTGTGGAATCATGTTAAGAACTGAAGTTGGTGATGATTCTCAAAGTTCAATGTGGCACAATTTGTTCTCAAAACAATACCACATCACTTCTCACTTTTAAATCGGTCTAGCTGGAGGTTTAACAACCAAATTATTGTTTGTCAAATTAATTTTGGGTTTGTATATACTTAAAAAACATCATATAAAAATTTGTTGAAATATTTTTTTTTATTCAAAATTAACGTCTAGCACAGTTTAAACAACGATAAAAATATCTGGCAATAATTGATTCATGTGTCAAAGAGTTCAATTAAAATAATAATAAGAATATAATTCTTCTCAAATTAATTTGAAAAATCAATATTTTACCTGTTTAGGAACGATGCTCACTGATGACCGCAACCTTCATTCACCGCCTGCCAGATGGCCCGTATGACGTCCGTGAGAGTGAGAGAAATAGCATGTCTAAAAACTGGCCTAACTGAAATTCTTGTTTTCCCAACGTTGCTAGCTCTCGTACTATGAATTCAATCCCAAAAAACATAAAATGTTTATACAGGAACAACGGATATAAATGTTCAAATGAAAAAAAAAATAACAACAATATAGTTGAAAGGTAACAAATACATACAAATATAAATTAAATAGTTAAATAAGTATTTAGCAGATGATATTGGTCGGAGACATTATGCTACTTCATCTTCAGTAGAGATGAGAATTTTTTCTAATCTTTTTTCAATTTTGTGAGGAAATTAATAGACCTTTTTCGTTTCGGCATTGTTTAGGTTTCGGCATGCAATAACATACCGCGATAATATAACCAATATTTGCCAAATTGAGTTTTGATTTGCTGAGTATTTAGGTTATCAGATTGCCTGGTTAGATGACTATGACTATCAGAAGTAACTACATAGGAGAGATTGGACTTGTTTTTCTTATTTCCAAGAGTGAGTTGATCAACGGTTAAACCCACAAATTTTGAGTTTTTTTTGTCTCGCATGCAAGAATTATGCACATGGAGGGGTTGAATCAGATTTTTTGGTAAAGATCTTTCAAAAATTTATACATAAAGTTAGAATTTTCAAAATATTTCCTTTCAAATATAACGAAATCAAACTGAGGTCACCTTCTAGTTGTTCCTTTATTTCTTGAGGACTTTTTCGATAATAGTATAGGGTAGTATCATCCGCAAATAAGTTTAAATGACCTTTCAAATTCAGTCAAGATATCGAATTCTTATAAATAAGGAACAAAACAGGCCCAAGGATAAACCCTTGGGGTACCCTACAAGAAATATCTCTCTTCGAGGAGGTTGAGCCCCCCCATATGAATGAATTGCTGTCTTCTACTGAGGTAATTTTCAAATAAAGTATAAACACTGCCCCTTGATACCAATGTGTCTTAGTTCAACTAATAAAATAACATGATTCACAGTATCGAATGCTTTTCGTGAATCCAGTGATAGGATGCTGTACAAAAAATCCCGACCTAATTTCATCTGAATATTAGTCATCAGATCCACAGTTGCACAAGATTCACGAAAGCCACACTGAGAATCATACAGATAGTTAATTTTTGTCAAATAATCAAGTAACATTTCACGCATATTTATTTCAATAATCTTCTTGAAATAGGAAAAAAAGAACTAGGTCGATAATTATTAATAAAACATAACCTTCACATTCACTTTTGAAAATTGTAGAACTTTTGCAACTTTGCAGTTATTGTAAATTTTCCAGATTCAACTCATAAGTTATTCATTTTACTCAACAAAGGAGCCAATTCTGATTTGACTAATTTCACAAAATCGACGTTAATGTTATCCAAGCCTGCTGCTTCTTTGACATCTAATCTATTGATGAGTTCCTCAATCTCTTGAGAATTTGATGGTTCCAGAAACATTTAATCAAGGGAACATCAGGATGCTGCATTTTGTTGTCAGAAACGATATTTGATAGGCAACCTCCAATAATGATAAAATATTCACTGATATTTTCAAAGATATGCTTTGGATTCGTTATCTTAAGATTATCAACATTAACGTAATTTATAATGATCACATCTTTTTCTGTTTCACTGTGAAGGAGAGAGTTTATAGTTTTCCAGATTGATAGGGGTCTTGTCTGAAAACTGGATTCCATAAAAAATTTCTGTTGCCTACCATATGGATTGTTCAACAAGTTTATTGTAAAATTTCAGAGATAATAATGTTCTGTGAATTTTTCTTCTTCTTGAAACACTATTATCTCTCGATTGAATAAGTGAAGCTATACTATTGTTGAAGCAAGGTTTAGAAGATTTTCTAGTTTTGATACAATGTATCGAGGAATTGAAACATTGCATCATTTTTATCATAGAGAGAAAAGAAAATAAGGACTAATCTAGATATCAAAACAGTACCTTGGTAAATGAGCTATGACAGTTCACCCTCATTTTCGTAAAAAGCCATTAAGTAATTTAAGGTCCATCGTGGTCATTTTTTGATCCAAAAAGGCTGCCTTGCGGTACACCATAGCGTGTTATATCATCCGCCATCTACTTGTATATCTCAATCATGTGACGGAATCACTCGTGTCATTGGATGATTCACTCACTAGAGTGATTCAGTCACATAATTCAGTCACTGAGTGATTCACTCTCTTGAGTCACTGACTGACTCACTCAGTGGCTAAATCATGTGAATCACTCACTCGTGTTAATGAGTGTTTAACTCACTCGTGTGACTGAGTGTTTCACTCACTCGAGTGATTCATTCACTAAGTGATTCAGTCAGTGACTCAAGACAGTGAATCACTCAGAGACTGAATTATGTGACTGAATGTCTCGAGTGAGTGAAACACTCAGTAACTGAGTGATTCAGTCAGTGACTCAACAGAGTGAATCACTCAGTGGCAGAATTATGTGACTGAATCACTTGAGTGAGTGAATCATTCAATGACTCGAGTGATTCAGTCTTATGATTCAGTGAAATATACAAGTAGATGACGAATAACTAATGAGATGTCGCCATAATACGCTATATAGGGCGCCCTAAAATCGGGTGTCGAATCTTATGGTGTGCCGCAAGGTAAATCCAAAAATGACTACATTGGATCTTAACTCTTCTTGAGGCGTTTTACTTGCAAAAATGGTCAAAAATGAGGGTGAACTGTCATAACTCATCTACTCACCTTATCCATTTGAGCAAGAATGCCGTCTTGGCTACTCTGTCGCGTGGTCTCTTTCACCAGCTCTTTTGCTTGGGACGTCAAATGTTCGAACAAGGATCCTTGAGAACCCTGGCGTGTGAAGCCACTGCTTGCAGATGGAGTAGTAGGAATCGGACTACCACCACCAGAACTGAAACTGGAAGTTCTCGCCAGAACATTCCCAACACTTGGCTGCTTTTGTAACGATGGAGGGATTGGAGGAACCTATGGTAAAGAATGGGGTATATTTAGATAAGTAAAATGGTTCTATAACGATAATTCCACAACATAGATATAGTTTAGGAGCCAGCCTAAATCTGACAAAACATATTTTACGGTACTCGTCCAGCGAGACTGCTATATCTACTAAACAAGCAATGGGTACTAGCTAAGCCCGGTCGCGGTAAGTTTAGGGTCCCTCAGGAGGAAAAGGTATGAAAATTAGGTGAATTTTATTTTACGGCGGCCTCCATTTTTAATTTGTCATAGTATAGCTGCACTAAAACTTGAAAATAACAATGGCTGCCAATTTCAGAGGTTGTAACGTCACGGCAGCCACTTTTCAAACTCCGAAAAATTAATTATTTTAGTGAAACCTTGCCTGCAGCCCGTGCATACATGTATGCATAGATCTAATTTTTACATTCGTAGAATCTATATAACATTGAAATTACTCTAGTAAATATAAAAAATCTTATAATTGTACAAATAAATGAACACATTTTGGGAATACTGCAAATATGTAGATATTGGGGCCAGGTAGCAGAGTTGTTAAAGCGAAACTGTTTTAATTACTCTTGGCTTCCAGTCGAAAGTTCAAACCCTAGCGACTGCAGACATTTTTCTGTTATCACAAATTTTCTTTGACCATTTTGTTCAAAAAATGATTTCAATTTCACGTCTAATCTTTTCCAAAATTCCCATATAATTATATTCTGACGACAATATGGCAGAGAGGCTGACCAATTCTCCAATTCTAGAGTTTCAATTTCCTATATTTCCTGGTCTATTCATTTCGGGATATATATTCTTCCTTACGAGCTGCAGCGCGTTGTTGCTATTGCTCTTGACGTGGTCATTTTTATGTTCTCATCTATCAAAACATTGCCGACTTTGGGAGCTTGTATTTCGATAATAAGATGGACGAAGTTTTCCAGATTTGGTTATTAGCATTGTTATCGAGTTTATTGACAGGTGTTAATTTTCCATCAAATTTGTAAGACGCGTTTCTTCTGTATTGTGTGTTATTCGAAACCATGATTGCATTTGGCCTATGGTGCTATGATTTAAAAGTCTATCGAGGAGCAGCTTTGAGTACAACTATCTCCGATTGTAAATGGACGAAAGTTATCAAAAAATTCAGCTGATGTAGCCACTGTCGAGAAATATCATACCAAATTTTCATTGTATTTGTGAGAAAACTGCTCTAGCTTTCCAAATACCTTAAAATTCTAAGTATGTTTATTGGCATAACTGTAAACAAGCAACCAATGGAACAACAGAGGGCGCTGTAACAATATTACTTCTCACCCTAATTAATTACATTTCTACTTACAGGAGTGATAGATCTCCGACCCTTCCTCGGCGTTATAGATCTCTCCACCTCGCTAACAGGCGACCCCTGCTTGACGTTGGTGGAACTCACAACGGTTTTCGGAGTAGTAGTAGAATTCGAATCAGACTCATTCTCACAGCTCCCAGTCTCGTCTTTATCAGTCTTAGCAACGTTCGCTCGTTCACTCTTCAATTTTCCAGCGAACTCCAGCTCGGAATCTCTGTTGAACGAAGGCGAGCTCAGATCAGAGTCGCTGCTGGAGGAGGTCTGGGGCGAATCTGAGCGAACCACGGGCACCTCGCCTCCGGGGTACTGCAACTCCGAAGGGGGCTTGTAGACGGTCGCAACGTCGATGCTGGACGAGAAGGACATGTTTTGCGCGGACGCTTTTCTCTGTTCGTGGAACGAAGTGTAGCCCGGAGACAGGTCTGATGATACCATTTCCGAGACGAAATCGCTGAGGGAGGAGTAGCTGGAGCTGGTGCTTTCCGCTTCTTCCGAATCTGAGCCGCTTTCGTCGGTCGGCTGGTTTTCCACTATTTGTATGCTTCTCAATGCGCCTGAAAGGTAAAATGGATTTGAAATTTTTTTGTGGCGTGTGTCAACAAATCTATATCACACCATTGGTAAAGATATTGTATTCAATTTAGAGAAAGACAGCGATCCTTTGATATTTTGTAAATTCTGTCAAGGTCTTCGTTCATTTCTAGACAGCTATTTGCAATAGCAGAGGAAGGGAAGGAATACATTAACTGGGAGACATCAGCTTATATTTGTATATAACAGTGGGAACACAATCTCTGAAAAATAGTGTTAGTGGTATGAAGAATCGGTCTCAAAATGAATCTCTCTGGTACTCCACATGTCAGATCTTTGATTTTACTAAGCCTGTTATTTATAAGCATCCTTTGTTTCCTTCCAGCTGAATAATCATCGAAAAGGCGACAGATTTTTCAGAGAGTCCGATAAATCTCAAAAATTGTTTAAGAGCAGCATGATGAAATCATGAAAAAAGCATGATGAAAAAATCAGAAGAACAAAAACAGTTATCATGCCGAAATCACGCTCGAAATATGCGATCTGTAACATTCAGGAGTGCCGTGGCGCAACTTTGTCTCTTTCTGAATCCAGATTGGTTAGCCGGCAGTATATCTTTATTATTAAGATACTCCACTAACTAATTGTCTTTTCATACCCCCTTTTAGTATTTTCGAAATAACTGGTAGCTAATTGGCCTTAAATCCTTGACATCAACGACCACAAGGACTTAGGTAGAGTTTTTGCATAAGCTATTGACTCAGTGTTCGATACAGAAGTTTAGGATTTGCGAAATATAGTGCATGATAAAAGGACAACAGAATTTTATAAAATCTATATTCAGTACATCAGCCCCCAAAGCTCGTGTTTTTATACTTGATAAATATTTGAAAAAATACTTTTCATCAATTATCCTAAATATTAACTAATTCACGAATCCAGCTCGACGTCCTTCAAGTTCTCTGCAAAATTCACATCCTGACAGGCACGTGGAATCGAAGTTAAGCAGGAATCATCAATGTCATCAACTCCTTTTTTTCCATAAATATCTAGTTTTTTTTAATCAAATTGTTAAAATTGTTTTTTTCCGTTAACCAGCTGTCGTCCCCTTATGAACGGCAGCCCTCAAAAGTCGAAACTTGTGCGAGCTAAGGTATAAATATCGAGTTTTTTTAGTGTACTCCAGGCATTTTTATTTTATTTTTGGTAATATTGAAATGCAAGTATACTTTCTGCCTCTTTCTATTGAATAATCCGTGAAGTTACGTGAATTACTTTTCTTTCACAGATGTTTTGGGGGAGTGCATGCAAACTGAGCAAGGTATTGAGATTTTAACTGAAACATGCTGTTTTTTCATCGATGGTTTCAAGATCACGAATATTGTGCCACAGTATTGATCGAAGAGCAGAGTACAGCTGATTCAAATAGGTATTTTTCAATTTCTCTGTTTCAATGATTTGAAGTTATTGTTCTCATAGCTCAAATTCAATGTTGCATGTACCTACCAATTCATGATCAGATATACAGTGTGTCCCATTTACCATGCTCACCATGGGTATCTTTTTAATAGTGAGAGATACGAGCTCGGTTGAATGACACGAAATGTGGAGTTTATCAAGACCAACTATAATGTGAAAAAATATTTTGATAAAATCTATTCGTTTTTGTTTTATACGCAAAAAAACAGATTTTGATCATTTTCATGTCTCGTCCGTAACTTCTTTTTTTATGAAAATATTTGAATAGGAATTTCACATTCTTATGGCAGTTTTTTAATGAAATTTCGAACAAAATATGAAATTCATACCAACTCTCCTAGAATTTGAGATATCAGCACTAACTTTTATTTTTCAAATGTAGGTCATAGCTCACTATGCCTTAGTTATGAATAACTTTTTTTTCTCACAGATAATATGTCACAGTAATAGCTTTTTGTTGATAACAACGGAGTTATCGTCATTTATACAAAAACAAGAACTATTTTGAAGTCGCCATCTTGAATTTATAAATTTTAACAAAAAAATCATGATCTCCGACCTCAAAAACCACCATATACCAATTTTTAATGGAATTGGACCATAATCACAAATCTCGTCCGCCATATTGGAGGAGCCTCCATTTTTTATTTTTTATTTCAATAAAAATTCCATAGTACATTGTCACCGGAATTATGAACATATGCCAAATTTTAAGTTATTAGGACCGCCAGAAGTGGGTCAAAATTCACGTGCAAGAGACATGAAAATGATCAAAATCTGTTATTTGTGTATAGAACGAATATATTTTATCAAAATATTTTTTCACATTATAGTTGGCCTTGATGAACTCCACATTTGTTGTCATTTAACCGACTTCGTATCTCTTACCATTAAAAAGATACCCATGGTGAGCATGGTAAGTGGGACACTCTGTATAAGATATAAGATCCGCAATTTGAAGATCCTGCAAATTTTCTGAAATGATAAGATACAAGAGTGACGAGGTATCAGGTATTCTCGTGGGGAAGTTATTCAACCTATTCAAACCAGTACTCAACACTAATTCATTAAAATGAAGAACTTGAGAATCATTTAATTTCAGCAGGTCCACATTGAAGTAACCCATGCAGATAATTTCATCAAACTGAGGTACAACTGATATCGAACTATTTCCAAACTCATTTAACAAAACATTAGAGTTAACTTGGGGTGTTTTTTAGATATAACCCAAGGCAATGGTACTGTTTCAAGTTCAACACCCACCTAAAAATCTTCAATATTTTAATTTTTTTGTGTGGTAATTCTAAACATTTGATTGTATTTGTAAGATAGATCTCCAAGCCCCTACCTCTAGTATGTGTGCCTCTGTCTCGTCTCACGTTATTATGGCCAGTTATACAAATATCGTTACCCCTACAATTAGTGTTCCACCAGGTCTCACTCAAAGTAATGACATCATACTCATTAGAAACGACATTGCAGGATCAGAAAAATGAGCTAATAGAGACCTTATATTCAAATGACATCTTTTCAGTTTCATTCTCACAATTCAACTTAAAAAAAATAATAATTCAAGATAACAAAAATCAATACAATTAGTTGAAGATCTATACATATTTATTTCTTTGTTCTACTTGAAGAGAATGGGAAAGGTCACTGTTTCTGACAAGTAAGATCTTTTCTGGTCTCAATATCCGTTGAAAACGATATTATTTTATTAACGTGTTCTCTTCAACTCACGATTCGAACCAGTAGTACTCACCATTCAAAGAGCTGCCATCGTCCCATACAACGAACTTGATTGGTTCCAGAGTGTGCATATACCACTTTGACTTATCGCCAATCAGACTTGGATCCAGCACTCCAGTGTGGACTCTCTGAAACGCTACGTTAGTCGGAGTCAACGACCACTCGGCCAAGAACTCCACAGCTTGCGTTCTGGCGAATCGATTCAGGAACTGCGACGCTCTGGGGCGGGATCTCAGAAAACTGTTGATCTGGAACGCGACTACCGGCCGAGGGTAGAGTCGCAGAGTTCTCGTGTGTTCGGAGAAGTTGGCTAACGTGTTTTGAGAATTGAAGAAGCGTACCTAGAAACAATGGTCGTGGTCAATTCAATTCAGCGAGGCCAACACTCACTGAAATTCATACACAGACTGTTCCAGGGTGTTTTGACTAGTCAACAGTGATGTTTATTTCTTGTACAAAAATACTTCTGTCATATTTCCGACAACCTATCACGTGACTCCAATATTTTTAATGCTATACGTTCACTCTGGATACTTATATTCATAAATCTTCATGATTTTAATATAACATTACAATACTCTCTGGTAGAAATCCATTCAGCTCAAAGTGGAGTGGTATAGACAAATCTGGAAGGAGTATCAAAATATCATCTCCACAACTTTGATTATAACAATTTTCAAACTGGGGGATACATGGTACATGTACAGAACAGAACTGTTATCACTGAAGCTGTTATAGACTTGACACCCAACATATTCATTTTTATGCTGGGCACCTGTGTTTGTATTATCATTCTAGTACAGTTGCATGGGCTCATTCTTGCCGCAATGACTCCTTTGATGGTACTGTAGATTTTTTCGAATTTTTCCTGCATTTGAAGAAGCAAATGCATCACGTTTCTTGTCATCCTGGAGCTCATATGATAGCGGTTCTCCCTTTTGTCTGGACTTTTGTTTAGATGAGGTAGGCTATAACCACATACATAATAATTTTTATTTTTAGTCATCGTTGAAGAACTTTGTCGATAAGTTGGAAAATTTCGTACATTGAAGCATAATTTGACATTGAATACGGTTATATATGTTGACATTTAGAAAATTATTTTTGTGGTTGCATTTAACGGGTTCACTATACAAAACGTCGAAAGTCAAAACTAATTACTCAAATCAATACAAATGACGATTCTCTCATCAAAACTGTCTTTAGAACTATTAGCTTTGCTTAGATATATGGGCAGTTAAAAACAGTACCACTATATGATACTAGCCTTCCAAAACTCGGGGCACTTCAAATCAGGTTGAATAGCGATTTCCACTCTTGGGACCGAAGAGATACCAATTTTTCATAGAATACTCCCTGCAGCAGCCTATTACAACTATCAACACACTGAACCATTGATGGATTATAGCATGTTTCATACAAACCCTGTTTTTCAGAAAGCGTGCGTGATTCATTGTTCCACACTAGTGCGACAACAATTTTTTCCGCACGTGCAAGATTTGTCAAGAACGCTACATAAGATTTTTTAGTGAGTAAAAATTAAGAGGTGTTTGTCTTGATCAAACACGACTCTCTTTTGATCTCCGATTGAATAGAAAATGCTGACTCTATGATTGAACCAAAAGACTTGTTTTGATCTGTTCCAATCGTAAGGAGAAGCTTCCCTTCGATTACTACAATACTCTCATTTGGGCTGGGCTAAACCAGCTGTGGCTCTTTGTTCTGATCGGTTAGGCGCAAGGAGATTAAACGTTATTTGACTAGAAGAGTATAATCCCCATAAGCCAAGGGTGACACTTATAGAAAGAGATGAATGGACATTTGTGACGAAATGTGAACTAGTTGGATATGTCATGGCCGCCGTTCTCTCTCTTTGTATATGAGAGTTACAGGTGAAAGTTTTGTTCCTTGGTTCGAGTTCGACTCTGTACTCGTGTCCAAGTACGTCACTATGACGTGCTGATGCTACATGATTCTGATTGGCTAGAGCTTATTAACTCCTCCTGTTAGTTAACTCTATTTAGGTTAGGCGTCCCTTTAGAATAGGGCTAGGTCCACCCACTGTCTTAGACCCTTAGCTCTGATTGACCCGACAATCCCAGAGGCGAAGCTGAACAAACTGTGAGCTGCGCCGTGTTTTTCATTTGTCCCACATTTCCTCAGATTCGTTCTGATTGATCAAATAAATGAAATGTTGGGGGTTAGCTCTCTTACCATTAACTCTACCGGTGAAAAATTGAAAAAGTTCAAAGAAATAACCCGAAAACAAAGTAGACTAACACGGTCAACAGAAATCTGAAAAAATTTATGTTATACTATTATGACACTTACCATCGCCACACGAGTTGCAACATCAACAGAGTCGACGTCACTTCCGTATATGAACGGATTGAAACTCGCAGAAGGAGTAGGAGGTCTTGAAGATGGTATGTAGGGTACCTGAGGCGTTAGCGATAGTCGTTGTTGCGTCGTGGAGTTTCCTGGTGACGTTGCAGGAAACAAGTCTGATTCTGGAGATCTACTTCTACTTATACTGTAACACAAGTAATAATAAGTCTTCAACAAAACTACTGTTTTGTACTGTTTGAATTATTTGGATATTATTTCGTGAATCATATTTTTATTTCAATAAAAAAAAACTCAAGTCAGATTTGTCATCATCAAGATGGTAAACAACAACAGAATTTCATGAAAGTATTCACCTGATGAACGTGAGAAATAAAATATAAGACGATAGTAATAGTGATTTCGTCAGTAAGCATTCAACAGAGAGCGACTACTACCCCTTACGACTGCTGAATTATATCCTTTGGATGCTAGGCAAAAATTCTGCATGAAATGTTTTGCATTGAATTAGTCTCAATCAGAAAGAGCATACCTTTCGTAATTATTACCAATCATCAGTACAGGCTGAGTTTCCACCACTTTTTACTTTAGTTTATCTAATTTTGTATAGAGTTAGCAGATGAAATTTGTTTTAATACTCATACTAAAATTTCGATTCGATGTCTTCTTGGAGTTAAGGGGTCAGGCATATTTCCGTCGATCGCAGGCAATTTTTTTTACCCTTGACAATAAAAAATTTAGCCTAATGTGCCAAATAAAAAAGATTATATTGTAATTGCGACTGGGACTAAACCCTGTTGTTATCGCTCGAGAAGCAACAATGGGGAGGGATAACTTGCCACAATGGACTAGTAAAATACTTGTTTATCCATCTCGTATATCTGTTATATTTTGTTCTGGTCCACTGGCTCGTGTACATCTCGTTCTTGCCAATCTTGACACCAGTGGTCCGAAATTTTATTTCCGAATCTGTATATTGGAAAGTATCCTAACTCGTTCAGAGAAATGAGTGGTACTTTTTGAAGAGAGCACTCGTAAAGTGTGTCTTAAAAAAGCTTTCACGAACATCTGATGGATATAATTCAGCAGTTGTAAGCTGTTGAATTCTTGCCGACGAAATAATTATTGTACAGAATTAGACTGGGAGATGGTGACAGATTTCAGGTAACGATTGTCTTGTCTTCTGACCAAAATGATCCGGCACTAACCTCACTTCGATATCTGCAAAACTTATGCCACTTTTTTATGGGACATTCATCCCTAATAGCACCATGAAGTCCGATGGTAATCCATAGGACATCCTCTCAGGACATTCGGGACGTCCTTAGGATGTGCAAAATTGGTACCGCGGACGTCTATTGGACATCCGTTGGAAGCACCAATGTCTCGACTTCTCACCAAAATGGGACGTTCTATAAGGATATCCAAAGGACATCCACATGGGATGTTAATCGGACGTCCCCGAATTACATCAATCGAAAGTACATCTTGAACGTCCTTAGGACGTGCAATATTGGTACGTCCTTAGGACGTGCAGTATTGGTACCGCGGAAGTCCATTGGACATCCGTGGGAAGTACCAATGTTTCGACTTCTCACCAAAATTGGACGTTCAATCGACATCCACCTGGGATGTTCATTGGACGTCCCCGAATTACATCAATCGAAAGTACATCTGGGACGTCCTTAGGATGTGCAGAATTATCAGATGTGTTTGTTCCTACATCTCTTTCAGGGCTAAGATTATGATACTGTTGTGGATTACCTACTGGAGATACCAATGTGGATGGAACCAGATTTACTAACTGGGTAAGCTCAACACTCTCTCAGAGTCATTCAAATCGGTTTTGTACCTGTTTAAATGATACACACAACTCTACTTGTCTTACGGAAACACCTTTTTCAAAACAGTGTTGAATAGGTTAGTAATAACTATTGAATAGTATAACAAAACTTTTATTTTCATTTATAGATATAACTACACTGAATGAACACAAAATAACTTACAAAACAGTCACTAAACTAATTAATCACAAAATACGATAGAAAAGCCGTCATAGCAGGTAAATATTCAACAATTGTCTGTCAATTCGTCAACACTTCACTTGAACACAGAACACAAAACACAGAAAACAACTTTATGCACGGAATCCATACATGAGGAATTGTTCGGTTTCAATCCGTATACGAACAAGAGAGACAAACATAAATTTTTTATTTTCTTTGTTGTGAAACAGTGAATCGTATTGGCATACGCATAAACTCGAGAATATGGCCCCTGATGACCATAATGATAGTGAAAAGGGTTTTATTTCAGATGGGTTGATTTCGATATAATGTTCAGCCCTATTGTAAATATGCGATCCATTTTATACCTCTTCTGTAAAACCACTAGCTGGGATGTATACACGGGTACTGGGTACACATAGAGGCCTAATTATTCTAACTGTTTTCGAATTTTCTTTAATTTTTATGATCATCCATCCTTCATCTTTGGATGGATGCACCTAGGAAACATTCCGAAAAATGTTCAATCCAGGACATCCCAAGGAAGTCCTCACAGGAACATTATCTGAAATTCACTGATTGGGATGACGTCCGATGTACATCCATCAAGGACGTTCCAGAATGCCAAATACATGCCAACCAGGACATCCAATGAATATCCTAGAAAATTCTACAAAATATATCCGAACCAGGACATACCAACGAAGTCCTCGCAGGGAGATATTCTAAGATTAACCAATTGGGACGTCCAATATTCATTCATGCGGGATGTTCCTAAATGTCCCGTACCAGGACAACCATGGAACGTCCTTTCAAAGACATGCCAGAATACTTACTAACAGGGACGTCCGATGGATGTCCTAGGAAACATTACAAAATATATCCGACCCAGGACATCCCAAAGACGTCCTCGCAGAGTCGTTTTATACGATGTACCGATTGGGACATCCATAGGAAGTCCTTTGGGGAAATTCATGAAAATGCACTGAATCGGACATCCCAAGGACAATGATTTTAAGTCCCGGACATTCGGACATGATTTGTACCAAATAGGGACGTCCCTGGGACCTGGTGTGCTATTAGGGATGATGGAAACTTCCATTAAGTTTCCGCCATCATTGCATAAGGGTTGCACGTGGCCAAAGGGTACCCTTTGGCTACGTGCAACCCTTATGCCTATTATTTTTTCGCTGCTATTGTCTATCCTAACATGCCGTTGGTGTACATGGCAGCAGTGATAAAATCGTCCCAAAACATGGATAAGTTGTAGGTACTGTCCATCTCCACATGGATAGAAGGTACAGGAGGATCGATCAAAGTCATCCGTTAACCAAAAATCAGTTTTCATTCGTAGTCATCCTATTGATTATTTATTAAAACACAATACTAACCTAGAGTTGTTTGGTGATGATATGCTTTCCCTTCTTGAGGGATGAAGTTGCTGCGAACCGTTACTGGGAGTAGCCAAATTGCCGATTGCCTGTGAAGACGTTTTATCATTTTTGGTGGACAGAATCTTAAAAATAGAAATTATCGAACAACAAAAATTAGTCATGGATTAGAGGGATGGGACTGATGAAGCTTAAGCCTCAGATCTCTGTACCGGATCGAGAAAGTCTAAGCAGGTAAAAGTAAACGAGATTCGCAGAAGCTAGTCACTTGGTGACAGAAACACGTGTAGAGGTGTTAAAAACGTTGTTCGTTGTTGGGATAAATCTCCAGTGTCTTTCTTGTGTCAAGGCTAGTTCATGTAACGTGAGGTAAGGTAAAGCAAGAACGTACTATATCCAATAGCATAAATCTCCTATTATGCCTTCAATGAGTATAAAACTTTCACTAAAGCCATTTTTCCCACATAGAGGAAGCAAGCAAGTCTATAGGATAAAAAAAATACGTTACGTTCTGATACATTACGTTGTGATGAAGTACGTTATGACGCATTACGAATTCTACCGAATACGATTATGAACGTTCGATATTATGTTGCATTGCTGTTGTCATGGCATGATATTATGAATCCTTGTGTTCATGATGAAATGATTTTTTGATATTTCACTGTTATGATGAAGTACGTCATGAAACAGTAAGTTATGATAGTGTACATCATGATCGTTTGGTATTATGCTGCAATGCTGTTGTGATATTATGATGCCTTGTGTTTATGATGCAATGATTTCATGATATTCCACTGTTATGACGGGGTACTTCCATAGAAATATATATTATATACTCATTCTAGAATGCTAATCTCATATGTCAAAGGTGTTGTAAAAAGTTCGGTTAGTCTGCAATGCGCATGTGCGTCATTAGTGTTTTTTGTAACATGCCCGGTTTTAGTAAAATATTATGGTACTGGTGAAGATTAACAAACGTTGGTAATAATTCTGAATATCGGGAAATAGGGTATTGGAAAACTCAATGTACTTATACCTGCTATTTAGACAATTTAAATACAACTTTTCACATATTTATGATCCCAAATATTCAGCAAAGGCCATCAGAAAGTAGAGTACTGTTATTATTATTATTTATCGCTCTGAAGCGACTCATTGATTTTTTGTATCGCAATCACTTTTCAGATGTAGATAAACTCAACAAAAAACTACGGAACCACCCCAAGTAGTTGGTGCGAATTTCAAGCAGGCACTAGATTGGAAAATAAATTGAAAGTACGACAAACTATGGAAATTGATTTCAGCTAATATTATGAATGATTCAAACTCAAATTTGTATTTATAAAATTGGATGCGTCCATATTATAAGAAGCTCAAGTTTTTTTTTATAGGATGATTCATGTCAAAATATGTAACTGCATTCAAATTTAATAAAAATAATTTGAAGAGATTAACATACTATTTCTACGATTATATCTGGTTGTGCCACCTTAGTGCAATTTCCATAATGGGGGTTTATGAAAAAGTGAGACCAGAAGCATTTTTCTTATCATCGGAGAAAAGCACTTCCATATTGACAATAATTTTCTGAGGAGACTCTATTGAGTTTAGCACTTTTGTAGGAATCAATATAAGCGGTGTGGCTAATACTTTAAATTCGTTTGCAAATGTTGTATCACTCGCCATGCTTACGCAGACACAGTGTTGGTGCGGCATTAGATTTCAAATGATTCTATGTCCTTTTTACATAAATCTTCATGAGAAACATGCCACAAATTACAATTTTCCCACTCAAATGTTCTGCATTGGGGTCTCTACCTAAAGATATTAACCAGAATCATACCTTTTGTGTCAAGCTATAATAATAATAATCTATTTTGTTTTGCTATTTTGAACAAAGCATAGGTACATAGGTCATTAACTACCAAAAATAATTCATTTCAGGTAGGTACTTTTCTTTCACTTCCACACTACAACACTAAACAGTTCAATTTTTTATCTGTAGGAAGAAACTGTTTATTAGAAAATATCTTAAAGTAACAAGATTAATGCAAATTCACGAATTATGAAAGAACCAACGACAACAAATACTACACAAAACTATAAGACGAAATCTGAAATTGTAAAATCCGTCTCTGATCTCTGTCAAGAGTGACAGATCTTAATGACAAGACTTCCGGTTGATGAAAAAGCACTGTTGCACGGTCATTATAATTACCAGATAGGGTACATTATCGTATTAAATAAGTTTATTTCGCGCCTAAAATTCGGAGGAATCTATCTCTAAAAGTTACTTCGGTTTTAAAAGGTTCTGAATACGCTGACTTTCTCTCTTTCAAATGACATGGGTTTTATTGCCTCATGATACAAAACTCTGAATTGGAACACCAAATGATTTTCAAACTTGGCAACGATCTACCTAAACTACACTGATGACGAGCATGCGCACAATCGTAAACGGGTCGCATACGCGGCATGCTTTTCGCCGTGAAAATTGGCACGATTAGCATTCTAGAGTAAGTATATAATATATATTTCTATGGGTATGTCGTGAAAAAGTGCGTAATTATGGTATATATAGTGATAGACTATGTTCTGAAACTTTACAATATGCAGCTGTATATTTCTGTCTCGTATTATATGATCATTTGCGATTTCTAGTTTGATGATATGATGTAATAAATTTCTGTGTGTTACTATTTCTATACTATACATTATGATGCATTGGGGGTTCCCATATGCCTACAGTTATTTTTTGAAGATGTTTAGATATGCTCTGGCCTCTTTGACCTTAATATCGATAGCTTTTTCTTTAGCAAATAGTAAACTTGGTATTTTTTTCATATTCTTATAAAGAGGAGTGGTTTTTTTGCCATATGAGATTCATATCACTTTCATAAAAAGTTGTCTATCACTCTACAACTTCTCAGAATGTGATAATCATTGAAAAGGTGAAAATTATCTTATAAAAGGAATGAGTCTCTGTTATGATGGCCAACAGAGTAGCAGTTACAACATTGAAAAATGAAATTTAAAGATATAAAAAGGATTCAACAATCTATCATGTGCAATTCATGTTTTTCATGTCAAGAGCATCAGAACATGCAATGGAATATTTCTACTACCACACTGTATATATCTCATTTCCCAACAATTTTTGATGTGCATTATCCCCACCGGATCATTTTAGGCATGTGCCGTGGTGGTCGTGATGGTGGAGCGTGTGCTCCTCAACCGTAAAGGCATGGGTTCAAATCCCAGCACGATCACCGATGTCGTGCTTGGCTTCACTCGTTACTAGTTAAGGTTCTCGTCTTCCCTAGCTCGCACAAGTCTTTTGAAGGCTTTCGAGTGGCGCTTAAGGGCGCAGCTGGTTGACGGAAAGAACAAATCTCATAACAAAATAGAATCTTGCGATATGACGAAGTAACAAATTAAAAGAAAATATCTGAATTTATTTTGATATGATAGACAAATGAAGATCAAGTTTGAAATGTATAGTAATGTACACTTTTTGCTTTGTAAGAAGGGTTCCCTGTTCATCAAACTTGAAAATGAGATAGCTCTCAAAGTTTGTAGTTCAAATATTGTTATGAGTTACATATATACAAAAGTGGTAGCAAGAAATATGTATGGTAGGGAAGACTGTTCTACCTAGAGCATAGTGTACCTAGAAAAAATGTTCGTGAAATGCGTTCTTGCTAGATGGCAAGTTTAGTATAATATTCTTAATCAATTGTATGTTTCATGCATCAATAAACCGGAAAAACATTACGAAGTTTCACTTGTTGTAAAGACTGAATTGAAATAAATAGATTAAGTTACTTAAATAAAAGGTAATAATAATATATAATAATGACAAAACAAATATGGACAGTTTGTGATTTCTATTTTGTTAACATAAACTATGGAAAATTTGTCTTTCTTCATTTATTATCCATTACTTCGTTTTTTGTTAAGGAAAGAAAAGATTTCATGCTCTTCATTTCATTTGGTAATGAGTCATAGAAATGAGGAATAGTATAAGTGAAATGTTTTTGATCTATTGTTTTGTGAACTTCATTTTTCAAAGAAGTTGTATTTTAGTTTCGAGTGTTATAAGTATGTGAGTTGAAATGAATAGGTTCCTTCTTTCTTTTTATATATAATGAAAATTATACATACTCATCGGATGACTTATTCAAGATAAGGAAAGAAATATATATCAGACAATTATTTTATTATAAGATAACTTCACATAATTATACAGGGTAGGCTAATGGAAACTTACCACCCTAATTTGTAGGATTTAAAATCAAAATTTTGGAAAACGCTCGAACATGTCGATATTTGATTTGAGGAGGAACTAATTTTCAGTATTTTTCGCCCCCATAGCTTTAACCCTGTAGCAGGGAGTGAACAACACTCAAAATTTGTATAGAGAAAAGGGGTAGTGCCATACCTCTTTTTGAAGGTCCCATTGAGTTCTTCATTACCCTTTGATTTTGCCTTATTATTTTCATCGATAACGAAATGACAGGTTGTCCAAATCTTGGAAATAGACTAATGTTTTCGTATTAAAAATACCAAATAATCAAAGTTTTAAGTTTAATAATCAGGTGTACACTTCAAATTCATTTTATTATAAATTTGACGCGTCCACCTGATTATTGAACTTGTAACTCTAATTATTTGGTATTTTTATTTAAGAAAATAGTAGTCTATTTCCAAGATTCAAGATCCAAAAAGAGGTAACGCTCGACCTCTTTTCCTTATTAAAATTTTGAGGATTTTTCACCCCCCAGCTACATGGTTAAAGCTATGGGGGTGAAAAAAACTGAAAATGAGGTCCCCCTCAAATCGAATATCGACGTGTTCAAGCGTTTTGATTTAAAATCCTACAAACTATGGTGGAAATTTTCTATTGGCCCACTCTTTATGTTTATAACAGGGAACAAGAAGTTTTTTCATTTATATTTTATAAATAAATCCGTAATATAGAAAAATTATATTGATCTCAGTTCAATCGCTAATAAATTATGTAATTTTGGAATGGGGTGGAGTTGAAGGGAACTTTCTGAAAATTTTAGAAACTCATCAAAAATGGTTTTGGAAAATAATCTGAAATAAAAATTATACATACGACGACATATCCAAAATATGCAAAGATATGGATATTAGACAATCATTTTATTATAATATTATTGAACATAATTATAGATATTTTTCTATAGAGTTTCTAAATTATTCAGAAAGATTCCAATATTCCATAATTTATTTGTGATTGAACTGAATAATATTAAAAATTTATATTACGGATTTACATATTCTATATGAATGAAAAAACTTCTTGTTCCCTGTTATAAACACAGGTTGTTTTTTGGGAATCAATATTATTGTCAACAGTTTCACGGTACACGTACATGGAGCCCCTTGGAACATGTTGCATACTATCTTTTATTACCGATTAACTCCACTTTTTTTCTTTCGATTTTTCATTAGATGGTAATAATTATAACGGCAATGTAATTTCTTTAATAGAAATGAAAAAATTTGAAAAATCTAGCTTTAAATGAAATTGAAAAGTTCTATTACTGGATACAACAGCCTTCCCTACGTACCATGAGTAGTAAGGTAATACAACTCTTGGTACGTTAAATAATTCGTGCTTCACAACTAAATTGATCTATGCAGTGCTGAAGAGCACTGATTTTTTCCTTTCCAAGTTGAATTGCAGAATTTATGATTTTCGAATCAGATCCAATAACGTCAATAACCCATTAGTGTATGCTATCAGTTTAAACTGACACACGTTTATGAAGCTACATCAAGAAGTTCTACATTACCGACCGATAATTTTACTTTTGAGGTTACGTTCAATGATGAATTGATGTAGTGCTGGTAGCTAACTGTTTAATTCACCAACTTTTCTGTGTTGAAAGTGTTGTCAATTCATGATGTATGCCAGTCACTGTAGCAGCAGAAACAGCCAGTGATGTTTAATTTTTCCTTGGCATCAATTCCTCAGAATTTTTCACATAGAATTGTCTCAATCCATTTCAAAATATGTGTAGAAGTATAACTTTTCTTGGAACCTGACTGAAAATAAACTATTTGTTACCTTCGGGAGTCTCTCATTACCTGGGGATGGGAAATATTCCAACGAAAGGATGAACTGGTCATCAGATAATGATTCACCAAAAATTCTCTCAGAAACTATTCGTCTGCACAGATCTGAAGCGACATTGTAGCATTTGCACTTGAATGACAATTCTAAATTAGATCCAAAAGACAAATTGTATATTAGCGTCCTCTCATCATCAAGTTGAATAAAGATTTTCGTGTATTTTGTAGTCTGAATGAAAATCTGAGTTCACCAAAAATTCTCTCAGAAACTATTCGTCTGCACAGATCTGAAGCGACATTGTAGCATTTGCACTTGAATGGCAATTCTAAATTAGATCCAAAAGACAAATTGTATATTAGCGTCCTCTCATCATCAAGTTGAATAAAGATTTTCGTGTATTTTGTAGTCTGAATGAAAATCTGAGTTCACCAAAAATTCTCTCAGAAACTATTCGTCTGCACAGATCTGAAGCGACATTGTAGCATTTGCACTTGAATGACAATTCTAAATTAGATCCAAAAGACAAATTGTATATTAGCGTCCTCTCATCATCAAGTTGAATAAAGATTTTCGTGTATTTTGTAGTCTGAATGAAAATCTGAGTTCACCAAAAATTCTCTCAGAAACTATTCGTCTGCACAGATCTGAAGCGACATTGTAGCATTTGCACTTGAATGACAATTCTAAATTAGATCCAAAAGACAAATTGTATATTAGCGTCCTCTCATCATCAAGTTGAATAAAGATTTTCGTGTATTTTGTAGTCTGAATGAAAATCTGAGTTCACCAAAAATTCTCTCAGAAACTATTCGTCTGCACAGATCTGAAGCGACATTGTAGCATTTGCACTTGAATGACAATTCTAAATTAGATCCAAAAGACAAATTGTATATTAGCGTCCTCTCATCATCAAGTTGAATAAAGATTTTCGTATATTTTGTAGTCTGAATGAAAATCTGAGTTCACCAAAAATTCTCTCAGAAACTATTCGTCTGCACAGATCTGAAGCGACATTGTAGCATTTGCACTTGAATGACAATTCTAAATTAGATCCAAAAGACAAATTGTATATTAGCGTCCTCTCATCATCAAGTTGAATAAAGATTTTCGTGTATTTTGTAGTCTGAATGAAAATCTGAGTTCACCAAAAATTCTCTCAGAAACTATTCGTCTGCACAGATCTGAAGCGACATTGTAGCATTTGCACTTGAATGGCAATTCTAAATTAGATCCAAAAGACAAATTGTATATTAGCGTCCTCTCATCATCAAGTTGAATAAAGATTTTCGTGTATTTTGTAGTCTGAATGAAAATCTGAGTTCACCAAAAATTCTCTCAGAAACTATTCGTCTGCACAGATCTGAAGCGACATTGAAGCATTTGCACTTGAATGACAATTCTAAATTAGATCCAAAAGACAAATTGTATATTAGCGTCCTCTCATCATCAAGTTGAATAAAGATTTTCGTGTATTTTGTAGTCTGAATGAAAATCTGAGTTCACCAAAAATTCTCTCAGAAACTATTCGTCTGCACAGATCTGAAGCGACATTGTAGCATTTGCACTTGAATGACAATTCTAAATTAGATCCAAAAGACAAATTGTATATTAGCGTCCTCTCATCATCAAGTTGAATAAAGATTTTCGTGTATTTTGTAGTCTGAATGAAAATCTGAGTTCACCAAAAATTCTCTCAGAAACTATTCGTCTGCACAGATCTGAAGCGACATTGTAGCATTTGCACTTGAATGACAATTCTAAATTAGATCCAAAAGACAAATTGTATATTAGCGTCCTCTCATCATCAAGTTGAATAAAGATTTTCGTGTATTTTGTAGTCTGAATGAAAATCTGAGTTCACCAAAAATTTTCTCAGAAACTATTCGTCTGCACAGATCTGAAGCGACATTGTAGCATTTGCACTTGAATGACAATTCTAAATTAGATCCAAAAGACAAATTGTATATTAGCGTCCTCTCATCATCAAGTTGAATAAAGATTTTCGTGTATTTGGTAGTCTGAATGAAAATCTGAGTTTAGACGAGAATATGATACCCTATTATGCAAAACAGTATTCTAAACAGTTCAGAAAGGGTAAGTCGATACGTTTTGTTTTCAAAAACTGAGCCGTATGCATGAGCAACGGATATATGCTGGCATTTCAAATATATACTGGAAAAGAAAGTGACAATGATGGTATGGAAGATGATTCTGGAGTTGGTGGTAACGTAGAAAATATTCAATTTGGCCATAATGCCTGCAAGAATGGGGAAATTTTAGAGAAATCAGTGAGGACTCTCATCATTTCTTCATCCACTTTCCCCCGAATATGCAGTACTGAATGAATTACCTACATTTTGACTGTCTTCCTACGATCTATTGATGTTCTAGGTACATTAGTCACATTACAACTGTGCATGCGGACTATCGTTTTTAGTTCTTTACTATGTCTACCAAGACATTATGTCGACACATTTTTGTTAATCGATGGTTCAGAAGGTATTAATACGCATAGCTTGAATGTAATTTGTGCTCAAAAGAACACTGTAATTGCGTACATGAAAATCTCATTAAACACCCAGATTATTAACATGAACTTTCGTATTTTGCTGTATTTTGGATGCGCTTTCCTACACATACAAAATGTATTTGTATATTTTGTTCAAATTTCACTTTGTTATCTCCTTCTTTTGTTGGGGAAACAACACTGTATAATTCTCCGTGATTAGTCATAGTTCACCCTGTATATGTATCCTTCAGTCTCGAAGGTTAATTTTGTTAGCTAGCATCAGGAGCAACAATCACCTGAGAGATCAGAATTCACTTGAGTCCTGTGGTATTAGGCTGGTGCCCATAGTTTTTGTGAAAAAGAATAACAGGCAGGACCAAGTGGAAAATTTTGAGAAAGAAATAGTTTAAACACGAAATAGGGATGCAGTTTAGGGGTTGAAAACGGTTTTTTGCGAATTGCGGCAAAACGTGACCCCCTAGCGTTAATGTTCAATACAAAAGTTGTAGATAATAAAAATATCGAAAACTTCTGTTTCACATTGAAAATACTGAGAAAGTCATGATTCAGATTCGGGTTTTCTCAATTTTAAGCGGTTCAACGATCAATAAACCACTAAGAAATTGATTGAGTCAACCACGATATACTGTGTAAACTTCAACAGTACAGATTCAAAGGAAACGCTGTTAAATGGTTCAACTGGCATCTCTTTGATAGAAAGTAATATGTGAGACTATTAACACCTTCAAATAATGCAGAAATTAAATGTGGAATACCCCAAGGTTCTGAACTAGGTCCTGTTTTATTCCTTGTATACATAAATAATCTGTTACCAATTTCTGGAAAATTAACATCATTATTTATTCGCGGACGACACCATCATACTATGGCACCATAAAGATAAAAGTAAACTGCACGAACTGATATCTTTTGACATTGGTTCTATTCTAATTTACTCTCTCTGAATTATAAAAAAACGAGTGTAATTGCATTCATGTGTTGTATATCAAATGTGCATTTAGGGAGTCAACCGATAGAAAACAAGAATTCAGCAAAATTTTTGGGGTTACTTTTGGACGGTAATTTAAAATCCGAAGAGCACATAACTCAATTAAATGAAAAACTGGCTCCTGGTTGTTACGTTTTGAGAACAGTGTCTAACGAATTAGGATTCACTGCTGCCAAATCGGTTTATTATAAACTCATAGACTCCCATTCACACTATGGCTTATCTTTCTGTGGGGTATGTAACATTCAACTATTCCAGTCAGTATTTTTACTTCAGAAACGGGCAATTAGGTACTTTTTCAAAGCAAAAAAAATCATTAAATCCTACCTCTTGTCTCAATTTTTGTATTGGAGACAGTTTCTAAAATTCATAAAAATAGATTGGAGTATGAAGTCAACAATACCCCCTATAATACTCGCCAGAACGAAATTCACTTGGAGCTTCCTATTCCCACATCCAATCTAGTGGAAGATTCTTTAATTTACAATGGAGTGAAAATGTATAACAAAATACCGTGCGATTTTGAAGAGAGGAATCTCCAGGTTTTTAGAAACAAAACTAAAAATCTATCAAGTGATAAGGCTTACTACAGCTTGAAAGAATTTTACGATGATACTCTTTAGGTTACTGTTTACATTTACTGTTATTGTTAAATTTGTTCATATTTTTTAATTTATGTATTGTAAAGGTATTCAATTAACGCTCAATATTTGTTTTTATTATTATTTTTATCATGTGAATTGTTCATCAATTTTTGACAGTAACATTATATATTACTATGTTCATCCATTAAACTGTAAATTTTTATACATATGTTTGTCAACAAGAGTTTTTCTTGTGTACAATAAACATGTATTTTCTCTCTTTCTCACTCTCTCTCATTTCAAAGTAGACATTTTAACAATCAAAATGGTCACTTATAGACCTTCGAAATACAAAAAAATGTTCAAGACAAGTGTTCGTGGAAGGGTTATTTTTTTCGAAAAATGTACAGAGCTCGAAAACTAGTGTCTTCTGCATTTCGAAAATATCCTGCTATTCGACTCCAAAAAAGACATGTTTTCAAAAACTTCCTGTAAATTAAATAGTTAATATGCCAGAAAAAAATTAAATACTGAAAAATCGGTTTTTCGCTACTTTGGCGGTTAATTTGGAGTTATGTCAAAAAGTGTTCAAACAAAAGTTTCCGATTTTTTTATCATCTACAACTCTTGAATCGAACATTTTCCGCAAGGACGTAACGTTTTGCATCCCCATTTAACAATTTTTCGTAGGTAATACCACAAGTGTATCGGTGATTATCGAAATAGCAATTCTGAGATGTCTAAAAACCCTGGTGTGTCGAGTGATTCGATTTTGTTTTGATTTTTCAGAAGACGAATAAACAAATGAAATAGTGGTCTGCTTCTTTAGTCGGTTCCAGAGATGGCGCCCTTATAGAATTTTAGTCCTGTCAATATTCCAGGGATATGATGATTGACGACTGTTGTCAATTTTATGGAATTCCAACAAACTTCAAAAACTTCAAAAATGAATAGTTGTGACGGACTATTATTAATGTGTTAGTCCATTTTGCTGTATATTTTCTTACAAATTCATCATTCATTCAATAATAATGTCAAATATACAAAATAATCATGAAATAATTCAAATCCATGTAGGCAAATGCAAAGTTTGAAGATCTTTCAACATCAACTTCAACATTTTAAAATAAAAACACTCAGTATTCACAATTCCATAGTTTAATTCTTCAAGTTCATAGACATCAAAATTGATACAATTACCGGATACAGAAATATAAACTAGCTCGAAATTCACAGACTTGCACAGAGAAGGTAAGCACTTTTATGCGTGCAGCGACCTAACGAAAAATGCAAGCTCATCATATTGTTTCTCTATAAATACACCTTTTGGGCAGGTCAAGATTAATTCATGATTTCATTCTTATCACTCGTCACTCGTCAGCTGAATTGAAGACAGCTCGAAAATTAATTATTACTTGAAAATGTTTGGCATCTCCCCATCTCTGGCCCTGCTGGTCACCAGCACATTGTAAGTAGTATTTTATTTATACCTATATTTGTTCATAATTCATTTGTTTAGTTTTTGTCCTGCTAGTGTAGCAGCTTCGTTCTTTTATTCAATTTTCTTGTTTCAATAAATGTTAATTTGTTTTAAAAAATGAGTTCTTTCATTTATTGGATGAATGTGGGTTGGGTGAATACAGCTTAAAAATCCTCTCAAAGAGCCAAGCGAGTTTTGAGTTGCGACAATAATTCAATTTGTCTGATTGACTCGGCTGTTACTTGATGAAGATCCATTCATAAAATACACAGAAAACGATTCGATCTCCACAAACTTCATTCAATCAGACAGTGAAGAAGTTACTGTGCTGGCGAAACATGTCTGATTGAATGAAATTTGTGAATATCTAATCGTTTTCTGTGTAGTCTGTACAATAATAATTTGATCATGTTCCGTTTTTGTATCATTTGTGGGCAATCCAGAGAGACTAACAAAATAATTCATCTATATCCAGTACCGAAAGTGAGTACCACCATATTATGAAGATTATCACATATTATCTTGTATTATTAGAAAACATTTTAATGAAAATAATGGCACGAATATATCTCACGGAATCTCGCCATTCCTGATTATATTAGCACAAGATTGACAGGTTCTAATGGTGTATTTTCATGAAGCTTAATTTCGATACTTCCTAATGAAATGCGTGATTATTATTGTAGTTAATTGCATTTCAGTAAAAAATTATAAAAATAAGTCGAAAATGTAACAAATAAAACTGATGGGTGATAGTGATTAATTAAATTTCAATAATTAGGTTTCTTTATTCAGTTCATCCGTCGACAATACTTGAAAACTTCTGTGCTTGTAAATTTACCCTAACAGGAAAACCGACCGTGGCGGTACACGCAAATGCGGAATATTTGGGAAACAGGTCACGATTTCATTTGTTTTCTCTTAATCAAGCTGGCGAATTGTCTCCCGTTTTATCCCACAGTTTTGCAGGAATGAGTCGACACACCATGGTTTTAGACATCTCAAGCAATTCCTTTGAATTTGAGAATCAAATTATGTTACTTGGCAGGCAACCACATTCGCGCAAGCGCTAAAGCAACATAATTTAATTCGAAACCGAGAAGGAATTAACGATAATCGCCGATAACACGAGTTGTATATGTTAAGATTATTTCATGAATAAAATCGAAACCATTTTTATTTATTTACTATTCAATTTAACTAGGAACATTAATCCCGCATTTAGTTCTGAAACTATGCAACTAACAAAATATTTACTTGATATTTCAAACATCCCTATATTTCAGTTACCAATGACAGAGCGCGTCATTCGTAGTTTCGTCATTGCATGTCTAGTCTACTGCTTCTCGCTCGAGGTTATGTTTTGACAACATTTTGATTTAGTGATTTGATTATTCAACGAGTAAGCAAAATTCGTCGAAAATTGTGAAGTTGATATGAATTAATAGTGAATGCTTATTTAGTTTTGGTCAAAGTTTGGTGTTGTGTCATTATAGCAGCTTGCTAGTGGTAAGTTTGTGTTTTGACAATAACCAATCAGGACTACAAAATCGAAAACACATCATATACAGTGACCGGCAGAAAGTACGCATCATATGGGAATTTTTTTTATTAATAAATTTTGACAAATATTGATATTTGCAATCGCTTCTGCATCAAAAGAAACCCCAAAAGACGTTGTACAGTGCCGTTCGTCTTTTCGAGGTTGGCGGGAAATTTAAAAAATTTGAAAATTATTTCTCAAAACACGCTTGTTTGTGAAAATATCGAGAAATGTTAATGAGAAAAGTTGTTCAGATTGACATTTTATAGCTATGTACAAGTTTTGAAAAAGATCTGAGATAAAAAAATAAAAATCAATTTTTTGCCACAAAAAAAAAATCTTTTTGGAAAAATACATTTCTGACGAAGAAACTCATTAGTAAAGCCAACACTAATATTTCAAATAATGTTTTGTGAAGATTCGCAAGCTATTCCTATTTTATTCGGAGAAAATTTGAAATCTGTGATTTTGCAGTGTGATCAGCTGCTTCATAAGAAGTCACTGAAATATCTACAGGACATATTAAGAATTTCAAATTGAAATTGTGTAGATACTTGGTTCTTAATTAATAATAAAAAGTATCGGAATTATAATGTCCTGTAGATATTTCAGTGACTTCTTATGAAGCAGCTGATCACACTGCAAAATCACAGATTTCAAATTTTCTCCGAATAAAATAGGAATAGCTTGCGAATCTTCACAAAACATTATTTGAAATATTAGTGTTGGCTTTACTAATGAGTTTCTTCGTCAAAAATGTATGTTTCCAAAAAGATTTTTTTTTTGTGGCAAAAAATTGATTTTTATTTTTTTATCTCAGATCTTTTTCAAAACTTGTACATAGCTATAAAATGTCAATCTGAACAACTTTTCTTTTTAACATTTCTCGATATTTTCACAAACAAGTGTGTTTTGAGAAATAATTTTCAATTTTTTTAAATTTCCCGCCAACCTCGAAAAGACGAACGGCACTGTACAACGTCTTTTGGGGTTTCTTTTGATGCAGAAGCGATTGCAAGTATCAATATTTGTCAAAATTTATTAATAAAAAAAATTCCCATATGATGCGTACTTTCTGCCGGTCACTGTACATATCCAGTAGCCAGTCAAGAGCCGAACTACAATATCGAAAACATGTTTTCATTTATCAGCACAAAAATTTCAACCAATCATAACACGCTATTTTAGCATAAGTGAAATAATCGTGTTCATGTAATTTTTTTTGTCAACGTTGCAACGTTTCTAACGTTTAAAATTCGTTTTGGCACCAGCCTATTTACCGTATATGCTTTTTTGTTGATGATTCCGAAAAGTAACACAAAAGTCTGTGAAGTATTGAAATCTGAGTCGAAATTCAATGATTCTGAGATTCCATTTGAAATGAAAAAAATAAAATCAGGTGCTCTTCCAAGCCTTTCCAGAAATGCATAAGCAGAGAGTGGCAGAATGATATTTACTCCAGCGCCAACTTGATCCATAAGTTGCATTGCCTTTTTGGTGAAAGCGAAAGATAAAACAATTATAAGAAAGAAGTGTGAGACGGGTAATTTGCAAAATGGACTCACTTGTTTCAGATGATTCTTCAAAATGGTCCCCTCGGGCTCCGGCAGAGCGGGAATTTCCGAAGGACATATTAACTTATTTGAGTCCAAATCAACCAGCCAAATGTCATCAGGAAGTCTTGAAAAAACATTTAACATCAGGTATACAGCTTTAGGTATACTATTTTATGCAAATTTGTTTTATCATTCCAATTTTTTCAATCACGAATTCGAAGATGAAAAATTATTTTTTTTCATTTAATACCAAGAAATGTTATTGTCTTCACGAACACAAAACTATGAATATTTCTTCAACATTCACTTCACTTTCTACTCGACTAACAAATTTCATTTACTTACTTGAAATTCTTCTTATACATTAAAAAACTAGCAGGAAGACCAATTATGAACGGCGTCGGTGCAAGTAAGAGCTGAAAAATTATTGATGTCAGTAATAATTATATACAATAAGAAAATAGTTTCTATGATGAGTGAACACTGGTATATTATTTATTTTCAACTTCTTTTTTCGATTATTTTGAGTTAAGCAAACATTTCTTTTCTCAAAAATTTTTATTTTTTTTCCATGTAAAATTTTTTCAATTTATTTTTGTTTAACGAGCATTTGTTTCTTCAAAATATTGAAAAAAAATCCACTTTTATTTTCAAATCATTTTTTTATTCATTTTTGAGTTAAGGCACATTTCGTACTTCAAAATATTTTAATTTTTTTCCATGTTGGGTGAACACTTTCCATTTTGTTTTCGACATTTTTTTGCTATTTTTTGATCTATCGAACCTTGGTTTCCTAGGAAAATTTTCAACTTGGCTTGGGTCTTACTTGATTTTCAGACAGATGTGCGTAAAAATTATCGATTTCAAATCTGACACACATTAAACCCATCTTGTGGTACCTCAAGGATCCATCCTGAGCCCTCGAATATTTTCATGCCACATACATGATAAGCCCAAGTACATCAGCTCGGAAAGTATCATTTCATATGCCATCAGCACAGTCTCAGGAAGAATTGGCTGTCAACCTAAATACGTTAAGACAGTTCACATTATGGTGTAGAAGAAATTTTGATTGTAATCTCTGATAAAACTGTTTGTATGCACTTCTCTCAAAGTAGTGGCAGTTACTTATGAATATGTGTTAAATGTAAATAACGAGAGTATCAAACTGTCTTCATTTACAACATTTCTAGGGTGACCACGTAGACAGTAATATGCACATATTAACAAATTATCCTAAAAAATACATAGTGGCTATTATACGATTCTTCATATAAAACGTATAATAACAAATCTCAGCTAATAGATGTATACTACGCCATTATCACTATCATTATATATTAAGGACACTTGCCGACCTATATTCAAGGATTTGGGATTGATTCCCCTTCCTACATTATACATCTTTCACACGCTGCTTGACATCCACGAACATGTAAATGAATTCAATACTAATGCATACTTCTATGATTACAGAACTCGTAGTTCAGCACTCATTAGGCCTTCCAGATACAGACTGCATAAGTCTGCATCCAATTCCGTCAATACAAATCTGTATAACATGCTTCCACAAATAGTAAAAAAATATGCAATCCATAAATTCAAAAATTTCATCAAAAAGGAATTAGTCTCCAAATGTTCTTATAATGCAGAAGAGTATATGGCTAACCCACCTGTTGTTCCAGTGTCCAACAGTTGATGTATACATTATGTTTATTTATTGTATATGTGTATGTATGTGTATTTAGTGTATTCATGTCGTATATGCACATATACCTACATACCTAGTTGTCTGTATCTTTCTTAGTGTAAGTCTTATACATTTGTGTGTTTTGTATAATATTTTTATGTTTTTACTCTCCTTTAATATATACTTCTTTATACATTATATATATTTTTATGTGATTTCCTGATTTTAGCATCAGGCCTACTTGTATTCTTGACTTGCTACATATGCATTTATTTACATAACGTAGTCAAATAAACGCTATCTATCTATCTATCTATCTACTCGCATATATCATTTAATTTAATATTAGTCTCTGCCGGTAAGCAAATAAAAATTATTGACTTTGCCATCATTTTGTATGTACAAAACTTCATTATTCAATAAAAATAATATTAATTTTAATCTCAATTTTTCAGTCACATCCCACCAGATATGAAAATCTTCTGAGGCATCCAAATTCAACAGCTCTCTTCTAAAAATGGTCAAATTATATTGGTATAAAGTTATTTTTGGCTTCCAGATTGTAACTGGTCAGAAACAAAGAAAAACTGTTTCAAACTGAAGGAATTACCTTACTAAATCGTGCTTTTATTATGGCATAGAGGAGTATTAATGTGGAACTGGCTCTTAATTTCAATTTGCGATTTTATTTGTACATTATGGCATATTCTGTATCATTTAATGTGATTTCACAAGATGAATGAACTATTCAATTCAATTCTCTATACTTAGGTATTTACCTCTGTAGTTACCTAAGAGATTTATGCATTTATGTATTTATTTATCTTATTTATCTTTATTCAAATGACCGAAAGTATTTCGCCAATGTAATTCATCCAATTTTAGTTACATGAATTGTTTGTTAATTGTATAATTGTTTCATTTTTAGTTCATAAAAATATTTACTGTCCTACATGCATGTCTTTCAATGATAGTTCAGACAAAACTTATTTCAATTTTATCGGAGTTCGCAGCAAAAACATTTTTTCAATATAATATTCGTTACACCTATTTATGTTTTTTCATTTTATTCATTAAATATACTTAAATTTTTGATAAAATACATTTGAGATTTTTATATATACAGTTATTTTTTATAAAAAAGCAATACCCGAAGACAAGTCTTTGATGAACTCAGTGTACTTCGTTTCTACTATGAAACACTATATAATACCTTATCTTTACTATATGTTTCTATGTTATTTTCCTATCATTCAGGTCATGTTATAGTTTATGTAATGTTATGTCTTATTCTGTCACGAAGATATGTATTTTATTCAAACATGTATCTATGTATGTATGTATTTGTAAATAAACATCTATTTTTTGTATTCAATTATTTGTTTTATTTTTTTTATTCATTTATTAATGTATTTACGTCCAAGTTCATTTGTTTATATATCAATTTACTCATTTATTCATTTATTTAGTTAAACATAGTACAATAAATATTGAAAACTCTTAAGACATATCAATATATCACTGAGAATTTTAAATTTGTACACTTTATTCAAGTTGTTCAGTAAACCATTGAAAATATATATTTAAAAACATTCAGAATCAAATTATAGTCTAAGAGCTGAGGGACCAAAACTGCAAGAGTTTTATAAAAGCTGATATTTTGATATTGGGTCATGAATAGGTTGAATATCAATAGTCTGCCGTCAGTCAGCCAGTTTTTGGGACAACTGGCGTGGGGGTGGTTAAAAACCTGTAAAAAAAACACGTATGTCGCAACTGTTTTATAAAATCTCAAAAATTTGTCTGTGGATAGCTAGGCAACCAACAAACTGTGTGGACATAGTCAGTCAGCACAATATTGGAACACTACGCATCAGCGGTCCGACCCGTCAAAAAAATGGCTTCGTGAAAGAGTGTTATAAAATCTGAAAATTAGTCTGTGGATAGCAAGACAACTAACAAACTGTGTGGTCATAGTCAGTCATCAGAATATTCGGACACTTCGCGTCAGCGGTTCGTTAAACCCGTCAAAATAAATGGGTTCCTGAAAGAGTTTTATAAATACTGAAAATTAGTCTGTGGATAGCAACATAACTAAGAAACTGTGTAGACATAGTCAGTCAGCACAATATTGGAACACGATGCGTCAGCGGTCCGGTAAACCGGTCAAAAAAAAAAGGGTTTGTAAAAGAGTTTTATAAAATATGAAAATTTTTGTGTACGTAGGTCATATTACCTAAAAGAAGACTAACATAATCAGTCAAACGTTTCATGGAACAAACGCCGTCAGTAGGCAATAGAAAGGCGCCGTTATTTTGACATGTACTCGTGAGAATATGGAAAAAGAACAACGTTACTAAAATATTCCTTTATTAGAGGATGTATAAAGGCGAGGATTGAAGTTCCTTTATGTTCTTTTCTGTTCCTTTATTTGACATGACTCATGATTGATAAATATATAATATGTTTAGCAGGAATCGATGTTTCAACCCCTATCTATCATAAGAATAATTTTATCTGATACTGAAATGAATTATGTAGAAAGAAAAATCGAAGATTCTAAGATTTAATTTAGGTTATGAGTAATGAACGCCACATATAAACTGGCAGAATAGCGGCAGTCACTATTAAAATAAAGTTGCCTTAAATACTGCCTGACGTTATTGCAATATCTCTCTAATGAGTCAGCAGAATCTGTCCCTATCTGACGGTCTGTAATAAATGAGTGCAAGCATATTATTTGTCAGCCATTTTTTTCATGAACAAACTAGTCAAACGTACTTAATATACGTTTACTAATTTACAGATGCTGAGTAGGAGGTGACCGACACCGAAGAAGAGTCTGATAAAGCCTATTATAGCAGCGATTCTGATTAGAACATTTATTTTTATTTTTAAAGTATTGATTTAAAAATAATATTGAAATAACCTTAATTTTTTGAAAGAGGTATATACGATATTCAAATTGAGACGTTTGTTTTTCATATTTCCAATCCCATAAACACTCAAAGAACATAATAGTTTAAATTAACCAAAAAGAGCATACCAACATGAAATTGCGTCTATCTAGTTTAGCATTTATTTCAAGTAGCTAAAAATAATGTTTAGGCGTATATAGCTACTATACTATTCATATAGATATTTCGAACAGTAATATTAGTTCTTTATGTAAGTAAGCATTTTTCAGTAACATAACAAATGTATTTGATTACATGAAGACACAATAGTTCGTAATTACTACCATCTTGTTGCTCAACAAAATTAAAAGTAAATAAACCACTTTTTCTTTGTTTTCCAATTGTCAATTCCTGGAATTATTTTCTAACGTTATCATATAAAGTTTGTTTCATTCAACAAAATCAACGATATTGTTGACGGAACATTTCTTTGCATTGAATTAACCTGTAGTTCTATTTCTTTGAATGAACTAATTGTTATATAAAACATTTCTCCAACCACATTTTATCCCATTGTTTATTTGAATGTTGCATGTTGACCAAAATATAGATATTGTTGTTGCATTATTAAATATCTCTTTCCTATCGTTTCTTATTGAATATCTTTTCATCATTGTATTGTAATATTGAACAACTTAGTCTGCGCCATAAAACACGCTATATGAATTAAGCGCGCGGCGCGCCTTTCCATTGCCTGCTGACGGCGTTTGTTCCATGAAACTTCTGACTGACTATGTTAGTCTTGTTTTAGGTACTATGAACTAGTTTCTCAAAAATTTTCTGATATTATGAACAGTCTTTCACGAACCAAATTTTTTTGACGGGTTTACCGGACCGCTGACGCGTCTTGTTCCAATATGGTGCTGATGACCGACTATGTCCACACAGTTTGTTAGTTGTCTTGCTATCCACAGACTTATTTTCAGATTCTATAAAACTCTTTCACGAACTCATTTTTTTTGACGGGTTTACCGGACCGCTGACGCGTCGTGTTCCAATATGGTGCTGACTGACTATGTCTACACAGTTTGATAGTTGTCTTGCTATCCACAGACTAAGTTTCAGATTTTATAACACTCTTTCACGAACCCATTTTTTTTGACGTGTTTGCCGGATCGCTGACGCGTAGTGTTCCAATATTGTGCTGACTGACTATGTCCACACAGTTTGTTGGTTGCCTAGCTATCCACAGACAAATTTTTAGATTTTATAAAACAGTTGCTACATACGTGTTTTTTTTTACAAGTTTGGTACCACCCCCACGCCAGTTGTCCCAAAAACTGGCTGACTGACGGCAGGCTCTTGATATTCAACCCATTCATGACCCAATATCAAAATATCAGCTTTTATAAAACTCTTGCAGTTTTGGTCCCTCATCTCTCGGTCTATTATCTGCTCATTGTATTGGGAAAGGTGGTGCATTTCCTCCTAGATTAGTCCCACCTCAGATCAATAAGTAAACATATTGATCTGAGAGTCCCACTTACATAAAAAATAGGAAGAGCTATCAAACCCCACAATTCCTTTTATAAACATGTCACATCAGAAAGTTAAAAAAAGGTTATAACTTACCTGTTCGGCACAGTTCATACACGTTGGTAATAATGGTATTACTGGGAACATATATTCCAATGGATATATCATGGTTACAAAAGCCATCACAGACATTGACAAAGCGTTGTAGTCTCTAGATTGAAGTATTACTTTATTTTCTAGCAAAATTATTGTTAAAACTTTCAGACATGTTTCCACCCCTGCAACAAAATACAATGTTGAAAATTCTTGAGTTTGCACTTTGCTTGTATAAGCTCTAAAATATCGCAAGATTCCTTCGAAATGGTTGACCAATCAAAATTATGACACTGACACTTTCCAAAACAGACTGAATGTCATAACGTCCAACTTTTCATCACCAGTTAGGAAATATTTTACCTCCTAACTGGTTAGGAAAAGTTTATCACATCATTAATTAGGAAAAAAATAAATTATCAAAAATAAAGGGAAGTGAATTATATTGAAAACACGATACAAGTTATAAGGAACATTTTGTATCTCAATTATAAATGTTGACAATGCACTTGAAGTTATGAGTTAGGGTCATAAGTAACAGAGGTAACTGGGGAAAACTACATACACAGATATTCACTTGAGTTTTCAGATTTTCAAATGAAAAATTCGTATTTCATTTATGTTCAAAGTCTTTTCAGTTATTCAAAACTAGAAAAAATCTTGGATGCAACATGTTGCGAATCAACATTTTATGTAATTCGTATCGTTTTACGGGAACTGGCTTCGCTCATCCCGAAACAAGTAACATAAATAGCTATTCTTTTCTTCAAAATTGCATTCTGCATTCAATTCAAACAAATATAGTGAGCGGAAATTATTGTATCAAATGTCATAGGTATTGAATACATTTCTTGACTTACCTAATAATTCTAGAGGTAGATGTAAAGGAAAATCGACTAAACTAAATCTAGTGTGATTCGGCAAGGCAAAAACTAGAGGATCGTAGACGCTTGGAGAGAGAATTTCCATCTCGACTCTGAAAAAAAAATGCATTTGGATCATATATAGATGTTTCAATAACAATAACACTATAGAACTTAATCCTCCTATATCAATTCTTTTGGTAACAGTGAGAGTTTTATCATTCATGTGAACCATTTCCAAAAAGACTCTTTTCCTCAATATACTTTCCACATCTTCAAGCTCGACTTAAAAACGACTAAAAAACGAAGACAATAATATAACTTTTTCGGTCAACTGACATTTTCATAGTCACGGAAATATTGAATCATCATATATAACTATCTTTATCTAAAGACAGTTTTATACACTAACTCGACAAATACAAAACAAAATCAAATGATGACTCAAAGCTAAAAACAAAGTAGCTCTCTTCATTTGCCAAAGTGAGGAGGAAAAAATATCTTTAGCTCTTGAGTGAACATTTACTTTTCGCAGTAATCTAATCATCCCTATTTTATCGATTTACAACTAGGAAAAATGAGCAATATTTACTCAGTGCCCTAGGAGGTGCATATACTTTTACTTCTTCTAATAATTCATGAGCATGTATCAGACCGCTCAAAATCTTATAAATAAACAAGGTGTCAAACCCTGGCCTTCTGTGGATCAGATAACTCAAATTCATTACTAACAGCATGTTAGTATAAGAGGCTAGTAAGGAATGTTCAGCCTGAATGAGCACTACATACAGGGTGTCAATTTGAAAACTTCCCACCCTTAATATCTTCCTTCCAGTAAACAATATGAGTAATCGAAAAAACAGGTCAATTTTATTGTCAAGGGGGACACTTTCAAGGACTATTTGTAGCCCTCGTGGTTCAACCCCCTAGGAGGGGTAGATGTTACCCTTAGAATTTTAAATGGGAAGGGGGGTCAAGTGGCACATCATTTTGATGGGCGTTCAATTCTTGTTCCAATGGTACCCTGACTTATTATTTTTTGATGAGCATTTTCCGAAAAATTGCGTTCTAAACTAACAGAAGTAATTATTAGAACGCCTATACTGAGATGCATGGTTTGGCCAGAACTGGTTAGAATATTAGGTGGTACCGTTCCAACCCTTTATTAGGGGTAACACTAGCCATTAGCTCCAAACACTTTACATAAAAAAGTAGTCTAATAGTAAAACGTAGATGGTAGTAAAGTTGTGTTTATTAAATGCTGAATTTTTAAGTGTCATCGCAGAAATTGTACAGATAGCCTTCCTTTTTTGCTACTTCTGCTGTAAAAAGTTCCTGTTTTCCGGCAAAAAATTGGTTAGCAAATTTGAACTATGTGGTAGTATTGTGAATACCGATGTACCTGTTGGGCTGTTTAGGAATTACTTTAATAAGTGTATAAAAGTGTAAAAATGGTTTACATTCTTCAAGACAGAATTGAAATGATTGTAATTTATGGCGAAGTTGGAAAGTGCGCACGAAGGGCGGCATGTCTTTTTAACGAAAGACATCCAAATTGTAATGTAAGTCACCGGTATGTGCTTGATTTGCTGAATAAGTTTTACGAAACTGGTTCAGTGACAAATAAAAAAAGAAATAACCCCAGAGTACTAAATGAAGCAGCTCAAATTGAAGTTTTGGGAACATTTGCTGCAGAGCCCACGAGCTCCTTACGATCAGTATCAGAACAGACGGGAATGTCACGCGAGACTATAAGAAAAGCATTGAAAATGCATAAATTTCATCCATATAAAATGCAGATTCTTCAAGAGCTCCACGAGGATGATTATGATAGAAGAATAGAGTTTTGTGAAATCATGTCTCATCGAGTCAATACCATCCCTAATCTTCTGTTAAACATCTGTTTCAGCGATGAGTGTTAATTTTTTCTGAATGGCAATGTTAATAGACAAAATTGTCGCTATTGGAGTGACGAAAACCCACATATTTTTCGGGAAGGGCATACACAACACCCACAAAAAGTTAATGTTTGGGCTGGTATTCTTGGAAATGCCATTCTTGGTCCATTATTTCTGGAAGAAAACTGGACTGGCAATCTGTACCTTGATATGCTTGAAGAGACTATCGATCCTCTTATAACTTACGAGCTAGAAACTCAAATTGATGCAGAAGGTAATGAACTTTTGCAGGAGGATCTGTTACATTTCCAGCAGGACGGTGCTCCACCTCATTATTTTCTTCCCGTCCGACAGTGGTTAAACGAGAGATTTCCGGGTAGATGGATTGGCAGAAGGGGAGCAGTTGAATGGCCTCCGAGATCACCGGATTTAACACCCTTAGATTTCTTTCTTTGGGGGCATCTTAAATCCGTTGTTTATAAAACACAACCTTCTGATATTGACGAACTTAAAAGACGAATTACAGCAGCATGCCGGTCAATTCCTAGTGAAGTTTTCCGTAATGTTAGAGGGGAGTTCGAAAACAGACTGTATTACTGTTTAGAGCAAAATGGACAACATTTCGAACAGCTAATAAGATAAGCGTAAGTAGATTTTATGTTGGAAATGTCTTTCTCGCAAATTAAATTTTATTGTGTAGAAGGAAAATAACCACCAAATAAAAAATCCCATGCGTAATAAATTTATTCCTGTCATTCAAGGGTTGGAGCGGTGCCACCTACTCTTCTAACCATTTTTATTAAAGGGAGTCAATACAATAATGCATCTCAGTATAGGCGTTCTAATAATTACTTCTGTTAGTTTAGAACGCAATTTTTCGGAAAATGCTCATCACAAAATAATTTGTCAGGGTACCATTGGAACAAGAATTGAACGCCCATCAAAATGATGTGCCACTTGACCCCCCTTCCCATTTAAAATTCTAAGGGTAACATCTACCCCTCCTAGGGGGTTGAACCACGAGGGCTACAAATAGTCCGTGAAAGTGTCCCCCTTGACAATAAAATTGACCTGTTTTTTCGATTACTCATATTGTTTACTGAAAGGAAGATATTAAGGGTGGGAAGTTTTCAAATTGACACCCTGTATGAAATCTGCGTTGAACTCTTTCCAATTTTTCAATGTAAATTTGGGAATAGGGTCACCACATAATCAATGCATATTCTAGACATTTCTAACCAATGAGATGAGTAAGATTTTCACTGTACTCTCATGAACAAAACCTCTGGGATGTCTCTTTATAAAACCCAACTGCTTGAGTGCTCTATCACAGATGTACAGGGTGTCCCAAATTCGAGCCTCATCATTGGGATCTCGGAAACCAGAAGAGATACGAGGTAGGTTAAATGGAGGCAAAGTTGCGCAATTTGGTGCTCATTGTAACGCCGCTTTCATATTTGAAAAATTCCGAATACTTCCAGATTTTTGGAAAAAAACGATTATTCGCGATTTCATTTTTATTTTTTTGTAACTCTATTTGAATAGATATACAAAAACAAATTTCACATTCTCATTGCTACTTTTTCTGTTCTACAAGATAGTGTTATCAGATTTTCAAACATACGTTTCGTATTTGAGCTGCCATCATCAACTTTGTTTTTTTTAAATACGGCCCTGGATTTTTAATATGGATTTTAAAATCTTCTAATGTCCCAAAACAAATGATGTATCGCACTTATTCGAAAAATTTATATTAATAGCATTTTCCATAAGAACTCATGTGTTAGAGAGAGACAGAGAATATATTTTTGGTAAGATCTTAGCAGGACATCGTTAAAATAATTTTTTCGAAAAAGAACGATACATCATTGTTTTAAGGACCTCAGAAGCTCCTAAAAATTGATATAAAACAATGTGTGATGTTCAACAATAGGCATGATGTTTTAATTATTCCAAAAAAAGTCAAACAAAAACTATAAAATTGAATACCCAATGAAAGTTAAAGCAAATATTCAAATTGTAATCCACCTGCTTGAATGCATTTTCGGGTCAGTCTGTGAAGTTTATGGATGGCACGCTGAATGGTCCTTGCAGGGATAGCCCTGATCTCCCTTATTAGGTCTTGTCGTAATACTTCAAGATTTTGTGGCGTGTTTCGATGAAGACGGTTTTTGAGAAATCCCCAAAGAAAGTAGTCTAGAGGGTTTAGGTCGGGGCTTCTAGCTGGCCAACGTACGGGACCTTGGTTTCCAATCCATTTATTAGGGAATAATTCATTTAATAAATTTTTAACACATCTCCCATTATGAGGTGGTGCACCGTCTTGTTGCCACCATAGTTGACGTAATACGCCCAAAGGTTCTTCCATTAAGGAATCCAATATATTGGTCCTTATTAATTCTGCATATCTATCGGAATTTAATTTTTCTTGAATAAAAAACGGGACGATAATTTTATTGTGCCACATACCGACCCATACGTTAAATGATTGTCGTCCCTGAGGTCTTACTTCTTGATTCTGCCTTGGGTTTTCTATTGACCAATAGTGTTCGTTATGTCTGTTAAATGGTCCATCTGTTGAAAAACTGCATTCATCTGTCCATATAGCTTTATTTAGGAAGTCATCATTTTCATTAATTTTATTTTGCAACCAGTTCAAAATTCTTATCGTCTCTCAGCATCGCCAGGTCTTAGTGTTTGACTAATATGGATTTTGTAAGGTTTATATCCACGCTTATTTAAAGTTCTCCAAACTCTCATTCGCGGTAATCCTACTTCTTCTGAGAAAACTCTAACTGAAGCTCGAGGATTATTATTGGCCTTAAAAAATAATTTAAAATTATTCATTTTACTTTCTACTTTGTAACAGTTTTCAAACTTACAGTGTTCAAGATAATTTGTTCCTCTTCTGGATCGATTCATGTTCCATATTCAACCCTTGGCTTAACAAAACTTCCGTACTGAGCTAAACTATTATCAATATTAGCAAAATAACTATAATGCGGCTGCCGTCTTTCTGGATATTCCAACAAATAGCGCTCACAAGCCGTTTTTTATTTCGATTCGAAATATAATAAATCCTTATCATGTCTCGTTTTTCTTCGTTAGAAAAAGTCATTTTCGTTTAATAAACGTTAACGATTAGTGAACGAACAGTGAACTGTCAAAATATTGGATAATTTAAACATTAACAAATGAACTAAGATAGCCAGAATGCACGATGCACAGCCACTTTGATAAAATGCAATTATTTTTGTGAATATAGCCTAGGGCCTAGAATTTGAGGGATGACACTTCAATTATATTATTTATTAACCACCCACTTTTATGTTAGTTTTTGAGTTTTATGCAGTGCGTTATTGCAAAAAAAGTTTGTTTTAACTCTATTAAAAAAAATTCTTATGAAAAATGCTATTAATATAAACTTTTAGAATAAGTGCGATACATCATTTGTTTTAGGACATTAGAAACTTTTAAAATCTATAATAAAAAATCCAGGGCCGCATTTAAAAAAAACAAAGTTGATGATGGCAGCTCAAATACGAAACGTCTGTTTGAAAATCTGATAACAACCTCTTGTAGAACAGAAAAAGTAGCAATGAGAATGTGAAATTTGTTTTGTTATATCTATTCAAACAGAGTCACAAAAAAATAAAAATGAAATCGCGAATAATCATTTTTTTCCAAAAATCTTCGGAAGTATTCGGAATTTTTCAAATATGAAAGCGGCGTTACAATGAGCACCAAATTGCGCAACTTTGCCTCCATTTAACCTACCTCGTATATCTTCTGGTTTCCGAGATCCCAATGATGAGGCTCGAATTTGGGACACCCTGTACACAATGTGCGAAATGAGAGATTTGATTGGAAGATGACTCCATGATCTTTTATAGAAGTAACCTTCTCAATTACAGTGTTAAGATAGTTCAATGAAAAAATTTCAGTTGATCCTTATAATATTATTAGAGTTGTCAAAATTCCAAGTAAAACCCATATAATCAAACATCCAAATTGTCCTATTTTCCAAGGTTATTCAAATTCATATCCTCACCTTGTCTTTCCTGGTATCGGTACTGGACATGAAAGCAATTTCAGGATCCACGTTTCAATCTCTTTTACGTCATGTATAACAATCGATGAGGTAGTGTCAGTGGCATGTCCTGTTAAAACGCTCCAAACATTATCCCTGGAAATGAAAAGAGTTGACTATGCGAGAAAAATTCATTATTTGCGGAAATCAATACTTCCTTCATCACGTTTAATGTAACATTATCGTATTTTATTTCATTTCATAATTACGTAAAGGACTTCCTCCAAAGCGTAATGATTATATTTGAGGAATAGTTAACGGTATATTCACAGTGCGGAATGAAAAATAATTTTCCATCGAAAATTACTCCTATATCCTTGATGTTATTGAATCTTACTAGAATTTTACCAAGTTAATTGTAATCAAATTCAAACTCATACTAATTTTTCGTGAAGGAAGTTGTAGAGCATTCGTTAAGGTTGAAGAACAATCGGTTTGAACTGCAAAATTGTGAAAGATGTAAATCTGACTGAATATGTAAACAATCAGCAGACGATTTAGTTTTCGAAAATATTTTCAAGTATAGTGAAATCTTGGATTGTTTAAAACAATTTTTTCATTGTTGATGATAATCTGAAACATTAGAGGACCCAGGTGGGAGCCTTGCGGTGCCCCAGATGTACCAGCAATAGGTTCGGTCTTGAAACTATTGATTGCCACGATTTGTGATTTATTGAGAACGTAAGAAGCAAACCATGCTGGTAGATCTCAACAAGCTTTGAAAAAAGTAAATTATTCCCAATATCTGGAAAATCTGTTAATTTGGCAACATGGCCAATATCACCATTGAATCGGGCATCATCAAACACCATCTTGTATAAAATTTAATGAATTTTTCTAGAGCCTTATTGAAAATATTGGAATGCTTTGACTGTGTCAATCATGAAAGGCTATTGCTAAAGCGCACGCTTATGGCTGTAGAGGCATTGCCTATGATTAGTTCAAATCCTTCCTGAGTAATCGAAGACAATCAGTGAAATCTGGGAATGCATCCTCTGATCTTAAATTAGTGTTGCGATGTGCCTCAAGGCTAAGTGCTGGACCTCTTACTATTTTTGATATACATCAATGATATGGTAAACATATACATTTAAGGAACTTTAACACTACTTGCCGATGATACTACTATAACATGGCACAAAAAAGATGCGCATGGTAATCGAAGCAGATCTACGAGTCATCAAAGCCTGGTGCGATATGGACTCATTATCTATGAACTCCATATGATTTCCTTCAAAGGCACCAATAGAAATATCAGTATAGATGATTGATTGATTCATAAAATGATAAATCATATATACTAAGGTTTAAATGTTGACCTCAATTTGAAATTTTAGCACTACGAAAAAATATCATCCGGTTGTTGCCTATTGTGCCTTTGTATTGTTCCACTTTTATTTCAAGATTTCAATCTGTAGTACTAGCTTTATATTGTTTGACATTTTCACACTCAGTTCTAATAATTGCGTTGTCCACAAGATGTGTAATCTTTGACAATAATAGTTATTTATGCAACAAGTGCAAACAGTGAATGTTTATTGCACTCGACGTGAAATTGTCCGACGAGGCCGTTAGGCCGAGTTGGACAACACGTCGAGTGCAATAAACAATTTTTGCACGAGTTGCATACAACATTTTTTCTACGTTCATGGAAAAAGCAAAAAATGATTTATTGAGGTGCGGCACTAGGTGTAGGAAAATGAAAAGCGCAACTTGAATACTTTATTATTAATATCGATTTGCATTGAAACAGGAACTAATACGTTACGAACAATTTAACCCCAACCTTAGTTTCACCCTCAATGTTGAAAGTGAATGAACAGTTGGTGCAATTCTCAATATGAATATTTCGTAGTGAAGTACCTATTGCCAATCTCACAGAATATCTGCAAAATATGTAGTAGGTTTAAACGTTTATGTTTGTCATGATGACAGCACGTTGAAGTAGAATGACAGATGAGTGCAATAAAAACTTTATTGCACTAGTGCAATAAAGAACTTATTTTTCCACTGAATATAGTTCAATAAAGTTTTGCTTTTTGCATGAATGTAGAAAAAGTATTTTTTATTGATTGATCAGCATGAGAAGTGTCTTTTTTGAAAACAAAAGTCGACCTGTTCAAGAATTTTTCGATTATATTCCAGGCAATAAATCCATACCGTCTTAGTTTTTTAAGTTGTTTATGAAAGGCATGGCTCTTTCTTGAATTCGTAAAGAAAATCGGATAACATACCTGAACAACTGTTTTGATCCCCCTACCCTCCTAGGGTTAGATGACTCGTTACAAGCGTCGATGAGTTTTTTCAGTATAAACAGACATTCCCTGAACATGGTGAAAAACGGATGATGAGATAGAATACAAAGTGATGTAAGAGAGAGATTCCTCAGCCTCTGAAAATAAAAAATAAACAGTTTTAGTGTCGTCTCAGCTGAATCAAGCTGAACAACTCAATATAAGATTGCCAAGTCATGCCAAAATTAAGTGTCTACACTTTCATATTCAGTAAATGAATACGAAGTGTGAGAGTTCATTTTATCCATCAAAGTGCTTTAAAAGGTTAGCGTTGCTTATGTAAAATAATGTAAAACGGCCTGCTCTCGTAAAATAATCCCGACGAGGTGTGTAATTGGTATTAAGGAAATGTTAAACCCTGAGAAAATATAGAACTATGGGTATTGAGAGAACTAGCGTTCATCTGTCATGCGAATCAGAGGAATGTGATCAACATGTGATATTCTTTTCGCAAATCAAAAATGTGTAGTTATTATCAGTATTTTTATCGGTAAATACCTGGCGTCGACGACTTGCCCTAGGGGAAGGCGAATGGCTTCCTCCACTTTCAGAATCATTGGCGGGTATGACTCCAAGACGTGGTAAGTTGACGGTCGTTGATTCAGAATCTCTTCGACTGGGACAATCTTTCTCGGAATCACTTGGTCCAATATTGCTGCTCCTGTAATCACTGAAAAAAAATACAACTTTATGGCAATCATTCACGATATTGTCGTAAATTCCAGCAAGGCCCTATGTACAGTTATAGTGTAGATTATGAAATAAAAACGAAAGAGAAGACGACTCTTATACAAGAGATTCACAGTTTTTCCTCCAAGTCAGGTTCTGGTCTGTATAGCAATATCAAGAAATTTAAATGATCCTGCAGTACTGACAATTTCATCATTGACAATAATATCGAGATCTTCACACTCACTGATGGGTTCTGAACCTCATTGAATTGGTTTTTACATTATTAAACTATAGTAAGTTGGAACTTAACCAACTAAACAAATTAACACCAAAGCCGTATTACATTCATTTTGTAGAGATCTGTCACATATACTTGATGTCAACAAAGATGTGTCATCAGCGTATGTAAGGAAATGCCTTTTTTCTGAGACATATATTTCATTAATATACAGTAAAAACAAGATAGGTCCTAATATTGAGCCTTGTGGAATACCCATAGATATATCAGAACATATGGCTTCTTTCACTTTATTGTTATCAGAGAAGTTGACAGTGCTAAAACAACTGTCAATCTAGCTCAAAGGATTACCTCTTATTCCATAATCTGATAATCTTGTTTTTAAAATATAATGATTGACACAATTGAAGTAAATGTCTTCTGACCAATTCATGAAGATATGGAAGATGATTTGTATTGTATTCAGCCAGAAGCAGACTCCACTGAAAATGACTGAAAATAACTAGATGTCACAGTATATTATGCTATCCACTTATTTGGTAAAAGCAATGAAAAATTTAAAAGGAGATCTTGAATTCTAAGTCAAGACTGAAGATGAAGATGATGGAATTGTAGCCATTGTAGGGAATGAAAATAAAAAGAATGAAAATGAAGAGAATGAAACTAGAGAGAATGAAGACGAAGAGAAAGAAAATAATTTGGCAGTTATGTTCATATGGAAAATCTCGTAAAAAAGGTGAAAAGTGGTCTATCCGGAAGCGTGGGAAAAAATTAACAAAAAAAAAGAATGCTATGATAAAAACATATTGATATTCCAGAACTAAAAATGGTATAGTTAGATAACCATGATAAGACAAGGTGTGCATGAGAGACCTGTACCTCGAAGGCTTGTGCTTGGCATCACGCGTTAAAAGGCATAAGTATCTCGAATGTTTCTGAGGTTTGCTCCAAATGTGCAGCTGGTTGAGGAAACAAATTTATTCGAAAAAATGTATCTAAAAAATTTTAGCCCTGAATTCGGACCAAAAAAATAGTTCTACTATATGCTATAATGCCACGAAATTTCTTCTTCTTCTTTAGACTATTTTCTACAAACTTCAGAAAGAAAACATTAAGTATGTGAAAATTGTTCCCAGATATACTCGGAATCAAAGAAATGATAGTGCAACTTGGGTTAATGATGGAAAAATATTTGGAACGACAAAGACATGAAAGTAAAAACGAAGAAATGGTTTGAAGACAACTCAAGTCAGCATTATTTTTATGACAAGAAAAGAGAAAGAAGCTAATGGATAACTATCTCACGGATTTGCCTAAAATAGAAAAAGCCAAAATAAACTGAAGAGAGGTACTCAGAAACAGGAAGCTGTACCAAAGAATGAAGTCAATGATGGTAAAAAATAAACAATACCAGGACGCCTGAAAAGTATTTAGTAGGTGAATGATACATTTTTTGTTTCATGACCTGACTTTCCTTTTTCATTTTATTTTCCTGATAAACTTTGTTATTGTTTGCGTATGAGACTGAACCAAATTCACAGTGTCAGATTTGCTTCACTTCAATAAGCCCACTTATACACACTCCAATAATTCCAATGGATGCAAACTATCATCCAGACATGGAGACGATCTCCTATATAAAACTCTATAAATACTCTCAGAAGGTCAAAAGGACGATTACATCTCGCCTATGTAATATTCCGTACTTTCGACTACCCATCAAGGAGAATTATGGTTTTTCAGATTATAAAACCCGAAGCACTTCGGTCTTTGATGGCTCACTTAGTTCACGCTTATTTGGATTAAAGGGCGAGTGATATGAATAAGCCTCGTCTGGTTTGAAATTGAAATATTCAATATACCGGGAGATTTTGTAATGAAATCAACGAATTCCGTTATTACGGAATGTTGAAAATGAACAAATGTTCTGAATTTTCATCCCCAAGTTCTTAAGGGTTTTCATCCCTGAAAAAGGGAGTCAAAAACGATTTATGAAGGGTGAAAAATCTTCTTCAAGTATTAAATGAACGAAAAATATACTTCTCCTCATTTTTGGGCATTTTTGATCATTGCCACCATCAAACGAACGAGTATTTTGGTGTTGTTTTATTTCAGTTTTGAAGTCTATCGTTTACTCAGTCAAACGACTTTCTCATTTTCCTTCTCAATGTTTCCTTTCTTGAGTAAATTATTATACAAGAATGTATTGTTTTAACGAAATGGATTTCCTTGCATTATTCCTTTCTTAATTGGAAATATGCAGTTTCATAAAAGTCAACTAATAAAGGTTTGGTTTAGCCGTCAACTAGTGGACACCAATTATTACTCAAAATTCTGGAATTACAAATGGAAATGAATTTCTTTCAAATGACACGCCTCTCAGGTTGTTTCTCCCACACGACTGTTGAGCAAGACGGAGAGGATCATATAGCCAGTGTAAGATCTAGCACAGGGACTGGTCAAGAATGGGAAAAGATGAAATTGATTCTGGTCGAATGAAACTTTGAAGTATTATAATTTCCACAAATACTAACTTTTTTCAACTTACTCTGTGTGCGTTCACACGTTTATGTCAAATCTCGCAAGTCTAAAGTCTAATATCTTCCAGTCGACTTCATATTTGACAGGTGTTCATCAATAATTGAGAAATTATACTTCATTACATTTTCATATTAGGAAAAAAATCAAGATAGCGGCTCTGTGATTTCTGATTCGATTCCATTCAAAATTGGTAAATAGGAGCTTTCGCGTTGGGATGTCATGGTTTCTGACATTTCAGAATTCAACGTGGCAGCTCCAAAATAGCAGACGAAATTTCTGAAAAATGGTCCGATTCTATTCTAAGTTGGTATATGTATAGGGATTTTTGTGGTAGGATATCATGATTTTTTTGTCAATATTTGATAATTCGAAATGACAACTCCAAAATGGTGGACGAGTTTTGTAATTATCGTCCGATTCCGTTCAAAATTGGAATAAAGGGGTTCTTTGGGTCGAAGGTTTTGACTTTTTTTGTCAAAATTAGAAAATTCAAGATGTGTGATTCATGATCAGATTCTATTCAAAATTTGCATATAGGAGGTTTTGGGATAAGAGATGAGTTTTTCAAAACTCAATAATTCAAGATGACATATTTTACGGCTGATCTATAGAAAATATTTGTTTTCTGTGCTTTTGAATAAAATCTTGTCTCAAAACATTTTTTCTATTTATCAGGAAATATACTCTCCACTTCGTCAGGGCTAATACACGAGAATCTTGGAGTTAGTGGCATATTTGTACGCGAAATTACTAAAAAAGTCTTGCTCTTCTGACTCCTATATCGGCAACTCTATTCCACATTGGTTTCCAATAATATGGTTATTTTGGCGGTGTCTTTAATGTTCCTTTGAAGTGAAAAAGGCACAGTGGAATTCTCTTGAATGTTCCAATGGAACAGGGTGGCAAGGTAAACAAATGAAACATTGACTTTCACCAAGGAGACTACAGGTCATTTTTACAGCTTTGTTTGCTCCTTTGGTAGCATTCATATTTAGATTATCATTAGAATTTATTCACTACTGCCAAGATTTGTATCCAAATAGCCAGAATGACTATCAGGACTTCGCGAAGTTTGTATAGTAAGAAAAGATGTACTAATCGAAGTTGAATATTAATTTTCCATTAACGGAAAATTGAAAGACGAAGAAAATAAGTCCACTAGGAGTTTTCAGATTATTGATATAGAAATAAGGTATTGCTCAGTTGAATCTGAACTTCTAGTATTCATAATTTCATTAATTATTATAGGTTAAATAAAAATCTCAATTATTTTCATCCAATTTAAGGACAACTATATATAATTTCGCAATTTACTGAAACCAAAACATCCTGTTATTTTGGAACCCATGGACCGATTTTGAAAAATGGAAATTTTATATTATAGTATTCGACGATCTCTATTCAAAGATGTACCCAGATACGAATTATTCCTATTTTCAATACCTACTATGCTCTGCTAAATGGGTTGAAATTTCGAGTAGGATCAGTAGGCATTTTTTACCGAAAAAGTATATAGTCTTTTTGATTTTAGCATATTTTGAACACCAATCAAAATCATGAGATCATTGCAAATGGGTACCGAGCGAATAAACAAAAAGTCTTACCTCGAAAATGCAGAATCTGAACTCTTCTCCATGCTCTTCCTCCAAGAGTCCCTCCTCAAACTCATATTCGCTCTACTTTTAGCCATGGCCGCGTTACCAGGATTCTTCTCTATCGGTCTATAAAAATTCACGCAAATTCCGTATCTGGTTTTCCCCGAATCCTTGTCAGTGAGAGTGAAAACAAAAGAAGACGCTTCCCGGAGAGCAGTTCTTTTCGGTCCAATGGAAGAACATCCTTCCGGTTGACAGAAGTAAACCATGTCTAGCGGCATGGGAAAGTCCTTGTGGTCTTGGATGGGATAACGACGAAGAAGTTCGGGAACCTGAAATATTTTCGGAAAATAGCAATGAGTATAGACCACTGGACCATATGTATTTTAAAAAATGATCACTGCGCAGTAAGTGAAAATATTACGCTAGTACTCAGTTTTCACTCAAAAAGCTGAAACCTGTCATTACTGCAATTACTTTTCCTGGTGACAAGAAATTAAAAACCAAGCATAGGGACGGTGAAACACGACTGGCACAACAAATTTTTGGGACCTGCTGAGTTTACTTGTTAATATAAACAGCAGATGAACTGTTTCTGTTCATTCATCATTATACCAAGACACACGGCAGAGTCGCTCCATCTTTCTTGTTTTTCGACTATTGTCTCGCCGCTTCAAAGAAACCCACCCTCAACGAATTCCAGTTACAGTAGGGTATTACAGCCGCTTCTTGACTTCCCCCATAATTTTGACGTCATCAGAGACCTTTCAGTGACCTTGTTGGATCTGCCAGGTTCATTGGTGACATTCTGTGGTTAGGACTTTGAGATATTCTTGGGGGAATTTTGTTGTTGTATGACCTTGACAAAGGTTGTGTATTTGTATGCAGGGATTTTGCTTGACCCTGATTTGACATTAATAATAGTTAACAGAGATTACATACACGGTAACGAAGATTTTGTTCAGATGCAAAAACGACTGAAGACTAATGAATCTGACACTCTGTTACGGGTTTATTTTGCACAGAAAACCCTTTCTGTTTTAATACAATAACATCAGAAATTCTCTGTCATTGATATAACTGGAACGAGAAACTCGCTATCAGACAGCAAACCGACCATCAAAGCTGCTACCAGATCCCTCCCACTCAATAGAGGTTAGTATTTGCATCTGGGCTCTACTTATGGCCCCATACAAGTGTAATCAGAAGTCAGACTGGTTCATTCCAGGGTATTACTGCTCTGCTACGGATTCATTGCTACTGCTCCGCTACGATTTTATTGTTACTGCTCCGCTACTGTTTCGTTGTTCCCGCTTCCGTTTATGTCTGTTCCACTACTGTGATTGTTCCACTGTTCCTGCTCAACTGTGGTTGTCCCACTGTTCATCTGCTGTTCAGTATTGCTTTTTCGTTCGTCCCCTATGATTGGTATTCCCCGTTGATGGTATTCGTCCCAGCTGTACACGTACTTCGATTGATTGTGTCGTACCCACTGTGCACACGTACTCACCAAGGCACTGAATTCATAAACTACAACTGGTGAACTGGCCTTACTGAGAAAACCTACCTATGATCAGATAAGTTTAGCTTAAGAGTTTGCCCCTAGGGCATAGGTATTCATAATTGTCAGCTATCATCGTGACGTCACAGGCATAGCCCTCACTGGAGGTTTAATATTGTTATAATTAAACGATACACTACTCTCAATCATAGCGTACACTGGAATTCATCTTGGTGGTACCATATTTACATTATCATTTCATTTTGTATTGTGTGCTGAATTGTGCACATACAGTGTTTGTAACATCAATCAATATATTTTATTAGTAAGGGATATGACTCATTCTGGTCCAAGTTATCTAAGCGTAAAGGAAGACAAAACCTCCACATATTCATATATTATTTTTATACCATTTATGGGTATCTATTGTTCAATATTTTTGTAATAATATAGTGCAGTGGGTTGTCCATCAGGATGGCGCTCCGGAAAATTAAACCCCATATTTCAATCTTATCGAAATCAATTTTTATTTTCGAATCCACGTCCTAAACTGAGCTCCTGGGTATGTTAGTGGCGTGAAACATCATTGCACATTCAGTGCTCTCCTTTCCTAAATTTCGCCTCTAACAGCTCATGAAATGACTAGTGTAGTGTAGTTACCATACGATATTTGTAGAGAGGACACACGTCTGTACACCACCAAAATCCAGAGAAATCCAGTAGCTAGATCAGGTGAAGGATGCCATCTTCTCCTGATCTAGCCAATAGTGGTGAGGTTGTATATAACGTCACACGGATGGGGTGCGTAATACACATTAACAGTTCTACAAGCCATACTATTTTATATGTGCGAATTGGTATCTTGCATCATAGGTCTATAGTGGGGTTGGATCACTTTCCATCACAAAAGGAAAGGTAGGATTTTTAACTCTAATTTGAGTGTTTGTCAGTCAGTCTGTATTATTGGCTACAAATACGATTGGTCTAATTTGTCTCTCTTCTGAGTTTTGTTTTCCCCTACTGAAAACAAACTTTGTTGCAGTGGCGCAGGGGCATGCCGAAGCAAGGAGCTTTGCCAGCTAGAATGCAGTGACGTTTCAGGCCATGAAGGTTTCTTCTGGTGACTGATCGAGGTGCCAAAACTAGACGTGATCGATCTCACGTAATCAAAAGATCTACCGAAAATTTTACAAATGTGGTAGTATTCATAAGAAAATATATTGCCATAAGGCCATCTACACAACTCAGTAGATTTTTTGTAGCCTACAAAAATGGAAAATGTATAACTTCACCCATTGGCAAAAATACATTTGAACGACTCCCACGCAAAATTGCTGCTGGAACCTATACAGGGTGATTCAAAAGTACTTTGACAAACTTCAGGAGGTGATTCCTCACAATATTCTAATATGAATTTCCCAAATAAATATATGTCCGGAAACGCTTCGTTTCCAAGATACAGGGTGTTGAAGTTTTATTTGTATTTTGGTTTTTTTCAAATAACTCTTGAAATACTGAACTTAATTAAACGGAGGTTTTTGAGGTGTCGAATTCGAACCTGATGTTATTATTTCTCTTACTCGTAGGGGGCGCCACCTACACGTCTTTTTCTTTTTTGAAGATTCATAACTTTTTTGAGCGTACTTCTAGCACATTTTTCAGTAAAAAAATCGATTCCTCTATCATATCTACGTAAAAAAGCTACCCTTGTTAAAAGTTGCTGTAAGCAACCGTTTTCTAAATATTTGGACCTGAAAATTTCAAGTCAATTATTTGATAATCGATGTATGTTGAAGTTATTACCAATATTTTGCATTTTTCACAAGAATGTTTTGGAAAAGAATTTGACGTTTAAGTAAGTAGTTTTGGTAATTACATATTTTGTGACAGTTAAACGTTTTGTTGAAGTTTCCGTAAGTAGAAGTAGAAAACACTAATTTTGAAAAAATGGATTATTTAAACAATAATTCTCATTTAGCCGATATGCATTTCGTTTATGGCCTTTGCGGTTGGCAATGCGCGCGAATCAAGACGTATTTACCAGGAGCGATTTTCTAATCGAGTACTGCCTTCAGCTCCAACATTTGCTAGTCTCCACCGCCGTTTGGCAGAAACAGGTAGCTTTAAGAGGGCAGCTGATATTATTGGAAGACCACGAGCAGTCCGAACCCCAGAATTGGAAGAAGCTGTTTTGAACGCCTTCTAGGAGAATCCAGAAACAAGTACAAGAATAATTGCTGAAGCTGTCAATTCTACTCAGTCCACAGTTTGGAGGATTATCCACGATCAACAGTTTTATCCATACCATATTCAAAGGGTACAAGCTCTTTTGCCACGACACTTTCCCCAACGCATTACTATGTGTCAGTTGTTTTTGAGAAAATTAGCTGGAAATCCTCAATTTTTAAGATATGTACACTTCATGGACGAATCAAACTTCTCCCGAAATGCTATCACAAACTTTCATAACAACCATGTTTGGGCTCTCGAAAATCCGCATGCAGTTAGTGAAAGGCATTATCAGTATCAATTTTCTGTAAATGTATGGGCGGCAATAATTGATAATTACTTGATAGGTCCTTTCTTTCTTCCGCTCCGACTGAATGGCGCAACTTACAGACACTTTTTAGAAAATGAATTGCCGGGACTACTTCAGAATGTATCATTAGAAATTCGTATCCGCATGTGGTTTATGCATGATGGGGCTACGGCCCATTTTAGCGTTGTAGCCAGGGAATTCCTCAACACAGTCTATCCAAATCGATGGATCGGTAGGGGTGTAGAAGAACCTAACCAGCCGTGGGCACCAATGTCCCCAGATCTAAACCCGATAGATTTTTATTTTTGGGGACATTCGAAGTTTGAGCGGCTACGAGATTCAATGACTAGACGACTGACTGCCTGTATCTTCGCTGAAGGTGGACACTTTCAACAATTTATTTGAATATAATTCAGATTCGTTTATTTTAGTTTATTCTACATACTCAAAATTTCCTGAAATAAAATGTTGACATTTCTTGCAAATTTTATTACTATTAATTATTACTATTGAATTATTATTATTCAATTACTATTTAGCTTAAGGATGTCATAAAGGAAAGTACCCAACAGTAATGACCTCTTCAAGCGAGTAAAAAGTAATAGAATAGGTGGCGCCCCCTACAAAAAAACCAAAACTGCTTACTTAAACGTCAAATTAATGCAAATGCAAATGCAAAATAAAGGTAATAATTATTACATGCATAGATTATCAAATAATCCACTTGAAATTTTCAAGTACTAATATCTAGAAAACGGTTGCTTACAGCGACTTGTAACAAGGGTAGCTTTTTTACGTAGATATGATAGAGGAATCGATTTTTTTACTGAAAAATGTGCTAGAAGAACACTCAAAAAAGTTATGAATCTTCAAAAAAGAAAAAGACGTGTTGGTGGCGCCCCCTACGAGTACGAGCAATAATAACATCAGGTTTGAATTCGACACCTCAAAAACCTCTTATTACCAAGTTTTGTTTAATTAAGTTCAGTATTTCAAGAGTTATTTGAAAAAACCAAAATAAAAATAAAACTTCAACACCCTGTATCTTGGAAACGAAGCGTTTCCGGTCATATATTTATTTGGGCAATTCATATCAGAATATTGTGAGGAATCACCTCCTGAAGTTTGTCAAAGTACTTTTGAATCACCCTGTATATTGGGCATTGTTTCCACAGAACCTCCGCATCTGTACTTGCTTATTCGGGAGAAAGCCTGGATCATTCGAAGAGACATAGTGGGTGGAAAATTTGCAATGTTGCGGAAGGTTACATTAAAAATTGACTGACCCGGAACAAAATGTGGAAAACCAGAGCCTCTGAAGGGGTTTTCATTACTTCAACCCCAGAAGATTCAATGTCAGAAAATACTGCACCAATGGCCACACATGTCAATAACAGAATACGTCTATAACAAGAAATATGGCCTCCAACTGTCCGCCACGTTTCGGCCTAGCAAACTGTAGCGGAGTGAACATAAAAATGAACATAAACAATAATGAAAACTGAATCTATTCTTTAAGATATGTGTTATTTAACCAATTTCAGTAAAATAAAATGTGAAATATGGATATTGCCTTAAATCTGAAAGAATAAATGTACTTTTTGCGCTTCCAGGACTGAAGTGCCAACTTTAGTTGCATTTCAAATCCCTAGGGACATAAAGTAAAAATCAAACTTTACCACAGCTACACTATTAATAACTAGTACAAAAATTAGGAAATATTCCATTATAAATCTTTATTGATTGAATTAACAGTGTAAGTGACTAATAACATTATTACAATTGATGAAACTAAATGGGCGATTATTTGTCAACATTAATTGAAATGTCACTGAATTGAAAAATGTTGTTGACACTGTTGCTATAACCTTACCTACTGGGTAATTCAAGTTCCGTGTTATAACTTATCAAAATTATTAATTGTACCAATGTTGAAAGTTATAATACTGGGAAGTGCAGAAAATAGCGTATAAGCCTCAGGACTAAAGAGATATTTTATCCCTTACGTGATTATTGGCCCACGAGCTCTACGAGCCCTCAGGCAATAAACATCACGTGCGGGATTAAAACATTCACTTTAGTCCCTTGTTATATAATATACTATTTCAACTTTTAATTTACTTTTGATCCCTGAAGGATTACAAGTGCCACTTCAATCACTCAAATGAGTGAATAAAAGTACTCATTCATTACCCAAAGTGCATAAAATAATGTATTGTGGCAAATACAAAATCCATTATTACGAAGCGCCGTGGGAGAATTACGTAAAGTTCGAAGCTTTGGCAAAAAGATAAATTCTTGAAATTGATTGATTCCTATACCAAAGGAAAGGGAAGTTTTTTGGATTAGATAACTGAACGTCTAAAACACTTCTTTATTTTATTTATTTGCCCCTATCAAGTTGATATCAGTTTTCAATGTTCCTGTTCCATTTGCATTCATATTGTTACAATGAACTTCTTTTTGACTTTTACTCGCTCACTTTGCAAACGGTCGGGGAATAAAGATCAGTCAGCGTACGACCTTGTGTTTTAAGTGTCACATTGCTAGGGGCTATGAACAAAAAGATTAATCACCTGAATGTGGGGGCTGGTATTCTGTCTTGAATGATTATTGCTGAAACGTGTCCCGACTATGGTGAGATAGTCTATCAGTCGGGGACAGAGAAATTGTCTTTCGGCGTCCATGGACATGTCGCTGTTTATTGGGTCACCTACCCGTTATGTCTGCCGGAGTTCGGAAGAAGTAGCACATATCGGAAACGAGGCGTTAAGTAGATCTGAAACAATAAAGTTTGATGAAGTATTATATATCAAGAGATGTATAGATACTCCCTGAGGCCTACAGAATTACGAACGGTGGTATAAACATTCATTTATTTAGTTAAAGTAGGCTACCTAGAATCACTTGTCCATGACTCCGCTGCATAAAAGGGTTGTTTATTATCAATATATCACCATTAGTTGATGATTGTTCATCAAGCAATGTCCTACTTTTGTTGTTTTTATTGTTGTTATTTTCGTCAACACGCCTTTGTCTATTTACTTGTCTAAAGAAAATAGGAAGGATTATACACAGAGTGACCCATTTGAAAGCGAGCCACCTCTCTAAAACTGTTATTTATTATCCGATTCAGAAGTTTTTTTCCCAATAGATAGATCATCAATAGTTCTAGTGGAGTGCCGTAAATTCGAAATAAAAATATAAATTTCAAGGCCTACATCGATTTTTTTTTCAAGGTCAAAGATCCAAAAAACATACAAGCAATTTTTTTAAATAAAATTTGATGACGCTACTGGATTTGTGATGCTTTCAAAAGGTTGTGCCTAAAATTTCTAGATAAAATGATTTTAGCATAAGTAAAATATTCCAATCACTATCAAAATAATTCAAATAGTTGTATAATATAGTTAAAAATACTCCTTCGGAACATAACAACTTAATGTGCGATATAGTTATCTCTATTAGCACACTGCAGTTTGTTGTCAAATAATAGAAATGCACATCTTTACATCAAATAATATAATTACCAATATTAATAACACAAATGAACCACTACAAAAGAATGTATTGACATTACAGTGCCTACACATTAAATTTTGGACTGTTCCATCAAATCTCCATTCTATTCGATACATTTATCATATCGTTTTCTAATGTTAACCATTCAATACTTGATTTGGGGTGATATCTCTGCAGTTCCTCTTTGCTCGTTGGGCGAGTTTTGTATACTTCTTCCTTAACGGAGCCCCATAAAAAAATTGCGTTGGAAAACTCGTTATTCAAAAAATTCAAAAAATTTTGACCATTCAAATTGTTTTCAAAAAAAGGGGGCCAATTATTCTGGTATGTAATATCCTGCACCAAACATTTATTTATTGGGAGTACTGTCTTCTGCAATTTATTATCCAATGTAGATTTCCTTCCGTCCAGTACCATGAATTTTGATAATTAACTGTTCCATTGGTTGTGAATGTTACCTCGTCACTGAACAAATTTTTTTTCAGAAAATTCCTTTTATTTAGATATTCTCCTTGAGCCCATAAACTGTACTCCATCCTTTTTTCATTATTGCCTTCTTCTAAGGTGTGAAGAAACTTTGGTTTAAAGGGCTTCATATTATATATATATATATATATATATATATATATATATATATATATATATATGTATATATATATATAAGGATTGATTGAGCGAGGGGCAATATATGAAAATATAAGTAGAAAAGTTATTGGGTATGTTGCGATCTTAAGCTCTCATCAGAACGGTAAAATCAAGTGCGAAGATGTACAACACTTGGATGTAAAAATAGGATTGTCACGCTGGTAGCTATAGCTGCCTCCGTGGCGACGTTAGTTGTTGCCTTGTAAATACAAGGTCTTCTAACCGAAGCCACAAATGTGTGGTTGGCTTCCTGTTGTTGACTTCCTTTGTTTCTATTTTTACATCCAAGTGTTGTACATCTTCGCACTTGATTTTACCGTACTGATGAGAGCTTAAGCTCGAAACACGTGTCTACGGTTGCAGAACATTTTGAGGGTTATACCCAATAACTTTTCTATATATATATTTATAACAGGAAGTTATTCATGACATCTACAGTCACTAGTTGAAACTTAATTTGACACGAACCAAGGAATCCAAAAGTAGAGGTTTGTCCACAAATTGGCAGGCAGCCAACAATTCGTTGTTCTGACCAACCCAAGGTTCAATCAAGTTTCTAATACGTTATGAGGAACGCAAGCAGAATCTAAGTGAAAATAGAGTATATTTCGTTTTAATTCCGAGAGTTCTAACCTTTGACAGCTGTTTCGTGCTAACGCACTCATCAGAAAGGATTTATGGAGCTCTCGAAATCAAAACGAATCCACTTAAGAATTAATACAATACATATATCCATCTTTGTACAGTATTACTATTATTCAGAACATGTTTACTATCAGCTCCATACTGATTGAAAATTTTGTTTACTCGTCCAACTATAGCTCTGCTAATATTTCAACGCTGATGCATATTATTAAAAATTCTGCATACTTCCCTTTCGGATCTATCATTGTTACCACAAAGTTTTACTATTTAAATTTTCTCCTGCAGAGTCAAATTATCTGCCATACTTCTTTATTAGTGTAGGTACTTGAGGAGTTATAAACTTCACTATTAATACTGACAATTTTATGTCTTTTCGTCTTTTATTCTAATGACTTGTCGTATCTATAGCAACTAAAGTTTCAAAGCCTTCTAATAAAAATATTTTCGAAATGTAGCATCCTACATGTTTGAATGAAGCCAAGATAGATATTCGGAATAACTGTCAACCAGCAAAGAGAAACTGCGTGAAAGAATAAGACCTCAAACCAACGATCGAATTTTGATCGAATCTTATGATTAGTTAGCATTAGAAAATTGATTGGATTTTTGAACTTGAAAAAAATTCGAAGTAGGCCTTGAAAACTTTATTTCTATCTTGACTTCACAACACTCTAATAGAACTATTGATGCTCTATTTATTGAAAAAAAAACTTCTGAATCGGATGATAAATAACAGTTTTAGAGAGGTGGCCCGCTTTCAAATGGGTCACTCTGTATATGATCACATATCTTTGCAGATGAAAAATCTAATTCCTTTGCAATTGTTCACAGCATAAGGTTAAGGGCGCATCTTTTTCTTTTTCCTCCTCGTACCAAGAAGAAAATCCCAAACGTATTCCAAATTCTTATTCCTTAAGAGTATTTATGAATTTATGTTTATACAGGGCTATTCAAATTCGAGTCTGTGCATGGGGATTTCGATAACGGTAAGAGATGGAGGGTTGGTTAAATGGGGGCAAAGTAGCGTATTTCAGAGGTTAATTATATGGATGAAAAAAATCTGACCTAGCTTCTTCAGTTCTGGAGTTATAAAGGAAAAATCGAAAATTTCGAAATTCTTCTTTTGCCTATATCTTTTTATTTTACGAAGATTTTTTTTAAATTTTGCCACTTTGCCATAGCAACTTTTTGTAGCCTTTCCAAATATCTGAATAAAAATTATATACAGGGTATCGTATAAATTGGGCCACCCTCAACTTTTAATTTTCAAATACGGACCTGTATTTTTTATTGCATTTTTTTGAATGCCAAGAGTCATGTTTCATATTGACGTAGTATTTTCATCTGAATTACAGAGTGTTTTGGAAATATTGAACTATTACCAGTAAAATTTCAACATTTTTTTATTCCATAACAACTCTAATTGAATAATATCAGAGAATGAGAGGTGAGTCAGACAAATTTGTTCTTTAAAAATAATCAATTTCAGAATTTTCAGATTATCTAGTCTCACTACTTGTTCGGAATAACAATAAAATAAAATCAACAATTCCAAGAGACATTTTTCTTTACCATAATGTAGCACTAGTAGAATAATTATTCATCCCCTTGTCGATTGACCTCAGTAGGTACGAAGAAGATCTGTTGTATGTAACTGTTTCTGCTGAGAACTCACAAACATAATCTGTCACAAACATAACATTGTATTTGATCATATACATAGCTTTTCATATTTTATAACTAATCACACAAGAACTTGTTTAATTATTATCAAGAATTGAAATAACAGCCATTATAAGTAATCATAATCAAAATAAATGTTCAAATTGACGACCTTCTCGTTCCAGACATTTACGGAGTCGTTTTTTTAAGTTATTATTTGCTCTGAAAATATCTCTTCGCCGTAGTGATGCGAAAGCGTTCATGATTTTAATTCTTAAATCTTCTATATTTTCAATTTCGTTTTGATATATTCTATTTTTTAGTGTACCCCATAAAAAAAAGTCAAGTACACTGAGATCAGGGGATCTTGCAGGCCATCTTATAGGCCCATTATTTGCTATCCATCTGTCTTGAAATGTTTCTTGTAAAAATTGATTAATGTCTCTTGTGCAGTGTGGACGAGCTCCATCGTGTTGAAACCACAACCGATTTAAATTAGCAATGGGAATATCATCGAGATATTCACTGAAAGTTTGTCTGAGGAAGTCTAGATAACGTTCGCCATTGAGCGTCCCGGCATAGATGTACGGACCTAGAACTCGATCCTTCAAAATTCCAGCACATACATTTAGACCAAACCGCACTTGAGGTCTCACTTTTCTAAAATTATGTTCATTGGTTTGTGACCAAACATGCTCGTTGTTCCTGTTGAAAACACCACAATTTGTGAAACGAGTTTCATCCGACCAAATAATACTATTCAAAAAGTTTCTGTCATCGCCCAATTTTTGCAACATCCAATTACAAAAATTTTGCCGTCTTTCGGCGTCTCCTGGATACAATTTATGAACAATTTTAACTTTATAGCATTTGAATCTGTTTTTTCTTAAAGTACGCCATACTGCAGTTTGCGACATATTCAATTCCTCAGCAATTTGTACTGTTGATTTTGATTGATTTGTATTGATCTGAAATATGGAGATGAGCCTAATTAACATTTTTTCAGTATTACCTACTTACCGCTTGAAGTATGTTTTCCTGTAACTCAATAGGAGTTTTGTTTCCATATTTTCTCCTTGGTTTTGTGAAAGATCCATATTCGCGAAGGTTTCTGTCCAAAAGTCTGAAATATGTGGGATGCGGCTGATGTCTTTCAGGGTACAGATCTAAATAATTTTCAGCGGAAAGATGAATGTTTCTATTATTTCTGTAGAAAACGTTAACCATATCTCTTTTCTGCTCTGTGGGGAAACCCATTTTCAGTACTAACAGATTTTTCATCAAATACCAACGATAATTTCCAAGAAACTGTCAAAATATTGACAAGTGAGGTGAACTAAATATTTATTTTCCAAAGCATACTATGAGAACTCAAATGGTTTAATCATGATTGTTGTATATAGCAAGAGAATGCCCATGAATTTGCTGAAAAATATAGGTAGTTCGAAAAGTGAGTAACAATAAAATATTTCCAAATTGGTGTCTGAAGTATGAAGATTGCCATTCGAAGATTTTTTTCCAATGATTATATGCACATACACGTACTAGGAAGAATAAGTTTTCACATTTTCGCACATTGATCATGGGTTGCGTGAACTGAAATGTGGATGAATTCTTGAAGAAGACAATCTTCGTCGAATAATGTTGATTTTCTTCCAAATCCTATGCATTCTATACCTTATTCTATGATATATTTTTTTAATTAAAGCTGGAATTAAAAAAAAATTTGAAATTTTACTGGTAATAGTTCAATATTTCCAAAACACTCTGTAATTCAGATGAAAATACTACGTCAATATGAAACATGACTCTTGGCATTCAAAAAAATGCAATAAAAAATACAGGTCCGTATTTGAAAATTAAAAGTTGAGGGTGGCCCAATTTATACGATACCCTGTATATAATTTTTATTCAGATATTTGGAAAGGCTACAAAAAGTTGCTATGGCAAAGTGGCAAAATTTAAAAAAAATCTTCGTAAAATAAAAAGATATAGGCAAAAGAAGAATTTCGAAATTTTCGATTTTTCCTTTATAACTCCAGAACTGAAGAAGCTAGGTCAGATTTTTTTCATCCATATAATTAACCTCTGAAATACGCTACTTTGCCCCCATTTAACCAACCCTCTATCTCTTACCGTTATCGAAATCCCCATGCATAGACTCGAATTTGAATAGCCCTGTATATCTAGATACGCATTCAATTGGAATTTTTCAGTTTGTCTTATAGGAGTGTGAAATTATTTGAAAGGACTTTCCATCGATTTAAATTTTGCCATATTCCTTCTCACAGTAGATTGTTGCACATTTTGCCTTTCATTGAAAATGTTGGATAGGTTGTGTTTTCACCACACATCAATACAATTTAAATTTTTCCTGCATAAGTTAACATTTTTTTGATACGAAGTATGAATTAAAAGCCACTATGATAAACAGAAAACGATTTGACTGTTATTATCAATGCAAGGGCTTGTGGATCTTTTTTTATTGTTTCACGGCCAACTTAAGTTTTTGGTGCGTCATCGTAATGTACAGTGATAATTAATTTTTTGGAAATGCACTTAAATAATAAAGGACTATTTTACTTTTTTTATTACATAGCTTCATAACAAATTTTAATTAATGGGTTTTTCATTACATCGAGAAACTAGATAAACTTTCTGTAAAGTTAAATGAAAATTAATTTTCTACTTTACTGATGATACTGTGTACGAGTTTGTCTTAATTATATTGTTATACTTTTAGACACAGACTACCTTTTCTAAAATAAATATTTTATGGAGTTACCTTATATATGGTCAAAAACAAATAAACTTTGCATCACATTTGGCCAAATTTTTATAGCTCAATTTAGTCTTGCAGGAGAACACACATTCAGTATGGCTCTACTATTAAAAAAATGTGTCTGGAATAGGTGAAGCATTGTCAAAACTAAGAAGTAGGTTGCGTTTAGTCTAATTTTCCATTAGTGCACAAAAATTGATGAAAAATCAAAATCATCTTAGGCAGCTGAAATTTTGCATACGGGCTAAACATTGCATTCAGGAAAACTTTTCGTGACTACTACTTTTTGGTTTTTTTCATCTCGATCAAAGCAGAATATAATGCTTACTTTACTAGCCACACTGTATATAACAACTCTTATACAGTTGTAATTGACCGAGTTGAGAATTAAAAAAATATGTAAATTATCATGGAGTTCATAAATATTTAATACAGGGTATTTATTAAGTACTTGTTCAAACGTCAAAGGGTAATTTTTTTGACTAATTTTAAAATAAAAAGTTCGTATGAACATGTATCAGCAAATGTTTCGTTTTGGAGATACAGGGTGTTGAAATTTTATTTTTGATTATTTTGATAATTTTATTTATTTTGGCGAGATCTATAGGTTACTCAGTTTTTGTAAAGTTTTGAGCAAATTCATCTGTCGCCAAAGTGACCCCATAACATGCGTCGATGAAAAAATTCGCAAATTTCTCAAAAACGCTTGTCCCTAGCGTTGTTGAACAAGTTTTATTTTTTGTTTAGAAAAGGTGTTTGACGGGTAGTTATGGGTGAAATCGTGCACGGCAAAATACTCTTAGGTATAGATCTTGTTTAGCTGGATCCACAGAGTACATTAATAGAAAAATCAAGGATTTTATCTCCATTTAGCTTGTCGAGGATTTTTCAATTTTCTAGATTTTACGTTTTTTTTCAAAGGACTTGAGGGGTAGTTTAAGTGTGAAATCGTGCACGGCAAAATAATCTCTGATATAGGTCTCTTCCACTAGTATCCAAAGAGTCTATTTATAGAAAAAAATATTCATTCTAACAGCATTAAGGTTGTTGAGAATTTTTCCAAGTTCGGGATTTTACGATTTTTCGGACTTGTTTGAGGGGTAGTTTAAGGATGAAATCGTGCCCGGCAAAATACTCTCAGGTATAGATCTTGTTCAGCTGGATCCACAGAGTACATTAATACGTAAGTTACGAAGCGCCCTCTAAGTGCTACATAAAAATTGATACTAAATTTTGATTTTTCTTCTCAAAAAAAACCCTTTCAACTAATTTTGTGCAAAAAATTTATTTTATCTTGAAGTTAGTCAAATATTTCCCCTTTGAAGTTTGAACAAGTACTTAATAAACACCCTGTATGGTTCTAATTTATCCATTTTCTACTTTTAGGATTTCTCAAGTATAGAAAACTCATGTATGGCTCCCTTCCACTACAAGTTTAAACTTTTCAGATTTTCTTAAATATACACATCAAAAGTTACTTCCTTCGACTTTTAGTGTAGTGCTACTTCTATCATTTCTTGTTATCTGTTAATTCAATGCTATTTTTCCTGCCTTATTTAAAGAATAGAGTCAACACTTCTCGCCCATTACCTGTAGTGTTTATAATATTCCATAACTGTTATGAAAGAAGTGAAGATTCAATACACCACAGTCACAATCAATCATCAACAAATTCGCAAGAGGTAATCACTTTGTTTTCATTCTCTTCTCAAATATCGTTGAAAGCTATGCCCACAACCACTCTCACTCTCTTCTAGTTTTCATATCTTAGTAGAATTCACGAAACTTTCATTATATAAATTCATTACACTGACATACGTACTCAAAATGCTAACTAAACGAAAGGTATGAATATATCGAACACACCGGGAAATAGCACTGATAAAGGATCCCTTATCACACCAGTATGTGGGTTACAATGAATAACATAAAATAGTCTATTTTTGGCACACTTCCAAAGGAATGTCTTCAAAACTGGACGGGAAACAAAAACTAGTTTTACAGAGTGTTGGGCAAATAACTTCAACAGATGAATTCGTAATAAAGATTGATATTTCAGACCATCTCCAGTATTCTTTAATACTGGAACTACTAGTGTATCCCAGCAACAGCATCGATACTTTCAAGAATGCGACAGGCTGAAGAAGTATTTGGCAACTTCAAGCGGAGTCTTGAGTCAATCATGAATTTTCATAATACTGCCAACTCAGAAAATATCTCAAGAGTTATGCTTGGAAAAAAACAACACATGTTTTCATCTCCAAACTGATAAAAATAGAATTTTCAGCAAGTTTTCATACTTCGAGTTTTGATATAGCCTCCGAAACGTCAACGTTTTCGAAAAAGAGAAGTATTTTTAGTCAATTTAATTTTTTTTTTTCGTCTTATAGGCAAATTCTGTATACGATACGTTACTGACGAAATTAAATAATAGTTTTCAAAACAACAGTCTTCTAAACGCAGTAACTGATCGGGGCAAATTTGATCATTGCCCCTCTGCACTGGTACAGATTTCTTTGATTCAACATTTTTCATTTTCAGACTGTGCAAGGTTGAAATTCCCAAAAAGGTATATCAAGAAACGTATATCCTCCACAAAAACCAACTTTCATTCAATAAGTGACACTGAAAACTTCGGCCGCAAAAGCCTCAACCATTTCGTCAAGTAACTGTTTATTCTTCGAAGACACAAAAAGACAAAATGTCAAATCGGTGATTTGATTTCAATTAGGAGAAGACCCCAAAACTTATTTATTCGAAGTTTCTGGAAGCGATTTGAGTTCGATAATGAACAAACTCGATAAGAATACCAAAGCCATAAAAATTCAGATAGAATGAAACATGAACTTCAAGAAAATCCGAAAAGTTTGGAGGAAGAACTTCAAGAAAATTCGAGGTGATTGAGAGAAGATCTGCTGGAAATTCCAAATATCCTGTAGGATGAAGATACTGGTGAAGAAAAAGGGAAAATCGACACGCATTTGCATAAACTATCGTCAACTGAACAACGTCACGAAGCAGGATAGTTACCCTTTCCTGAGAATAGACGACACCGGTTCTAGGATTTTCTCGACTCAGAAGATCGAGACAATACAGCTTTCTCCGTCGACTCAGGATTGTGGCTTTTTTAAATGACCAATCAGACAACATTTTTCAAAATGTTTTTTTATTATACCATGGCATACGACCTAAAGTCACGAACTGACACACTGCATATGATCATATTTTTATTGGTTTTTATATATATATTTTTTTTTAATGGGTGTCCCTATTCGCCCCCGTAGTGGGGTCAATAGGGACACGTCTTTATTTCTCATATACGTCCCTATTCAATATAATATGAGGCGAATTGGGACTTTGTATTTATTTAAAAAAGTTTTTAGGAGATTATGACATCATTTTTAGGAAAAAAACTTTATTTCAAAATGTATAAAAGTATCTCTTAAAGCTAAATTATTTCTTAAAGGTGTGCCTTCCTCTTCGAATATCTGGGGGAGGTAATACATCCACAACTTGCTCCCTGTCAAATTCACATTCATCTGGAACATCCGGAAATACATATATGGATGCCATTTTAGTTGTTTGTCTTAGGAAAGTCCCAAGAAATTTGTTTGCTGCAATCTCTGTAGCAATATGCCATACAATATTTTGTCAACTTCTCTGTCATATTTGAATTTTACGCTAACCCAGTCACCTATTTTCAGCTTCCCAATTTTTTTTCTGTTGTCTTCTGAATTGATTATTATTTTATTTCCTTCTTGTCCACCTACTACATCTTCAATTAGTTCGCCCTCATTTTCACCGGAATTTTCTCCTTCCAGATCACTCTGATGAGCATCATCTCTAATTTCGTCAGCGTTATCACTCTAATGACCATCATCACTACTTTCGTCAGTGTTAGTTTTGAAGTCGTCAGGACCAATGCTTCGACCTGGTGGAACAAGAAGTCTTTTTTTTCTAGTTTTTTTGGATTCTTCATTTCCATAGCGCATTTCTTGCAAAAATGTAGTGAGACTGTCATTTAGCGGAATATCCGGATTTTCTCTTGGTTCAAAAGTCTTTCAAGAACCCTGTGTCTGTTTAAAGGACACAAGCCTGACTTCTTAAAACCTGATAATATGGCGTTTTTGTGACCATCCTCTTTCTTCATTCTAATTAAAGTTTGATTTAGGAGTCCAGGAAATAATTTTTTATCAAACGGCTGATTGGTATTCTTTGCTTTGACCTTAGTTTGTTCTAAAACCGCTCTCCAATGGCTTGAGGGACCTAAAAACAGCAACGTCTAACGGCTGGGTTAAGTGGCTTGAGTTTGCTGGCAAAAAAGAAAATGAGATATTATTCTCCACGCAAGTCTGAACTACAACCGGGGACAAATGTGAACTCAAGTCGTCCCCAATGAGGACTTTTCTCCCTTCAAAACGTCGGACATATGGCAAAACAATTTTTTGAAGCCAGTCAAGGAAGCAGTGTCCATCAATCCATCCTGATTTGCTTCTGTTATATTTTATCCCTTGGCCCTTGGCCTTGTATATAACATAAGGTGGATGGAGTCACCCGATGCAGTGGCAGCGAACATTACTGTGACCCCGGCTTTGGTCTGGTTCATGATCCGTTCGGGATATTTGCATCTGTTTTTGAAAATTAGCTTACGCCGCCCAGGATCATCCGATAGAGCAGACTCGTCGTAATTTATTATGAGATTAGGCGGTACATTTTCCGAAGTGGCACCAAGTTCTTCAAAGAAGGCGTTGATGTTTTCAGGACAGCTGCCCTACTTCTCTTAATATTTTGGTATATTCGTTGTGAAAGCTGATTTCGATGCCTGTTGATAAAGCTAAGTGCCCAATCGGTCCCCAGCAGATTGTCCTTGAACTTTGGTACGACTTTCCCCTCTTGCTCTAAATGATATTTTACAAAACAACGAATATCAAAAACGCTGTTTTATTTCTAAAGCTGTGGGTAATGCTGTTTGTCCACCTTTCTTTCCAATTTCCAGGTTGGGTTTAGAACAATATCGATGCAGAGCGGATTTAGAAATTTTCCATTTCGCCGCTGCTGTTCTCAATGCCATCCCCCTTTGTACATCCAGAACTGCATTCCGAAAGCACTCTGGATCATCAGAAGCATGTGTTCCAGCTTTGGGGTCCTTTTTGTATGTTCTGACCATTTTTGAACACCACCTGAATAGAAAAAACATTTTATTTACCTATTCAATATGGTAGATGTAGGTATTATCAAATACCTAACACTATAAATATTGGCACCAAACGATTCAAATGTATTCTTTGCTATGTCCCCATTCACCCTAATTTAGCCATGTGTTAGGTCTTGCTTTACAAAAAAAAATCTTAACAATTCAATGAAAGCCTTAATCTCAAAGTCTAATATGACAAATTACTTACCAAATACAAATTCATCAACAGTTAGATTCAGCGAACTGATAATAACAACCACGTGTTTCGTTCCGTCAACAGTTTGGAGGTTATGATATTTTTGAAGAAAATGACAATTGACAGGCAGTGTTGCCAAATGCCGTCTAATTTTTTTTTTGGCGCCTTCATGTGAAAAAACTGACAAATGACGAATGGCCCTTCTTTTGCCACAAACCCAATTTCAATATCTTTATTTTTATTGTATTTATATATATTTATACAATCATTGATTTTTTTTTGTCCCTATTCACCTCCATGTCCCTATTCACCCCAGTTTACGGTAACTGATCTACGTTAGCATGTTAACTGGAGATAACAATAAAATGGATTAGCCAGTAGCAGGTAATTTCATAATTGTTTTTTTAGTAACTGTGTTTTTATAATTCATTCTATTTATTTCCATTTATAAAAATATAGTTAACTTTCAAGTCTATCCAAGTCATTGATAATAATTTTATTTGCACAAAAACACAATGAATGGATACAGTGATAGTCTATGTCAGTGTTATTATCTATTTGATTGTTTATTGTGATGCCAAGATATTTGATAGTATTTCGATTTTTTTCTAATCGTTTTGTATTTCAAGTACTTGTAGTTTAGGAAAGAACCCCGCACAAACCTTATGGAAACTGACCCTCTGTCGAATTGGCTGTAACTTTGAGAAAACGAAGTTCTCGGCATCCCGAACAAAAGTCTCCACAGGCACAAAAAGATCCTATGAGTAGTTTCGGAGGTATGGGACCTACAAGTCTAAGACTTTTAATGATGTTGCACCTGTAAGTAGACTTAGCTGGGAGTCAAAATAACCGTGAACTTGAGCTAAGGCTGTTGAAAAATAGTATTTTTGAATCCTACCGTTTAAAAGCAAGTGATGGAAATGTCGGAAAATCGGGGAAAACCTGAAAAAAACGTGGAAAACTCGCTTAAAATCTACATTTTTCGCTGTCGAGGTGTAAACAGTCTAGATTTTTTCAAAAAAATATTTTATTTTCAGAACTTCAAACCTCTCGCTTAATAATAGAGTGTGGGAGAATCGGAATATCCAAGAAAATAAAGAAAAGCTTGGAAAACGTATTTATTCAAGAGGAAGAAAATGCCTGTACACACGTTGTGCCAGACAGACATCTGAAAATGTACGAAGCCCTTGATAACTCCAAACCTGCATTATGTATTTTTCTAGACCTTGCCAAGGCATTTGACACCGTAGACCAGACCATCCACAATTATTGGGAGCCTTGCAAAATACGGGTTGGGTTACAGAGGACGTGTTCACGAGCTTTTCGAAAGTTATCTCTCAAACCGCCAACAAATTGTAAAAATAATATTAATAATAGTAAAGGAGTTGAACTTGAAGTACCACAAGGTGCTGTATTAGGTCCACAATCCACGGCATTTCCACTTTCAAGCTACAATGCATGGATTACCTGAATTCGATACACTTCCTTCTAAAAGTAAAATTATTGAAATTTAGGTGTCACAATAGATCGCCACCTAAGATGGAATATTCACAATGAGCAAGTCAGTAATTCGTTTCGGATATACAAATTTGAAAGCCTCATAATTAGATTACCGCAACTGAAAATAGACTTTAGGAAAAGTTATAGTATATTGGGTTAGAGAGGACTCGCCGCAACATATCTGGAAAGGAAAGGACAAAAATATTTTCTGATTTTTTTTTAATGGACCGTAACTTTACAACGGATGCTCTTTATGAAGAAAGTAGAATATTGGATCCATGACAGATACATTTTTATAAAATAGCACTGTACTGTCAAGTACAGATGCAGGTTGCTAACCCGAGACAATACGTTTGATAACTGTATTTGAATTTTTTTGTTTATTTTGTTTATACTTGGGTCTTATCAACTCCGCCTAGCTCCTTCTTATATTCAGGATTCTTTATTGAGAAATGTCATTGAAATTGAAGAAGAAGGTGATCAGATATTGGAAATTGATTTGAATATGAATGAGCCTGGTGTAGTCAGACTTCGAGTTTATTCTCGATTCACGAATGCAACGCGCTACCAAACGTGGATTGCTTTTAATGAATGAAGAAAATAACCAGGAAGAAAGATTGGATGAAAACGATTCTATCCTAGGTCATTATTGTACTTGTACAGCTGGAGCAAGAACCTTAGGTACTTGTGCTCATGTTGCGTCCTTACTCTGGTATTTAGGATATGCACGTCATCAAGCACAAGTACAATATCCATCCACGTTACTTTTGCATAACATTTTAAACGCTCAAAATGATAATAATCCTGAGTAATGCAAGATGCAAGCTGTACACGAGTCCGGCACAACGTGCGTAAAGACATTTTTTTCCTCTCGTGTAAAAAAAATTAAATGAGTTTTCCAAGCTTCTCAGTATTTTCATTGATTTTCTGATTTTCCCACACTTTGGTATTAAGCAAGAGCCGTAAAGTTCTGAAAAAGAATACTTTTTTAAAAAAAAAACTAGACTGTTTACATCTCGACAGCGAAAAATGTAGATTTTAAGCAAGTTTTCCACGATTTTTCAGGTTTTCCCCGATTTTTTGACATTTCCATCACTTTCTTTTAAACGGTAGGATTCAAAAATACTATTTTTCAACAGCCTTAGCTCAAGTTGACGTTTATTTTGACTCCCAGCTAAGTCTACTTACAGGTGCAACATCATTAGAAGTCTTGGACTTGTAGGTACCATACCTCCGAAACTACTAATAGGATCTTATTGTGCCCTTGGGGACTTTTATTCGGGATGCCGAGAACTTCGTTTTCCCAAAGTTACAGCCAATTCGACAGAGGGCCAGATTTTAAGCAAGTTTTCCACGATTTTTCAGGTTTTCCCCGATTTTCCGACATTTCCATCACTTTCTTTTAAACGGTAGGATTCAAAAATACTATTTTTCAACAGCCTTAGCTCAAGTTGACGTTTATTTTGACTCCCAGCTAAGTCTACTTACAGATGCAACATCATTAGAAGTCTTGGACTTGTAGGTACCGTACCTCCGAAACTACTCATAGGATCTTATTGTGCCCTTGGGGACTTTTGTTCGGGAAGCCGAGAACTTCGTTTTCCCAAAGTTACAGCCAATTCGACAGAGGGCCAGATAAGGTGTGTGCGGGGTTCTTTGTCTTGTAGTAGGTGAAAAGTAGGAAGAACGTTTTGCTACTTTCACCGTGAGCGTACTATGATTAAACCAATTCAATATGTTAACTAAATCTACTTCTGCTTTATTTTTCAGGCTTTCCCAGGACTCGTCTGAGTATCGTATAACTGTGTCATCTGCGAAGCTGACTATTTTGCCGGAACTAAGCGTTGTCAGTAAGTTATTTATGTACAGGGAGAAAAGTAATGGCCCCAGAACCGTACTCGGTGGGACACCATATTGGATTGTTTTTCGTCTCTTATCTCAGTATTGATTCGGACAATCTCTACTCTATCATTCAGATACTCTTAAAAGGGAGAGTGGACCTTCACTCGTTGTGCATGACAGAATAGTGTCAAAGGCCTTGGTTAAGTCTAGGTATTTCTTGTCTTCAATATAGGCCATGCTGTAGATGAAAAAGAGCTCTTTCCAGACAAAATTGAAGACCTACAAAATGGTTCCTTATACGACCAGATCATTGTTGCATTTTTTTACTGTAAAAATCCGGGAAATCTTCGAAAAAAGGACAATTTTTCAAAAATTCATCATTTTTATAATTCTGCAGCTGGACAAACAATATTGCGGAAACTGATAGATAATTGACATGTGGTTCAACTGTGCGCAAGATGTCTTCTGTCCGATGTATAGTTTTTGCATAATCGCGTTATAAACAATTCAAGGACAAATCTTCCTAAATGCGCCGATTTAAAGGAAATCATCTCATTCTAATTCTGTAAACGGGATTTGGAGGTAGAGATCAAAATCTTCAATTTGTATATTTTAGATTTTCACCTGAGAGGTGGAAAATGTGTTGAAAATGTCACCCGAAGTCGTCCGAACTCAACACGAGTTAACTTCAGTGCGACTTCGGGTGACTTCGGACGCATTTTGAAAACTGGGGTTTTCATTAACGAACTATGTTATAAAAATTAGTGTAGACCATTTGCGTCTTTTATTTTGTGGAGAAAAAACCTCTATAGCTTGGTCTATCAGTATTGATTGAGATAATATGTATTCTATCATTCAGATATTCTTTCAAAAGAGAGAGTGAACCTCTATCAGATAGTGTCAAAGGTCTAGATAGTGTGTAGGTATATTAAATTCTTGTCTTCAATAGGCTCGTTGGGATAGAAGTGATTCATTACTATTATATTCGTCTGAATATATCGTCATAATGCGACATTGGAGAAAATGCAGCCAGAATTTGTATTACAATATTTCTCCCTGATAATTATGCCCACTCGCAAAATCCTGTTCTACCCTCAGTTGGGAACATTTCCATTGGCTACGTGACTAATAAGGAACTTTGCGAAAAACCTTCAGGCTGTTAAAACGAGAGACGTTCGAAACAAGAGTAACGAGAGTAATCACGTTACCACATCGTCTACAACCTTCAAACAAAAGTTGGATAACTATCAAATGTTGAGATGTATACGCTTCTTGGATGGACCGCAAACAATTCAGTCCAAAACTCTCATCCAGCCACAGGGTGCTGCTCATTGCGATCTGTTTATAAATGGAGACGGTTTCAGAACTAGCCAGGTTCTGATGTTTGCAGATGATCTCAAACTGTATAAAATAATTGATCCTTCTGATGACCAAGATAACTCATATTACGATCTATAATAGTTTTTCTGGACTTTCTTTTTGGACTCTTTTTTTACTCTTTTTTTAACTCCATTTTACCATTTTCATTTCTCCTTTTTGGACTCTCTTTTGTTTTTTTGCCCTTTTTTAAGGATTTTTTTGGACTCTTTTTTTTAAACTTTTTTTTTACTTTTTTCACTCTTTTTTTTATTATAGACCATTTGTCCCAGTAGTGCTATTCTAATAAACTATTTCTTAAGAGCAAACGCACTACCTTGATAAAACGGGAATCCGTTTTTTTGCTGTGTTGCCAATGTTCATCGAGTTCATTATCTTCACCCCCATTCTTGATAAGTATGCCAACAAACCTTAGCTGGAAGGGATGAGGAAAAAATTCGACTTTTCGGTGATGGTGGCTCTTAATATATTTATTGTGGATGGGAAAAAGATTACAGGTCAAACAATTACGAAAATCAGTTTAATACAAATTTCGATGTTAGTTGATGTAGTCCACAATATGATCTAACTAGTAAAGTCAAAATACAGTGAGCACATAAATTGTAAATTTGTTGTTGTTTAAATGCTGGAGTAAACTCGCTAAAATCTTCAAAGGGCAGGAAGAGAAAAATCGCTCGGACACATCAATGGTTACAATATCTCAATAAAAGAAGATGCTAATAAGGCCGAGAACTTCAACATATATTTTATTGATAGCATTAAAGAAATAAAATCTTCTATTACTCCCACAGAAACATGGACAGCTATAGAGCTTCCTCAAATAGAAAGTAAGATGTCACATTTTGAAAAACTAACTCTCAAAAACCTGAAAAATTTAGTAAGTGAAATAGAGGATAAATGTAACTCTGATATAATCAATGGTAGGGTATTGAAAAGTATATTTCAAGTAATTGGTCATGTCATTTTGAATTTCATCAATACTTCACTAGAAACTGGTAAATTTCCAGAACAACTTAAAACTAGTACAGTTGTACCAATACCAAAAATTAGTAACACTGCAGAAGCTACAAACTTTAGACCAGTCAATACGTTACCCATTATGGAAAAACTAATCGAAATGGCAGTGTACACTCAAATCAATGAATATATAAATATTAATCATCTAGTAATGGACTATCAGTCAGGATTTAGAGCAAACCACTCTTGTGAAACAGCCTTACAAGCAACAATTTCAAAATGGAAAGTATTAATGGACGAAGATAAGTATATTATAATTGCTTTTTTAGACTTCAAGAGGGCATTTGAAACCATAGATATTGCAATATTAATAAAGAAACTGAATTATTATGGCTTAGAGGGTCATGTTCTTAAATGGTTTACAGACTATCTTACTAATCGCTTTCAAGCCACAAAAGTAAATAATGTGATATCACAAAGAAAAGCAGTAATCTCTGGAGTACCGCAGGGGAGTGTATTGGGACCACTGTTATTTATTCTCTACTTGAATGATATTAGGTATGTTAAGGAGTGCGAGTTTATAAGTCTCTTTGCAGTTGATACTATAATAGTTGCAAGTGATAAGAACCTAAATGCGGCAATCGAAAAGATCAATAACTCATTGAACAACATAGCAGAATATTTGAATATTAATAAACTATAGCTAAATGTTCAGAAAACTAAGGCAATGATAATTACATCTAAATATAAACATAGTCAAATTGACATAGACCAGATTAATATTAAAATATATAATGAGAAAATTGAAGTCGTGACAGAGATGAAATACCTGGGATTCATGGTTGACAATACATTGTCACTGAATAATCACTTTAGTTATGTAACAAAAAAAATCAGGAAAAAACTTTTTTTCTTGTCTAGAGTCACATCCAATTTAACAGTTCAATCCTCAATAACAATCTATAGAACAATTATTCAACCGCATTATGAATACTGTGCGAGTTTGCTATACTTAATGAGTAATAATAATATTGCTACCCTTCAAAAACTTCAGAATAGAGGAATGCGTATTGTCCTAAGATGTAACAGGTATACACCCATTCGTCTAATGCTGGAGGTATTGAATTGGTTATCAGTAAAGGACAGACTGTTCTATTTTTCAATGTTATTTATTTTCAAAATATTGCATAATTTATTTCCCTCCTACTTTGGTGAATATATAACATTTTGCCATCAAATACACAACTATGCTACTAGAAATAATAGAGATTTTTATGTTACTAGAACTAATTATACTAAAACTATAAATTCTTTATTTCACAAAGGACTTTTGGAATATAACAAGCTTCCAAACAATATAAAAGAATGTTCAACACCAAATCATTTCAAATCAATGCTACTTGCATATATTAGAAATAATGGTAATTAAACATAAATAAGGAAACAACTATTAAAGTTATTTTTTTAATATATAATTAATATAGGTAGGAGAAAAAGATGACATTAGGGAAGGATGTGTGAGTGTGTGTATTAGCATTAGGTTAGGTAGGTGAATATAGGTATATATATATATATATGTGTATATGTGTATATATGTGTATATATATATATATATATATATATCGTCCCCCTTATCACGTAGGGGCGTAAGTGACAAAAAAGTGCAAAATTGAGTTACGCCGTATTTAGGCTTTCTTGCAATGTACTTTTTATCTCACGAAGTGGCGTAACTGTATCTCTAATAATGCCGTCACAAATAGAACTTATGTTCATAGCGTATCTATAGGGTGATTGAATTGTCATCAATTTTCGTTTTTCCTCTCTCCTGTGAAATATTCAGAAATCAGATACGCCCCTACGTGATAAGGGGGACGATATGTGTATATATATATATATATATATATATATTGTGTATTTTATTGTATCTTGTATTGTATGTATACACAAGTATTATATGTAACATATTTGTATATTAGGATTTCCTATTTAAAATAAAGATTTTCATTTTTTTCATTTTTCAATTTCATTTTCTAAACGTGCACTTTTTGACATATAATTTTTTCGGATGACGTCATAGTTTTGTTAGTTATGTAGTCATCGATATTTTTTTAAATTGCAAATTGCAGGAATTGTCGAATCAGAATCACTAATATGGAAATACCACGAACTGAAAGCAGTGTTTTCAGAAAGTCTTGTAATTGGTTTGTATTGAGAAAATTATGACATTTGATTTGTACAGGGTGTTTCTTAAGTGCGTTTAGAAAATTCTGGAGCATGTTGCTGGCGTAAAAATAAGAAGGAAAGTTCCTACAAACATTATGTCCGCGAGTTATTCCTTTCTGAGATACAGAGTGTCAAAGTGGAATGTTTATATTTGTTTTTGTGAATGAATATGAAAATACATGGTGGTTCTTCGGGTTGTAAGGCTGACGCATGTTTAGAGAAGATCTCGACGTTTCGCCAACACGAGTGGTTAGCATTTTCAAGAGATATTTTCAAAGTTTCTGGTTTTTTAAGTCGCTGTCAAAAGCACCACCATGTAAATGACGATGGCCGCGAAAGCCTTTCACAATTTAAATATGAAAATAATTGTGATTTTCCGGTAAAGTTTGGTATATGGGAGTATTTTCCAATGACAATATTGAATTTGATGTTAGTTTGTCTCTTTCGTGAAAGTGACGCTACCTACATGTCATTTCAATCATTTGCAATGTCATAACTTTTTTGGACGTACCTGTATCACGTTTTCTAATAGAAAAAACGATTTTTTGAACATTATTGTGTAAAAAAGATATTCTAGCTAGAAGTCGCTGCGAGCAACTGTTTTCGAGTTATTACAACAAGGTGTTTAAATTCAATATCAATTTAATCAGTTGAGACAATAATTTTTCGTTCATTCCATTGTGAAATGCCTATCGGGCATTATTACAATTTAATATTACTAATAATAACAATAATTAAGACCAATAATACTAAAAACAGTTAGTTGGGGGTACTAATTACAGTAATTGTTCAAAATGGCCACCTTGCACGATTATGCATGCGTCGGCTCAAGTACTTACGTAGGTACACGTTCCAATATACTTGGTTTATTTCGGATAGCGGCACATCCATTAATGATTCGTTGACAAAGTTGTTCTTCGGTTTCTATTGGCACTGTTTAAACAAGAGCCCATCAAGTGACCCCACAAAAAAATCAATTGGAATTAAATCCGGGGACCTCGGAGGCCACAATTGATTTGAAACTTCGGAGCCTCGACCATTCCATCTGTTTCTAAGTCGCTGATTCAAAAATTCACAAATTCACGAACTATTATACAAACCAATATTAAATTTGATATTGTCATTGAAAAATACTGCCAGGTATCAAACTTAATTCAAATATCACAATTATTTCGATATTTATTCATAAAAACAAAAATGAGAATCCAACTTTGACATTCATCTTTATCCAGCGCCAAATTGAGACAGCCGAGCTACCGAGCAAATCTCGGGAGGCCGCAGGGTGCGAGGCCGGTTTGGGCCGAAGGTCCAACTCTTACTGAGCGTGGATGAAATTAAAAAAATACTGTGGACTTTTAGTATTATTATAGTTATTACCACGAATTTAAAAGAAACGGCAACGCCGCAACGCTATTCGCATAAATTGAGGCTGAAGACCGGAGATTCGCGATTCGGGGAGCCACCCAGCCAACCTCCAAAGAGTCACTTTTTTAGTGGTTGGATATTGGCGATATTGGATCAACTATTATATGTGTGCTGTTTCTGGTATCGCTCCACAAGCTCCATTCTCAACCGACAAACGTTTAACTAAACATCAACGGTTAAAAAAAGGAAATGCTCTGAAAGTTCCTGAAAAGAAGCAAACATTGTTTGAAGAAGGGGCGAGAAAATGTGAAAATGTGTTGAACATGTTCAGTCAGGTAAATATATATCCATCTACTGAATTATTTTTATTATGTCAAACGGCTGCGGAGATATGGCCAAAAAACTCCCTCGTATGTCTAATGAGTATGACTGCGAGACTCCACACGATTCAGAAGGTTAAAAGTCTCTGTCGCACTCATTGGGTATATGGAGAAGTTTTTTGGCCATATCTCCGCAGCCGTTTGACATAATCCCATCAAACTTGGTATCACTGGATTTGTAATGACGATCCCTAACCGATTATGGATTAAATATACTGGGTGTCCCATTTAAAAATATCACCAAAGTCGCTTTTCCTCAAATGCGGATAACCCTATAGATTTTGGGTGAGGTTAAAAAATTGGCCCATCGGAAAAGATAATCGACCTGTCCGAGGATTTTTCCGATATATCTTTATATTCAGAAATAATGAATTTGTTCCATAATTTAGCGTCGCACTGTATATAAGCAAATTCTTTAAAATAAATATTTTCAAAAATCAATTGGTGCATGATTTCATTACCAGACATAAAAGTATCTCGAATAAATTCGTATCGGAAAAATAATATTAGATTCTCGTGTGATGTTCCATAAGGACGGAGGCCGCTTCATCGATGGGGCTCAGTAAGAGAAAAATCCCCAATCCGGCGCTGTCTGTATCTCAGAAACGAATAATTTGCTGACATATGTTTATGGAAACTTTCTCTCTATTTTGACGTCAGTAACATGCTCCTGAAGTTTCTACACGTACTTAAGAAATACCTTGTATAATGTGAAGGAAATTGTAAATAATAATATCCCTACAAAATGCAGAATTCTCTAAAAATACTTTCACCTTGCTGTCACGAAAACTGTGTTGCTCAGAAACACCACGAGAGCTTGCTCGAGGGGTGTTTTAAAAAGCAACATAGTTTGAGTGACAGGCAAGGTGACAGTATTTTGAAAATTCTTCATTTTGGAGGGATATTCGATCAGACAATTTTAAGAATGAAAAGACGAATTTAAAATTTATCCGTTTTGCCAAAACTGTTAATTTTGCGTATTTTGCGTCTTTCAGGCGTCAATATGTATTCTGTATTTCCCGTGATTGTTGAAACGATGGAAATGTAGAAATCAGGAATTTTCGTAACACCAAAATACCACGAGCTGGAAGTAGCGTTTTCAGGAAGTATTTTTGTCATTGGTTTAGATTGATAAAATTATGATATTTGGTTGGTTTATATATAATATGAGGGGAAACTGTCAAGTTTGTATTAAAAAAACCGAAGTAATGGAAAAAATCATGTATACCTACAGCTTCAATGCCTAATTTTATTCTTGTTGTATAAAAAACAATATTCACTCTAATGCCAAAGGACATGGCACTGGATACATGTATTCCTGGGGCTCAATAGATTTATTTAATTTTTGAGTATCATTCTAAAGGTCAATAGAAGCAATTTTCTTCATTAGACTTTTTTTCTGGCCCTACAGGGTGAGCTAAAAAATTGGGTTGAATGTTTAATGTCAGTTGTGGAAAATACTGTCTGTGAGTTGATTTTTCTTGATTTTTGGAACTACCCATTTTTCTATCGCTGCTGGCGTGCAGTGTATATTTCTAGTGTATTCTGAAAATTTTATGGTTCTACGTCAAAAATTAAGGAAGATACGAGGGTGTTTCCTTGAGAAGTGAGACACACTGTATATGGGTGCAAACATGTAAAAAATAAAAATGCTAACACGAGCAACCTCGGGAGAACTTTTGAATTCGAAAAATCACAATTAATTCTCTTAGGCGAGAAGGTAATAAACAGTTTTTAGAAAAATCGCCTATTCTGCCTCATCCTGTAAGTATGCACACCATTCAAAATGAATTGATATTTTCCACAGCATATTATACCCAAAAATCAAGAAAAATCAATTTACAGACAGTATTTTCCACAATTGACATTAGACAATCCAATTTTTTAGCTAACCCTTTAGGGCCAGAAAAAAAGTCTAATGAAAAAAGTTGATTCTCTTGACCTATTGAATGATATATCTAAAAATAAAAAAAATCTGTCGAGCCCCAGGAATACATGTATCCAGTGCCCTGTCCGTTGGAAATGGTAGCAAAATTGGGGAACGATGAAGGATGATATTTGCTTTATTTTCACTATTTTGCCACTCTGTTGCATTTTTTCTCTACAAAATAATCACAATTATCAATAATTTAACACTTTTAACAATTCTGCTGGCCTTGTATGGGGGTGGGCAAATTTTTATAGTTTTATGGAGCACTGAAATATAGCATTTGTAAAAGTTTGCGTTTTGATTTACTTTTTTTCCTAAAGCGATTGGCCTACATATTTTAATTTTTGCATGACCTAGTGCTCTAATAAATTCACTTTCGAGACCAGTTGTACTATGTCCTAAAGAATACATTTCAATACATGTCGTATTGCAAAAATTTCTCAGGCTTGCAGATCTAGCTGTAGCTCGACTCATATACAAATCACTCTTCCAGTCCTGACAATTATTCTGAAAAACGCTGAAACGGCCTCATTGTCAGACTCCATGCCCAAACTGGGTCGAATGCAATGAAATTGTCCCTATATTCCTAATTGCGCGTCCTGTATGCACTCGATCAATAAAGCTAATACGAATTTAAACCAAAATGATATCGTTTCCAATTCAAAGGACAGCTGTAACAATTCGAATACGTCGATAAATACCAGACACGGTATCAGCTTTATTTCTATAATATCGGGACTAATCAGAAAATCAATTGTGGCACTTAATATGGTAAACACCCGTGGATGAAAAGCAGTCCATTCGCACAAACGAACTTATCAGTAAATTATTATCATTATTAATTCTTAGTAGAACGAAGACTCACCTCTGTAATGCTCTACACGACACTAATTTTCCACGTCTCATTTCCAAATTTTCCGCACCCGCCTACATGACTTCTCCGGAGTCTGCGATTGAAATAGTCCGGAGTGTGGACGCGCGTGCGCAGTTTCAAGTGCGTATTTCGTGAATCGCTAACGTAAGAAGGTTCCTTGTGGCCTTCGGATTCTACCGATATTTTCCCCGCTTCCAGACAAGGAGGAAAATCTCTATAATAGTCGACTCTTTGCTCAAAGGGTGTTTCAGCACAAGATAAATGGAAATATGGAAATGGGGGATGAACTAAAAGGCAAACCGTGATCTGAGTGCGAATTGTCTGGTATCCAAACTGTTAGATGTATAGATAGGCAGATAAATAGAAAGGAAATAAAGACTTGCAAGTTACCTACACAAAAATATATTCAGTAACAATTCTGCTGACGATTTTTGCAACACACGGTGTCCTAGGAACGAGTTATGAATCAGCTCACCTCCGAAACATTATGTCCTTGAATACTGATGGACAACTACAATACGTTTTCAAATAATTTGGAAGTTCATTGTAATATTTCACACCATCAAAATGAATTGATTTATTTCCAATATTTGTTCTAATTTTGTTAACATATACCTTTTGAGCATGTCTGGTCAAGTTATTGTGTTAGTCATTACTCATTTTTTGAAAATTAACCCTTTCCTGTTCCACTCTCATTTAAGAAAATAGAACCCCTGTAATAGATCTGTCCCTTCCAAGGGACACAATTTTTCACAGTATTAAATGAACGGATTTCGTATTTTTAGCGGTTAACACATCTCTTACCTTCCAGTCTTTATCAATTTCAAAAATTTTGGAACTCCCATGGATTTAGTTCATTCGAACTGCTGTTGAAATAAATCAGCTATGTTAGTATCCTATCGTTTGTTCATTAAACATTTGTATTTAAAGTGATTTTTATTTTTTTTTAAATGTTATGTGTGCAAATGGGTAAGTATAAGAGTTAATTTTGCATTTGTTATTAATATTCATGGGCATAAGGTTTGGAGATATATAGGCGGTGTTTTTAGTTTTTCTGAGTAAGGATAATAGATCTGCTAAAAAAATTATATTCTTAATGTTATTTTTACATATTTTTAGTGCTGCTGCATTAGTTTTTTTATATAATTCCCAGAAATTTTCAATATTTCGAAAATGATGCTGACTCCGATCTTTAGTTGCTGTCTAATGAAGAGGACATGCGAATCCTTGAAGATTACCTACACCAAAGTCCACAACGATGATATTCTTCATTTTATTTTTTAAATAAGTATTTTTTATATCAACTTAATTTTTAATTCGAAACTTTTGAAAATTGTATATTTTCCTTGCTTCTTTTGACATGATGTCCATGATAAGGGACATTACAAAAACTAAGAACTACTATGAAAATAAAATTTGTAAAATAATTATACTTGAAATTATGGTAAATAAAGTGTAAATAAACGAAAAAATATATTTTTTCACAAAAAATAACAGATGTGTACTTCAAGGTAACTTGAGACAGTGTCCTTGTAGAGGGACAAATTCACTGAAATTGTTGAAGTTGAATGTTTCATGTTATTCTTAACAAGAGGAAAATGAATGTTCTCTCATTTTCAATTTGTACAGAGAATATATATATCCAGTAGCTTTCTTGGATTGTACAATTTTACAGTTAGTTCTTTATGATCCAGTTTAATTTAATAATGTTATTTTGATATGATTCCAAAGGTTTAAGCAAATAGTTCGAAGCAGTGCCCCAAACCGAAATCTAATATTGAAATTTAGAGTATACGAACGAAAAATATATGGATTTTAGATATTTGAGAGGGGACAAATTTCGAATTTTAAAAGTAATTACAACTAATGGTGAACTCTGCCTCCTTATGGCCCGTGGTGATCGTGATGGTAGTACGCCTCTCAATCATAGGGTCGTGGGTTCGATTCCCAGCATGGTCATCGGTCTCGTGCATAGCATCACACGTTAAAAGGTAAGTGTTACGTCTTCCCTACCTCGCACAAGTATCTCGAGGACATCTGAGGGTGGCGTAGGGGTGCAGCCGGTTGACAGAAATAACAATTTTAACAAAAAATAATAATGAAAAATGTTAGCTCTATGTCTTGCCAATGATAAATTTTCTTCTCTAAAGAGTCCTAAGAGTTTCAGTATCGAACAGTATTTTATGAATTCATTATTGAATTTGATCGGATCTTTCAAATTATCATTTAACGATTTTTTTTGTAATGAACGTAAATGATGAATTTTCATAATTTATGTCAGTTTATGACAGATGTGCCGTAATGATACTTTTCATAAATCATATATTGCATGTCATTTTTGAAATCACCTTGACTTTATCCGCCATATATTATTTTGGTATCATCAGCAAACATTTTGATTCATTCAGATAAATCTAAATCAGCTAAAGAGTTTATATAAATAAGAAGACGGATTGGTACCAAGATGGTTCCTTGATGACAGTTTTCTTATAGTGTTGCATTTGTCTCCTACCTGAACTATAATTTTGGAACTATTTACAAACAGGACCTCTGCATAATATTCAACAAAATTTTTCGTGATCTACGGTATCAAATGCTTTACGAAGATCTAGTGACAGTATACCACATTACTTATGAAAGTATGTGTTTTAAGTTCAAATTAAATGATAATATAAGACAGCTGATTTAGGATCACTGCACTTTCAAAAGCCATATTGCCCACTATACAACAAATTTGATTTTTCCAGGTATTTCAACAATCTGCTAAAGTATGTATTACTTTTTCTATAATTTCTTAAAGAACTGAATAAATTGAGATGGATTTATAATTAAATTAAAAAATAGGTTTTACTTTGGCTATTTTTGATTTTTCAGGTATAAATTTTGATGAAAAAGATAAATTTATTGATTTACTCATTATTAGAGAAAGTTCTGATATCATTATCTTTTTATCGAACCCTGGAGTTTTCCTGGTATCTAGATCACTGATGATTTTTCTTCTGTTTCTTCATAGTAGGCCTGAGATTAAATTTTCTGTCCGTGTTCCAAAATATAATTGATATCGTATTTTCTTTCAGATTTATTGTACAGCATTCCATTCATCTTACTCCATACTGATTTCGGTGTGACATTGATGAATTTTCCTTGATAATACTTCTCTTTTACTTCTGCAAAACTTTTTTTAACTATTTTTTTATAATGCTCATATTAGTCTTTGAATGAATGGATTTCAGGATAACATTTTTTGTGAAATTTAGCACGTAGTATTTTCCGTTCAGAAATATAAGGTTTGGAGCCATTATCTTACATTATCTTATTTTATTAACGATGAGCGCCACAGAAAATAATAATAGCCGTCCTCTACCCACCAGAATGTGACTATGTATGCAGAATTTTAAGTCGATTGAGGGTCTTTTATTGCCATTTTTTCCAATTTTCGTTTGTTTATTCTGAATCAGCTAGTCAAGATACATTTGAGGAAACTTTAGAATTTTTTGAGTAATAAACATTTTCCTTTCGTTAAATTTCAATAATTGCTTTACCAGACTAATCGTCTTTGAATCTCTTAATAAATATGAAGTATTCGTAAATTTTACTTGATCAGGATATTGTAGTCATAAAAAAATTCTCATTAGAGGAATGCAATTACCGAAAAATTACAGAGGTAAGCTGTCTCTAAAATGAAAATTTCATAAAGCGACAATATTTTTTACTGACGAAAATTGGCCAGCACGAATCACGCATCTTCTCTTTGAAGATACATTTTAAACCTAGTTTCTGGAAGACGAAAACACTTTGGAATAAAACTTGACTGAAAGAACCCCAGAATGGAATTGCATACCGTAGGTTGGACTCAATAAATGTAGTATGCAGTTAAGGAAGGTGCCATTCCATGTTCGCGAGATATTATATTGACAACGTAAAAACCAGACGAAAACTTTTTTTTAGAGCCGTTATATGAGCTTCGAACTTCAGATTGTGGTCAATTTGTACTCCAAGAAATTTTGTTTCAGGCTTGCTTTTAATTACTTGGGAACCTAAAGGTACTTGTTCTAGAACCATCTTGAAAGTGACCAGATTTGTTTTAGTAACAATTAATGTCAGCAGGTTAGCCTCACACCACTTTTTGATTTTTTCTACGCCAACAGGAATAGTTCGCACCAGAGCATCATGATCTTCATTGTGCCAGAGAATCGTGGTATCATCAGCAAACAATGGAAGATGTCCAGAAATATCTAGGTTCGCCATATCGTTGATGTAGAGCAGAAATAGAATAGGGCCCAAAACCAAACCCTTGGGCAGTCCTAATTTTTTGTGATGATTAAAACAAGGCAAAATTTTATTAATCATCCATATTTTATTAAAAAACGTCGTGGACAAAGGATATTGAAGTACCGGTAGTTCTTGAACTAATGGTATTATACCACAAGTGTGATAGTTTGTTGGAATCTTTTTATCGGGAAGAACATAGAAATGCTAAAATATACAGGTTGTCCTATTAATATTTTTTAATCTGATGTCACGTGACCAAAAACAAAAAGCTCAATTGTTAACATAATATCAAAAAACCTACACCAATTGATTCAATTTACATCCCCAAAATAATAATTCTCTCGAGTTCCAAAATATTCCCTGTCCTAATCTTTGTGGGACACTGTATATTAAATCGACCAATCTGAATTGATTGGCGTTCGCAGAATTGTTCCATCTGTAATTTGATTGTGTTCATCACTTACCATAACCTTCACTTCCATAAAAACGTTACTTCATAATCATACTTACCGCCATTATTTTGTCAATTTGACATTCTCTGTTATTTGGTGCTAAATCGGCCATTACATGCTCACACATGGCGAATAAGAACTTCACTCAAGAAGTTAAAGGTATACATTGAAAATACAATTTTAAAAATGTATTTTACTATTTATTGAATAGTTTGTAACATATATTTATCATCTCTCCCTTTTTAATTTTATAAAAAATTGATCACCTGAAATGTAATTAATAGGTCAGTTCTATGTTCAGATGAGTGATCATATCAACTAAATTTAAAACTATTGTCTTTACATTTATACAATATTTACTGTTGTGGCGAGTATAAATAATAGTAGTTCAAAAAAATCAACATCAATTTTGGAGTATGCCAAGATACTTGTATTGCAAAAATATAATTAATCGAGATATTTACAAACAAATATGTTCAAAATGATATACATTTATTACAAAATTATTACAATGCACCACATATTTATCATACCCTACATATACTATACAATATTTTCACAATTTTGTTAGAATTTTCAAATCGACACATCAATTCTTTCTATCCATTCTGTTAACCTTGACATCATGATGAAAACTACCAAAGTTAGTTGAAATCGTACAAGTATATTTTTATAAGGTTTCTTTGCTAATATAGAAAGTCCAAATATAAAGTTCTGGGTAAGTTTTCACAGTACCAGTATTTTCAAAGTGCTGTCGTACTTTCAGAAAATCGTGGGAAGCAAAACAGATGGTATTACAATCTATCTCTACTCCTTATACAAATAGACGTCAATCAAGAACTTAGATCAGAACATAAAAAATTCACGTTCCAAGCGGATTTTTTTTTCAATCCCAAGTAATCTCAGAAATAAATATCCACTTCACCAATACACTGAATTGCCATACCTGCCATTTGTTTCTCTAAATAAATTAGGAGTCGATCGTCACCGCTGATGATGCCAACTTTGTTATCGAAACGTACGTCAAGTGTAGTAATAAGGTGTTTTGGTGAACTAGAAACACATCCTGAAATTATTGAAAAAAAAACAAGATTGCATGTTTTATTCTATGGATAATTTGATCTCTGTTCCATTCTAATGTTATTAAGAGTAGCTTTCCTTTGGAACTATTGACATTTATCACCAAATTAACAAAAAAATATATATTTGGATCCAACACAGCTTTGATGTCATGATATCGAATTTTACAGTCAACAGAAATAATTAAAAAAATCAAGGTAATACTCACTAAATGTTCAATATCAATATGATGTTTATCACTACTTTTTTCTTTTTCTGAATGTGCAATTATGCGTAACCAATGCTTCTAAGGAATTAACAACAATCATGCTTAACTTATATTTTCATCAACTACAATTCCTTAAAAGGGGTGTTTCGGTATAGCGAAAATTCATTTGTGATCCTCTTCTCAATTCCTAATTTTTTCAGTTTTGTTACATGATGGTTATGCATTTATGCCACATGTGGATTCTTAATCAGTACCCATTTATAAACAAGGTATAAGAAATAAGAATTATTGTACAGTATCGTCGAAATACTGATTATTCAAATGATACAAATCGGTAAATGTCCACGTTTAATGCAGGATGAGTCAAAACAGGATTCCATTGGTTTCTTGCTCTCATGTGAATCAATGTATTATCACTGAATCTAATTACTACTGAGGTTTTCCTGAGCGAAGCATTCATTTGTTTACCAGAATCTATATCGAGGTGCCACTGTTCTATGGAAATCGGAAGAACATGACTTCGGCGAAGCAATATAAATATTGATTGAAAGTTTGGTTTTGTGGAGCGTGATTTTTGAAATTTAAACCTCCCTCAGTCTGAAAGTGAAAAAAATGTAATTCTAGAAAAAATGTACAAATGTAGAAGGGTAACGAATAAATTTGCGCTCATAAGTCACTGCGTTCAGAACCAACAGAAGTACTGCATCCCAATACACATTCGGCAACCAACATAATACCATATGTCCCCGGATTGTCTTTGAAGATAAAACGGACAGGCCAAAGGTATGATATAAAAAAAACATTTAAAACAACCAATACATTGATATCAATTCTTACACATACAAAACCAAAATAAACCACTGAAGAACGTTCAAAAAAATGTATCTACAACAGACCTTGTTCGTGTGGAGGGAGTTATATAGGTCAAACATCAAGAGCATTGACTGTGCGCCAGGAAGAACATAAAAATTATGTAATAAATAAGAAAATACCTGTTTCCAAAATATCCAAACATATCACATCTGATGAGGATCATGATATGATAGATGGATAAAAAAAATGTATGAGAGAATCAAAGCAAGAAAGGATAAAGTTGAAAAAAAATGCCTGCCTATTATCGAATAACCGTTTTTCAACCAGCTCAGTCGAAATGGACCGCACGTCTTCTAAGGGAAGAATTAGGAAATAATAGAATGGTGTTTGATTGGTTCCGGTCCCCTATCCTGAAAACAAATGTAAACAAAAGAATTTCTTTACAGATTTCTCTAGACTTTGTCACAAACAGATCTCAATTTCTCCAAATATAATAACAAACCTACTTAAAAATGATATACCACTTCCTACCAATTCAACAACTTTACTAAATTCTGCCAATAAAAATGTTTTCAATTCCTTGATAAATTTCCTAAGATATTTGAACTATTTCAAATGGAAATGCAGGAGCATTAATAACCATTTGTGGCAAATGGATTATCCGATGCCAACTATATATATATTATATATATATATATATATATATATATATATATATATATATATATATATATATATATATATATATATATATATATATATATATATATATATATATATATATAATAACAAATACGAGTTTTTAGCGAGTTTTAATAACGGTGGCAGTTATAGTCTGCGAAACCACAACAATTTTATAAAAGAAGTATTTCTTGGTTAATTTGAACTTGTTCAGATGGGCAAATTTCAGAATACGATGATATAATTAAATAATTTGATTCAATTTCTAAAACACAGTAACTTATCAGGGCAAACTGATTCATTGTCCTTCTCGAACTTTACAGAATTCCTTGAATTCACATTTTTTCATTTTCAGAGTGTGGAGGGTTAAAATTCCAAAAAAGCTGTCAAAAAATCAATATAAATATATTAACCAACGCAATAAATAAAATGTACTATTACTTACCAAGTAAAACAGCAAAAAATAAACTTCATAAGGAAGGTTACAAAAATGCTCAAATTATCAGGCGCTTTGTATAATATAACTCTTTAAAGAAAATATTCAAATAACTAATAAACCCCCGAATTCTGTAGAAATCTAGTTAAAAAACATAGGGCGGATGTTATACCAATACAATACACGGTGTTTTACAACTTATCTGGATTTTTTTAACCACATATGCACTGCTATTGCTATAAAAAAATGTTCGCGTTCCAATGATTGAAATTAATAAAAGTTTGTAACAACCTTTTGCAATTTTTATATTGTTTTCTGTTGTTTTTTTGAATAAATCGACTAATAATTTGGAAATGCGCATATACGGTTGAAAAAATTCGGATAGGTACGTTGTAAAAAACCCTATGTATTCCCCGTACAGTAATATTTTCTGTACTGGTTCTAACCAGATTGAACAAAATTCATCAGCATTATATATTTTAACAAAAAGGTGTTTGACAAGGCTTTTTGTAACATTCCTGTTTTTAATTGGGTTGGTTTCCATGCTGCTGAAAATGAAAAAAAGCAAAGCATTCACTTTTAGCAATTCTTCATTTTAAAAGCTAGTTAAGTAACTTTTGTCAGAAAGCACATTAATGATGCCATGAGAGCACAATAATTCTTCATTGAAATGGTCTTCAAACCCTTTTATATGATGGTGTCATTGAGAATGATAAGTTGTTCCTAAATCACGAAAAATGCATGTCCGGATTTATAAAAAGTTTTGTTGCTAGTGTCCAGAAGAGACGAAACCTTGTATAGTAAATTCAGTGACCGTATTTCATTGATTGGGTGAAATCATTTATCACCATATATTCCTAAAAATTAAGTGACTAGAGATTAAAAGCCAAAAACTGAAATTTTAATTTTTCCTAATATTTTCAGAATACCTGAAGATACTTCAGACTTTCACACACTATGCTAGAGGTCTGAAAGTAGGTAAATTTTTTCCCATTCAACCTCTTTTGTTCCAGTCACAATTTCCAAGATAGCAATATCAACAATGGATAAATACCAACAGAATATTTACCACATTTTTTTGATGTCTTTTTGTTGGTACAGGTCCACCATAACTGATTACAAATCATCCAATGCCATATTCGATATACCAAAAATGTCCACAAACGTCAAAAATATGTCCTCATCGAATATGGTAGCGTGGAATTTTTACTGAAAATCCCTTATCAATTATTGTATAATGGATGTGCTAGATAATCTGTTTGAAAAAATAAACTTTGGTTCACTGAAAATAATTCCATCATACCTTTCTTCCTCGTTTGTAGTAAATTCGATTTTTTTCCTGCGTTTTTTGTAATTTATATTCACTAACCTTATTGCTTCAAGATATTGCAAAACAGGTTACAAGTCAAGTATACTCCTGAAATAACTGCTTGGTACATGGGCTTTCTGAAGAAATGTCAAACTCTGTTTGTTTAGTGTGTTTATGTGTTTGTGATCTCATCTCAGGTGTCCCTTTCTAAGTATATCTTTTAAAATATCACTGTGCTCAATAAATAATTGTATAGAATATATTAATTGTCCTAATGGATTCACATTGAAGCAATAGACCTACGGAAAATATTGCTTACTCACTCTATATGTCAGTTCAATCACCGTTTATATGTAAAAAACTGTTTTCTGAAATTTAGTCAGAATTTTCCCACAAACCCAAAATAATTTGATCTTAGTACCTTATAATTATATCAATTTTAAAGAATAGAAATAACTTCATTGGATTTTTACTTTGGTACTTTTCCCCAAAAGAGAAAATAATCGTTTTAGAATAAAGATCACCCATAAAAAAAAGTTTATAGGTCATAGCCTGAGATCCAAAATAGTCTACCACAATCGAAACTTATATTTGAAAATTATTATGTTTTAATGTAAAAATTCAAGCATATAAATCAAATTAAGAAAGTGTATCAGAATAATAAAACTGTCACTGTTATTTTGAACGGCATACTTTGTCACTTATTTTGATCGTACAAATTCGAACTGAAATTGGAAAAATTAGGAATTGCCTTGCTTCTAAAGTTTTCGTGTGAACTTATAGTCCTAGGAGAAAAAAACTGGTTCACTAAACTTTCAGACTTCCTATATCTGTTCATGTCGAGTTGGACAACTGCGAAAAATTTCGATAGGAGTGCATTTTTATAAAGTCCCCGTGAATTTTTGGGAACGTCCGATAACTTGAATTTCCAGAATTTTTTTTGAGTGAATCTGAAAATGAAGACCCTCATCATTTTATGACGCCATAACTTTACCGAATCGGACAGTCCCAAAAATTTGCGGAGGGCCTAAAAAACTCCCCCCTACGGAGACTTTTCGAAAATAACATGTACAACTCGACAAGATAAACAGATATACGAAGCCCAACGTCTAGGTAATATTTTTTTCCCGTACTAGGACTATTATGCGAAACTTCCAATCAAAGTAGGTAAATATATTTAACAAACATATTCATTTCATAAAATTCACTTTCAAAAAATAGTACGGAAAATGCAAAAGTGAAATCCCATTAATCCAAATTATCTTTGCATTTTCAGAAAAAAAAAGTATATAACTGTCAACAATTTTCGAAATTTAAAGCAAATATTTGAAGATACATCAACAAATATATCGTGATGTAAAAACAATAAAAAAGTAATTGAACATTTTCAAAATTCAATAGTGTATACAGGTCCAGGGTTCCAATAAAAATGTTGGATTTATCTGAAGGAATCATAAGAAAAGAAAAGAGATTGTGACATTTCGATTTTCAGGTTTCTAGGATGTTCTCATGCTCTCTAGAAGAAATTTCTAACAAAACTGTTAAATATTGCTGAATTAAATAAATTAGTGATTGTTTTCATCATTGAGGACGGGACAAATTGATTTAAGAGTTGGTACCCCCTGTATATAAAGATGTGTGGTGAAATATCTTCAAATAAGCTAGTTATATTATAATAAATTAAAAACATACACAACACCTACTTGCAGCAGTAAAAAACAAGTAAATTATTAAAACATAATATTATGAACAATAACTATCTGACAAAAACATCATACAATTAATTGGACAAAATTATCAAAATAATTTGAGAAACTACTATGCATATATCACATATTCAAGAAATTTTACCATTTCCTTTTTACATTCCATCCATTTTGCTCACCTATAAATGTATGTTTTGAAATAACTGTTCGTTGAATATTGATTAACTGAGAATAAATAATAATTATACACTTTCCTACTATGTACAATCTTATAATTAAAAAAAAATGTAATAAAAACTAATAAAAACTGCGCGTTTTTACAATACACATTATTGTTCCTATGCGACAGAAGATAAAGTTACTTTGTACTGCCTTGAAAGAAAGACAAGAGATACGTGTTCTGGATACACGGTTACTGTACACAACAAATATTTTTCTGGAAAACATACAGGTCGTTTTTGGCACCGATACACTTCCAACTTGTAGGAACGACAATTGTGCAAAGTAATGCAGTAATTTGAGATCAAAATATCTCGCCTGTGAACAAAAAATAAACCAAGTTTCGATGTAATGGATACGTTTCATTTTTCAGGTGATTCATACACATTGCTACCTCGAAAATATGAAAAATTCATCAAGAGGAATTCAATAGAGAAAATCAGATCAGATCAATTGCTTATGACTCGGCTAGTTTGAATGACAGATAGTTTTGTAGAACACTGAGATAAAGACGATAAGATTTCAACAGATTCAATTATATCATATTCTCATATTCCCAGGACTCACAAAACTTAATACAATGTACCTGGAAATCTACTTAAAACTACTTATTAAGAAAATAAATCCAACGAAAGCAAATTATTTAGATCAAGTTGGTCGTTAAGTGGACAATTTGAATTTTTCAGTTCATCAAATTCTGGGAATTCTAACTAAGCACGATACCTTTACTAAGAATTTTTTTTTTTGAAGGATTTCGTCAAAGTTGTAATCTTCTAAAATATGATTGGCATATGTTGAAATCACCTTCATTTTTACATAACTCATATGATGTTCATGTATTCGGTTTTTGAATAGTCTATCTGTCTGGCCTACATATTCTTTGGGACAAGATCCACAATTCAATTTATAAACTCCTGATTTTTCTGATTTTGGTGTCTTATCTTCATTATTTTTGATAAACCTTCCCTATGTGTTCTTGGACACCTTTCATAAATATATCAACACTATTCATCCAAACACAAAATTCGCAATAGATATATAAGCATAATACTGAATTAATTCCTTATTTTCGACAACATCTATATCAAGTAACAAACATCACTTCGCACTTTTTCATAAACCTTCCCATAAAATGTCAACATACAATAGTATGATACACAGATTAGGAAATGTTCCTCTTTCAGAACAAAATTTCAACAAAGGACTAAATATCATATAGCAAATAGCAGTCAACACGTTGATTTATAGAAAATATTCTTACCAAAAAACTCTATAAGGAGGCTATCCAAGAGTTCCCTAATATTAGGAACAATGAGGGTAATTACAGAACTTTAACCCATTCAGTAACACAAAAATTAGCTTAATTTTTACGAAAACAAAATTCAAGAGTGACCTACAGAACAAGCAACACATTGAGAAGGTTTACCAAAATAATAAAGATAAGACACACAAATCAGAAAAACAGGAGTTCATAAATTGAATTGTGTATCTTGCCCCAAAGTATATGTAGGTCAGACAGGTAGAGCATTCAAAAGCCGAATACATGAACATGGCATGAGTTATGTAAATATGTACATGTGCACATGTAAATATTGATATTTTGAATATGCTGTGAAAGTTTGCTGATTTGGTTAGGCCAGTTTGATGTTTTGTTAGATAAGGGATACAAAAAATTATGTAGCCATATGGTGACTCAAACAGATAAAGGGTTAAGGAGATTTCCAGGTACATTGTATTGGTATCAATAAGTTTTGTGGTTTCTGGGAATAGAGAATAGATTAGGTAGATTCCTACTACCTCAATTAATAACAGTGTTATCTGTGGAAATCCTATCGTCTTTACCTCAGTGTTGTATACTTGTATACTATGGGTTTCCATCCAAGTAACGTCCAAGTCAATCCAAAAAAGATAGTTTTGTGACCAATACCCACAGTTGATTAGTTTTTCTGACGAATTTGTTCACTATATTATATTATTATATACGTTATTAGCTTATGTTGAAGTTTTATGCGGTTTTTAGCAGAATCGGCATATTCATTCTAGACATTCTCCCAGCGACATTTTCCAAATGGATGAATATGGATGGAGGTGCTGACATTTCTATCTTGACAACTGTTACTGTCAAATTATTTTCGAGTTTTCAACAATGTCGGATAAAAATGACAAGATGCCGTCAAGAATCTTAAGAAAATCTTGAAAAAACTATAGTTGCCCTAATACTTCCAAAATACATACGAGATCTTTTTTATAGATAAATACATTTCAAATTACATTCAAATTTTATCGTCTTCTGATAAAAAATCTCGAATCGATGGTGGTAGAAAAAATCGCTCAAGCAAGCTCTCTCTCTCCCTCGATTCTCGATTGTTTGTCATGACAATTGCATGTATTAATCGATATATATTTATTTATTTACCTCCGAAAAACCAAAGAAGTACAATCGTTACGTAGTTCAATACTTGGAAATTGTAGACGACGGTATCATTAAATATTTCTCTCAAAAGAGGAATGCACTTTTCGAAAAATTACAGAGCTTGTAGTAAACAAAACACTTTGCTCCGCGCCATTCGCCCTGCATGTCGCCGGGCACATTGCCGTGAATTCATACCGGCCCTGTTCAAAACATAATGAAGTAGTTCATCTGTCTGTTCAGTCTTCAATTTGTATATCATCATACTTCATGATACGTCATCATCATGTGTGGCCTTGAATGAACCAATCACGGAGCTACTTTGAGGCTGCCTGCTGCTGAAAATGAATTATTCTGACTGGCAACTGGCGCGGCAAGATGAACTATTTCACTATGGTTTTACACTAAGAGACTAATGGTGGATTTATGCAGCAGTCATAAGTCATAAGTTTTAAATCATAAGGAAGAATATTCGTAAATGATTGGTTGGAATAAACGGACCAACCAATCATTAACGAATATTCTTCCTTATGACTTAAAACTTATGACTGTTGCATAAATCCACCATAACTGGTAGGAAAATTTACATTTCTTGAATACTGAATTGCCGAGTTTGCTAAAAGTACTATTAGATAAATGGGAGCAAGGACACGTATAAAACGCGAGTGGTACGATATTTAGATGATAAATTTGTATATCGCTAGTAGCTATGGCGTCACTTGAGCCCTACCCCTCCACTCGCTCTTTCAGCCACGCCCCCTTCCACCATCGACGAATCAGAGCTCTCCACGTCACTTGTTACATATTGTAACTGACAGCTCAGAAGAAGTGGCATATGACAAGTGACCTGGAGAGCTCTGATAGCATGAGTGTAATCATCCACCACCTAAGGGTTAATATAGACCATTTTCTCCCGAGACCTAAAAGTCATCCATTTAAAATAAATATTTCACCTCTAGTAGTGATATTTTTTGAAATTACTACCCTTATAAATAAGAGTTCCTTAAGATAATAGTAATAATAATTGCCTACCACTAGCACAGACTGTCTTTATGTACGCTCAACTGACTGTATTATTATTACTACTTCAGGTTTCTGCAAGGGGACAAAAAATATTCAACCTTATTAATTACATCTACTACAAAAAAAATTTTAAGAGTTGCTGAACATACAGTAATTCACACAGCAATATTTGATATTTAACTATCAAGCGGTGAATTTGTAGTAGTGATTGTGTTTCTATTTCAAAACTTGAATGTTGCAGAATGCTAACAAACTGCGTTACTATAATTATTAATACTGACGAATCATAAATAGATAATTGGTGGTAGGAAATACAAATTTAAATTCAGTGTTAAAGAGAAAATTTGGGATCGTTAATAAAAAGATAAAGAAAGGACCTCAGTACCTTTCAATGGAAAATTTGCTCGAATTTTTTATATATTGTAGAACTCGTGATGCTGATCAAGTGTCTCCCTTGCGTAAAATCCCTAAACTCAACAGTTTAGATTTTGCAAGGTGCTGAAGTTAACTTTTCCAAAATTCCAAATGGCCATTGGGAATTTTTTTTTTTTTCGAATATATAAACCAAATCAACTATGCATTGATTGTTTATACGGACGATACAAATCCACCAAACAGTAAGATAATTTCTGCATATATCCACGATATACAGGATGAGTCAGGAGCTAGCAAGTTTTTTCAGTAAGTTTTATAAAGTTTAGCGGTGGAATTTCATTCATTTCCAGATCTTCGCCGAGTTATCCGGAATTCCAGGCATTTGGATATATCAACAAGCAGGACGAGTGAGACTTCATGAGAAATAAAACTTCTCGTATATAATGTCAGTCCGATTCAGGAGATCCTAACATCAAATGGATTTGCTCTTAGTATCCTTGGAAATATCTGGGAATAAACGAAATTCCACCACTCAATTTTATCAAAATCACTGAAAAACTTGCTGTATAACCCTGTATATCGTGGGTAAGTGCAGGAATTATTATACTCTATAGTAAATTTATCGGCCTTATGAATTATAGTTGATTTGATTTATATATTCGAAAAAATATCTTCACAATGGCCATTTGAAATTTTAGAAAAGTTTACTTCAGCGCTCTGTATAATCTAAACCGTTGAATTTAGAGCTATGCTGCCATGGAGACTTTTGCGTCATGATTTCTACAACATATAACAAATTCGAGCAAAGGCTATTATAAAATTTGATAATTTGTTTGATATTTAGTTTGGTCCAAGACCCTATACAATTTTGACAAGTTAAAGGAGGATCTTATGATTAAAAAAGGCGCCAGAGTTGGACACCCTGTATAATAATGAAAATAACTTTATTGTATCTCCTGTTTATAATTACGAGTGCATTCCTCCTCTTCTAATAACTTTCAAATCTTGTCTATTTCGAGAAGAAGAATATATTTCCAAAATGAGCAGTTTCACTTCCTTGAACTTACTTCAACGAATTACTTTTTGATTTTCTGATTATTAGCGATATGCTTTGGAAACTTTGCGGACGAGTTACCTCTGTTATATTTTCAGTCATGTTATTAACACTACGTAACTGCTTGTTATTGATGTGAGGGTTTGATTACTAACTTTTTTCATCCCCTTCATCACTTGTAATTACTTACCTAAACTACTGAGTTTTCGTGTTCACTGAACACATGTGAATATTAATGACACTCGATTTTGAAAGATTTTTGCCTGAAAAATGCATTTTTTAATAATACAATAACAATGCATTTTGGATTATTCAATTGTGCTATATTTATAGGTGAAATAAATGTAATTACAATGCGCGCTTCTTGACACTTCCCGGTAATGAAACTCGATTTGAGCTCATTCAAATCAACGTGGAACCGATTAACATCATGAAATATATGATAAAACGACAATTAGAGTGTTATTAATAGCCGTAATTAATGTCGCTATTGTTAAAGTTTATTGCCTATTAAAAGAAGATATACAGCTTCTCGAGGATATAAAATGATCCATAGCGTATACTTGAGCCAGTGAAGAATCAACCTTCCGCGATGGTCAATTCTCAGTTCGCAGTGAAGAATCAACTGTTCATATAGTTTGTGGCCCTTATCCATAGTTCGTGACGTTCAGTCCCGAGTTAGAGAGTTTTTAGTTAGAGTTCAAGAACAACAATCAGAATCGACAGTTCGTGATGTCCATTTTCGTGTCTCGTAAGGCCAAAATCCGACAATAAGAAATGTCAGCGTCTCGTCTAATTAAAAGTAGCAGTGTACTAGTCGTTAAGAGACAGACTCAGTATTGCCAAATATTCGTTGGAAAGTCTGCGACGAATCAGCAATTGTAGTCGAATCCACTAGTTTTTCGAGCCAGTGAATACTCCATTTTTCAAAACTCGAGAGTACGTTTCAAAAGTCATGATGAAAGTTCCCGAATCCTCGGTTGTGCCATA